>JAYRBT010000177.1:57576867-57595107 GCA_036023395.1 Myiotriccus ornatus | reverse complement strand
CGATGCTCGTGACTGCTGCCTGTTCAAGGACAGACGTGTTGGTCACATAGTCCGTCCAGTGGATGTTTAGAATTGAATGGAGGCAGCGCTGATGGAAGCGTTCTAAGAGATGCAAGTGGTGGCGGTAAATGACCCACGATTCAGACCCGTATAAAAGAGTAGACAGTACAACAGCTCTGTAACCACTGATCTTTGTACTTTTCTTCAGATGTTTGTTTCGCCAAACTCTTTCATGGAGTTTACCAAAAGCTCTGTACGTCTTTGCTAACCTCTTGTCTATTTCTTCATCGATCTTACCATCTGAAGAGATGATGCTTCCCAGGTAATTAAATTGCTGGACTGATTTGAGCTCTGATTTGCCAGTGGTGATGTGGGGATGATGGAAGAACTTCCAATAATATACTTGCTACTCAACATGGTAAAACTTACAGAAAAACGAGGAGGGGGTGGTATTTTTTTTAACACAACTGTGGATTTGTGACCCTCATCCTTCCACTCATGCTGGTCTGTACTCCAGTCAGTGACCCTCTTGGGGGTTTTCTGTTTAGAGAGAGTTTGAGACACTGAGTGCTACTTGAAAAAGATGCTATAGCCAGATATTTGCAGAGTTTAGGTGTGAGTAAAGATCTGCAGGTAAGAAGTTTAAGTTAAGTTTAAAAAAGGAGTAAAATATCTGAAAAGGCAAGCATGGGTTTACTCTTCCTGAGAACATGGTGAGACAATGCATTGCATTAACTAGTACACATCCTGTTTCTGTGTTACTAATTGGTTTATGCTCATGAATTACAAAAAAGTCTGTTATAAAATTAGACACACACACTATTTTGCGAAGTTCCATAGCTGTACAGGAATATATCTGAGCAGACACCTCATGCTGCTCAAAATCCAGAAGTTAGCCAGCCAGCTGTAACTAACTCGAAACAAAGCATTAGAAGGACAGATGGGGGATTGGTGAAGATTTCACTGTCAGTGTATGGGAATTTAAGAATTCATCTGCTGAAGGATGTCTCAGCTTTCTTCTCTCTTTTTCACTGGTTTGATGGTTGCACTTAAGAGCACATTCATTGCACTTGTAGTATGAGTATTTGTACCTGTAGTGTCTTTGAAGAGAGAGATACAAACTAGCGGGTGGAAAAGCCCCCTAGTGGTACAGGGAAATGGTGCCGGGCAGGAGCAGGACATCTGAATTCCAAGGAAAGATTTGTTCTCATGCTGGGCCGCTGTGCAGTGGCATGCTTTAAAGGCTGTTTGTTATTCCTTATGGGAGTTTGGAATGTGTATTGTAGGTGCATGAAACCCGCAAACAAATAAATAATTTTTCCAAAAGACAGTACCACAAAACTTTGTTGGATCATTGCTTGTTTAATATATGCTGTGTAGACAATAAAACCTCATTTAGAGCTATTTCAGAGAATCAAAAGAGTGTGAATTTCAGTTTGCCCCATTTTTCTTTCAACTTGTCCAAATAAATGCAGGAGTTTCTCCAAGTCCAGCTGTCCAGAGCCCAGAAAGAGAAGAAAGCCCATAAAGAAAAGGCCCATCTCTATTTATTTTAATCTTCATTGTGTCATGGCTTTAAGGCGTGAGAAGTCAGTGCCTTTGCAGAGAGCACTGGTTAACTTTATCTCTGTTCTGGATCCCAGTGGTTACTTTTTTGAGGATAATTTCTGTGTCTGTTGAGAAGAATTGGGAAAGCCATCCAATTTGGGAAAACAAAAATTCACCCTCCAGCAAAAAGCTGCTGGTTGAGGCTGACCAGGGCAGTGCATGATCGACACGTGAAATTCTGTCCCTTCAGAAAGGCTGAGAGGAGCTGGCAGATGGTCACAACAGCTCCATTCCTTCAGGACTCTTCCCCTCAGCACAAGCAGCACGGAGTTATTGGAGGAATGAAGGCATATCTCCCTTCAGCACATCAATGATTAAACCTGAGCCTGTGTAAAGAGTAATGGAATAGGCAGCATGTTCTTATCTAAATAGTCAAAATGCAAAGCTACAACCCACGGGCTGCAGGCTTGGCTTTTGTAATGTCAAGGTCTTTGCAGCTTTGTGCTCAAAGCAGAGCATTCTCTCGTTTGCAGATTCATCTGCGAGCACACGGGTGAGGGAGCTCTGCAGACAGAGGGATTAGCTCAGCACTGCATAGCCAGACCTCACAGGATTCTTCAGCCTGTGCTGGTTGCTGAGTGGGGATGTAGAGAGGGAGAAGGGAATGCCATGCCAAGCCACATCTGGGTTAGATGTCTGCTGGAAATCATGGGGCTGTGCAAGCAATCACACCTGAGCATACCTGACTGCAGATCACCTGTAACATGTGCATCCAGCTCTGAGGACCCAGCATCCCCTGGCACTGCCCACATCTAATGTAAGGAGTCACAGAGTGGGAAAGGGGATATGACAAAGCCCTCAGCTGTGTAAGGGACAGATAGGAATGAAGGGGACTACGAAGATGAAGCCTCTTTAGATAAATGAATTTCATCCTCGGAATGGAAGGCTTAGCAAGTCAAGCTAGGCAATTAGAGTAATTACCCCTAAATGTTTAATTACATAAACGCATCTGCAAATACACACCAGGCCCGAAGTTTACTACATGTAGTAAATGCATGAATGTGCCAATCTGTGCAGCAAATAAATCGCAGCATTTATGAATGTGAGCTGACAGAACTGTATCCACTGAGCTAAAGGAGGAGCAAAGACATGTAGGAAAATATCTGCAAGTACCCAGTGAACATGGAGCTTGGTAGCCAGGGAGGTCAGGATGCTGGAGTGGGGAGCAAGGACAACTAACCCAACAGCTGCCTCGTGAGACCTGCTCCAAGCCATGGGGTCTTGCTCTGAAGACACTAATTTTTTTCTTCTTTTTGCAGCACTTGGCCACCATAAGCCTTTCAGGCATCCTTGAGGCAGGTGTGGTGTGGGCAAATAGGAACCTAAACCAGGGGGATAGAGATCTATGGCAAAAAGTAAAAGGGACCCGGGAAGGGAATTTCTGAAATGTTCCATGTTTCTAGGGCTGTGAGGAGCAGCATTCCCGGATTGTGTGCACAAACATTACATATAACTCAGAGTAAATTAGTCAGCTTTCCAGATGAGGTGAAGAGAAACCTGTGAGTGTGAGGAGGCACATGGAAGCCTCCCAGGGCACTCACATTTGGCTCTCCGTGCTCATTAAAGCTAACAGGAGGCTAATTTGGGTGATTGGGTGTGGTGGTTGTGCCAGAGTGCCTGGAAGCACTGGCGTTTATGGGTGGACTTGAGGCTCCCACGTATCCACTGCTTTATTCTGGTTAAGTGCTTTCTGTTTGCTGAAGATTTCCAGAGGTGTGGCGGCCAAAATTTTGGTGGATTGTCCCCATGAGCATATCCCATGGGTTGAGACATCCTGCATGACTGTAGAACCTCCAAGCTATCCTGCTCACATGTGTGCTGAGGGCCCTCTGCTCTCCAGAAAGCCTCAGCCACTGGGGGAGCATTCAGTCCAACTGCCTGATGTGCTTCCCGAAACTGTGGGATTTGTAAGCAAGTGACACCCACAGTCATGCAGGAAGTCTCACATGATGCTGGTACCCTTAAGAAAGACTGTTTACCTGTCCCTCATTTCCAAGGTTTAATAAAGACTTGAATGACTTTGTGAAGTCCCTCTGGATTGGACTTCATTCACCTCGGTGACGGTAAAGAGAAACACAGAAAGCTCATGAGCAAATGGTCTCTAATGAAATTTCTGCAGTGTCTTTTCCTGGTATACCCAGATTCCCAAATCTCCCCCAGTGCAGATCCCTCCTTTAAATGCATTTCCTGCATCTATCACCAAAAAATGTAATCAGTAGAAATCTAACAGCCTCCTATGTAATTCAAGGCAACCCATGTACTTCAACCCAAAACCTCTTACATCAAGCTGTTACGACCTCACTGCCTGGCTTTTCAGGGAAGTTTCTTTGCTGCCCTTCCACAATCCAAGTTCTCTGACCATTGTTTAATGAATCAGTTTGTTTTAATTTTTTTTTAAAGTGTAAGTTCTGTGTATCAGCAAATTGCACCTGGTACTTCTGCATCACATCCCTCATGTTTTGGGGGGAGTTTTAAAAGGTCACAAATCAGTCAGTTCAAATAAATTGAACCACCAGTGGCAGAGTCACCACTGCTGGCAGTGTTCAAAAAACGTGTGGATGTGGCATTTGAGGACATGGTAGTGGTGCTGGGTTGACAGTTGGACTTGCTGATCTTAAAGGTCTCTTCCAACCTTAACCATTCCATGATTCTAATTTTGTAGTGAAGTGCTGCTTGACCAGGATAGCAAGAAAACAAATACAGGTATAACCTGTATTTCCCTGCTTGAGCAGAGAGCCTGGACCAGGTGACCCACTGTAGTCCCTTCCAACCTTACTCATTCTGGGATTCTGTGAACCTGTGAGTTACTGATCCGTAAAAAACTACTGCAACCCTTGAGCAAGGATAGATTAAAGGGGGGGCTTGTATTTTGGGAGCTGTGTGTCAGCCCTTCTCTGTACAGCCCTGGACACACACCTGGGAAATGAACCCTTCTGCTTCCATTGCTTTCTGCTTCCTGAGCACTGACCTGTGCTTTATGGGCACACGGTGGGGATGAAAACAGGCCACTGTTGGTAAATAAGTAAAAAAGGAGCACTGCTGCTTAGTCACCTTCAGTGGAGATTTCCTGAGTCCTGGCAATGAGTTCAGATGTCTGTGTGGGCAGTAACGTTAATGGGAAAGAGTTAATGGGACTGGGAGGTGTTTGATCAGTAACATTCAAAGTTGCCTTCAAGCTCCAGGGCCCTGTGACATGAGCTGGCACACGTAAGGTGGCAGGAGCTTTACCACCTCCGTACTCATGGTAGGCAGAGCGCAGTGTTGTTGTCCATAAGTCCTAAGGTGGGTGTGGTGTGCCTTGTCTGGGTGTCCGAAAAGAGAAAATAAATATGTAAGCGTGTATGGCGAGTCTGATACTGATACTGTTCTGGCCAAAGAGGCAATGCTGGGAATTGGTTTTCAGCCTCTAGATCTGGCGCTGGGGACTGGAAGGCAACACTAGCAGGCAGCCAAATGCAGATGTGATTGCCTGTTCAATGCACATGGCTGTTTCCACATAGTCCACTTTACTGAGCAAACACAGCTCGGTGCTGGCAGGGATCACTGTTTGTCTTCTTCCAGCAGCTGCAGCTTTGCTTTGTCTGTGAGTAGCTTTGCCGAGTTTCAATTTAGGGTCCCAATAAGGCTTTAACAAAGCTCCAAACTGCGAAGGCAAACAAAAGAGAGAAAAAAAAGATAATGAAATGTAATGAGTAAAATACTGTTGTATGGCTGCAATAACTTGGGATGCTGAGAACTGCTCGTGAAGACAGTTTGCTTTAACAGAAGCTGCCACAGTGGAAACCACAGTGAAAATCACTTCATAAAAGCAGTCCTGCTTTCCAGGTTTTCCATGGGCATCTGCAGCGTGTTGATGAGAGGATTCAGCATCCCTCTTGCCATTCTTGCCAAGTCAGGCAGGGAGCCTTGCAGGGTCTGCAAGCTTTCTGCAGCAGCTGAAAGGGATACTGTGAAACACAAGACCCTTTATCTGGGGAGAAGCTTTGTTGTCTATTTAATACACTCCCAGAGCAGAAAACATGAGTCAAGTATTTACCTTGAGGTTTAGGCTGAGCACTACAGCAATCCTGAACAATAGAGAGTTCTTCATTAGAGTTAGGTTTTAATGAACAAGCTTAAACTGAGGAATGCTTTGGCTTTCTCTGTAACCAAACTCATTGTTTAAGGTCTTGATTAAATTTTTTCTTTGTCAAAAGACAAGGTGTGTTTTGCAAATTTTGTTTGTAGCCATAGAAATCCCTTCATTTTAAGGAATTTCCTTAAGTCAGTGAAAAGTAGGCATTCTTTTCTACATATTCCCTGCAAATATATGCCCCTGATTGATTACAGGTCTTATAATTCAAGATTGTAAAAGCAGATTTTTCATAGGTTTCTCATCCATGCTCAAAACTAGTTTGTGGGCCCAGGCAGCCCTGCCAATACTGCCTTGCTGTCCTTCCCCTGGGGAAGCCCTTGCCTCCATGTTTCCTGTAGGAAAATTAGCTCTTGGAGGAATTCAACCTTTACAGTCTAAAGGCTTTGTCTTGACATGCAATAGCGTTTTCAAAACAGGATGCTTATGGATAGACCTCATCCACTTTGAGCTGAGAAAGCAAAATAAACCTTAAATGCACAGCTCTCTCCTGGTTTTTCAGCCTCTCCTTGCTGGCTCTGGTGGTAGCAGGTTTTCCTGGTGGGCTCTCTCACCTTGGTCTCACAGTCCTTTCTAAGCCATGGAAGGCTCATCATTCCCTTCCATATCTTTCTTCCTATCAATCAGGACCATAAAACCGGCTATTGCCTTTTCAGGTTCCTAGGGAAACACCTCCTCCCTTAACTTCTCTTCTAATCCCGCTTGTTGGCACATTGTCCTTTAAAAGCACAGAGGGGCACGGGCTACAGGCATAACAATTCTGATTTCTCAGGCTTGACAGCTATTGTCAGACACGATTGCAGGGGAGCAATATCCAGCATCTGCCTCTGTTCAGTGTTTATGTAAGCATTCACCATTAATCTCTCTGGTACAAAACACGGAGTTAAGCTCAACAGCGAGATCCGATCCTTCTGCTGTTTTAACCCTCTGGTTTTAAGGCTGGAATGGGAAGATTTGATGCCGTGATGCTTAAAACAGAGTGAAAAACATCAGGGCTGGCCTCCGTGCCCGGTAGCAGCTCTCCCCCGGACACTCGGGGTCACGTAAGTCATTGATACAGACTTTCAAAATGTTCATTATCGATGCCTTTCCAACCGTTACCGACAGCGGTGGCAATTCCTCCCTGGAAAAATCCCTCCCCGCTCCTCGCTCGTTGCCTGCTGCCCGAGCAACGCGCTTCCCCGCTAGATGTCAGCGTTGCTTCTGCGAATCACGGGGGGCTGATGAAAACCCTTTAATGTAGGTCTTTCATTTTTCCGGGCCTTCGTCAGGCTGGTGGGAGACCCCCCTGCCAGCCCGCACTGAACCAAAGGCTTTCTGGAGGAGATTTGCGCCAAAATTGGCTTTTGGCTTCATTAGGAGGATCTGTCCTGCCGATGGGAACCCACCTACTAACCCAGCGCTGGCGCCGCCCTCCAAACAGCCACTGAGATGCTTGGAGATGTTTAATTGCATTTACTCCGCAGGAAATAAAGGTGTTTATAATGAAATATGACCCACAGCAGTTTATCGTGGTTTAACGTGGCTGTGAAATCACTGGAGGTTGTGGTGCCGATCTCCCCATGAGGTGCTGTGTCGGGTCGGAGGGTCCAGCAGCCAGAGCTGGCACGAGGCTTTGGCGAGAGCCCGATCTGCAGGGGCAGAAAGAGTACTTCTTATTTCCAGCTTATTCAGCTACCTGGCTAAGGACAGCTCAAGAAACTAACTGACAACAGAAAAAGCAGGAAAACTTGTTTTCTTCCTTTTACCTAAGAGAAGGAGACAGCTGAAGATGAGAGCTAGCACTTCTGACATCTTGAAATTCAGAAAGATCCCTCCCAATCCAATTACAGAAAATGCTTGTTTATTTAATGAATCGGTTAACTTTAATTTTTAAAAAAAGAATAAGTTCTGTGTCATTTCCTGTGTGTATTCAGGACAGCTAAGATATTTTATGGACTAAAATTACATTTTAAAGCACTTGTTTACTCATTTTTACTTGCAACACAACCCCCATCCAGTTTGACCTAAGTGAAAAATAATTAAAAAACCCAAAGCATTAGTCACCATTTCTAATAGTTTTATTAAAATATAATTAGGAATTTGAATACATGCATATAAGATACAGACTCACTTGAATAAGTAAAAGCCACAGGTGCCCTCCTGGTTAGTCACATCTCATTAATTCCAACAGTCACTAAACTTAATCTTTCTTTAAAAATTGAAATAACTGTGGAGAACCATAGTAAAATGAAATTAAAATACCAGATGGATTTTTTTTTAAAATTAAGATTTCCTGATTGTTGAACTTTGTCACTGTTAAAATTCATCATTTCAATCCATCCCTGGAATGTACAGTTAATCACCTCTTCTAAATACAAAGCACAGGAGGCGATTACCCTTCTGCAGCTGCATCTCTGGATTCAACTTTTTCATTACATTATAATTAAAATGGATCTTCAAAGTTGTCACGAAAATAAAGGATTCGTGGCACTGAAAATGAAAGTGTAACGGAAGGAACTAAACATAATCTATGAGCAACTTCAGCTCTGGCCTCTTACCCAATTCCCATTTCTTTTTTGGACTTGTCTGAAGTGAATAAAGAGCACGGAGCCAAATTACACGGTGAACTTTGTTATTAAAACAGCATGGAGTAAGACTTTGAACTTCAGAGAGATTTACATCTTGTTTTGGTCCATGGTGGCAGTGGAATAACAGCATCTCTGTGTCGTGCAGGGCCTTCTTGGGGGCCCATCTGGCACTTGGAGATGAGTCGTTTCATTGCAGCAGCAAGCACGTGCTCTCCCACACCCAGCTTACCTTCCCTTGCACTAGCAAGAGTTGAGTTCTGTCCTAAAAGTTGTGTTCTTTTGTAGAAATGCAGTCTGCTCGTGCACATCTGCCTGCAGTTTGTTTTGCATTGCCGGAGAGACCTTGACCTGGCTCTTTCTTGCGGGTTGGTGGAACATCTGGAGCCCTGTGCTGCATCTTGCTGCAGAGAGGTGGGACAGTTCACCGAGCATCTGCCTGGGAGCAGCCGTTCCTGCCTTCTGCTGGCACTGCAGCTCTTGCTGTGCCCTGACTCTGCTCCAAGGTCACACTGGAGGGGTGGCTCTGGGGCACAGCCCTGCTCATCAAACCAACAGCACATCCACCTCCTCTCATCCCCCGCTTCGGTGCTCGCAGGCACAGCGTGCCAGGGTGCTCAACCAGCCCAGGCTGAGGCTATTTTTATTTCTTGCAATGAGCTGTTGGTTGTTTCAGGTCCCTGAAGGGCAAGGTGGCTGCGTGGTCAGTGGGTACCAGTGCCAGTGCCACAGTCCTGCCCAGGCACAAGTGTGATGGGGAGGGATCAGGGACAGACTATGCCCCTCAGGGGCTGGGGGCAGGTGAGTGGGCTCAGCCACATCACAAAAACACACACTTAAGACTATTCCTTTTGCATTGCATCTAGTGGTGACATATCCATGGGAAAAATTTCTTCAGTAAGCTGATCTGATCGACCAGAAGCATCCCAGAAAGTTCCTCCATAATGAAGTAGAACAGAATAGAATCTTCCAGTTGGAAGGGAACTACGACAAACATCTCATCCAACTGCCTGATCACTTCAGGGCTGACCAAAAGTTACAGCATATTATTAAAGGCATTGTCCAAATGCCTCTTAAACACTGACAGGCTTGGGGCATCAATCACCCCTCTAGGAAGCCTGTTCCAGTGTTTGACCACACTTGCTGTTAAAGGCTTCCTAGTTTTTTGTTGAGTCAGTTGAGCTGACTCATTCTGGTAGCCTCTCATCACTGAACCTGGTGCAGGACAGAAGGAGAGGGCACAGCTGGGGCAGCTCAGGATGGGATCACCCTACTGTGACTGCTCCACTTAGATCAGCTCAGACAAAATGCTGGCTCATGCTCACCCACATGGGCAGAGCTGCCAGAAGCTGCAGGCTGTGCCCTTCCTGCTCTCCCTTTCTCTGATCCATCGACCATGGCTCCCAGCACTGGCTCCAGCCAGACAACTGAAAACCAACTACACACCTTTTTCCAGACTGTTCTGCAGCTGCATCAGCTCATTTAATGTCTCCAACAAGAGCCAGTCCGATGGGAAGGAGATGTGAAGGCCACCCCTCTAGAGGTGGCGGGAAAGGACAAAAATGCCTTCTGGAGCAGCAGCGAGGTCTTGTGTCCCCCTCCACCTGAGCCAGGACTTTGTCTCTCTTCACATCCATGTCTTCCCCCTTTTTGGCCTTGTCCTCATCTGCATGAATGTCTGCTCTGCTGGGGAGTCTTGCTCCAGTTTTCCTCCAGATGCTCACTGGGACCATTTTGCTCCCTGCCTGACAAAACCTGAGGAGGCTCAAGCACCAGTTTGGCCAACTCAGGCCTGAACAGGTCCAACCTCCGCCTGCCTTCCTCAGGAAAAAGTTCCTGCACAGGTGCCCACAATGACTCCATTACTTCTGACACTCCAGGGCCGTGCACAGGCTCTCCTTATCCTTTTTGCTGCTGGTGGCAGTGATATGTCCCTTTGCCACAGAAGAGTCCTGGATTTTATGCACTGCAAACCCTAAAAAGAACAACTCCCGGGAGAACTGCAACCACCACAAAATTCCTGCTGTGCCTGCAAGGTGTACTCATTTGACCTTGCTTTTTCCAAGACAAGCAGTCTGTGATACATAATAATGTATTGCACTAGTCTATGTATCAGCGGATATTCTCCAGAAATTAAAATTTGGGAAAAGCTCTTAGTTTATTTCTGCAGAACAAGGGCCAGGGACTCACTGTACGGCAACCAGGAGATGTCCAGCAGCTTCCTCTGGTGCTCAAAGCTGGAGGGAACAGCTCAAGTCCTCGCTGCACCCAAACCCCCTGTCTTGGTAGGATATATCTGAGTAAGAGCTCTGGGACTTGCACAGGACGAGCCCATGTCAGGAGCCATTTAGAAGTGATAATGAGAGGAGTAGCCCTGACTGGCAGAGGGGACGAGGGGTTAGCGCTGCCCTGCAAGGCTGAGGAAGCCCAGATCCAGCTTAGAGCTGTGACTGGCTGCCTCTGAGCCGGGCTTGTCTCCAGGATTGGCAGCCAGGGCGGCGGGTGAACCCACCCTGACAGGTCGGCCGTGAGGTGTGACATTCCCAGGGTGGGGATGGAAGGTTGCAAAGTTGTGGAGAGATGTGGGGACACTGGGCGTCTTGGGGTCCCTCCTGTGGGGTCCTGCAGGGGCAGGGGGGGAGGTGACAGCAGCGTTGCCTTGGGCCTCATGATTTAAGCCCATCTTTGTGCTGGTACAGGCTCTCTCCCTTTCTTTGAGATGTGAGGGTGACTGCTGATGTTTGGGCTAAACTCAAAATAACATGTTTGGTTTTCCCACTGCAAATTGCAAGCCAGGTATTGCTCTGTGGTGAGCCCCAGGCAGGGGATGAGCCAGCAAAACTGTGACTGGCACTAATGCTTGGCTGGTGGCTCCCTGCACGGAATGGGATTGTTGGTCCACGTGCTCCTGCAGAGCAGAAGGTCCCCCAGTGGCTGACACCGGGGCCTCGATGGCCAAAAATAGCTGGGCCTGTCACAGGAAGGATGATACCTCTGGGAGGCTGAGGCCACACTTCAAGGGACGGTCTGTCACGCGGTCAGAAACACAGCAGTGCCTCATTTCACATGCATTTCCCTTGTTTTCAGGAAAACTGTTTACAAATAACATCAAATTGTTTGCTCAGGAGAAGAGGACTTGGCTAAAACCCTGCACAAGCGTTTGGGAGCTCAAGATCCTCACGGTGGGTTTAAAGGAGAGGATGTGTCCACTCACAGTGCTTTTAAAATAGAGCAGTGTGTGAATGACAGAGCAATTTACGGACTCTGGGCAATGCAGGACAGCAAACGTCTCTCAAAATATGGGAGCTGTCCCCACACGAATCATAACAGATGACAGTTTACTAAATATATCCCCAATGCCAAAACAAACAGCACTACATACCAAAACAAGAGGTCACTGCAGACACTGCCTTCATGCCCTGCTTTTCTTTCTGATCTGCAGGAGACTTCCACCAGGAGGACTGAGAGCTGAGGCAGAGAGGCTGAGTGTGTGTATGTGAGTGTCTGCCAGGGAGATGAATTCCCATTTTGCCAAATGCTATCAATTGTGCCTTTGAGGGTCGGTGCAGTATCTCATTACAGTCCCCACCTATCCCCTGTGACCAAAAAAGTCTCAGTCACTCAGAAACGCTTACACTGAAGGCAGCAGCAACTTTACACAGCTAAGGACTGAATGAATGAGACTTTCAAGCTGGAGACTGGGATAAATAATAAAGGTAATGAAAAATTAATTGTATCTCCTGCCCTGAAGTACATTTGAAATATCATCTGCTTTTCAGGCTTGTGCATAAATATGCATAATTCTGCATCTTTAATTGAAATATGTATTCAGCTTGGCTGTTTTTCTGCTGACAGCTCAATGGAGTTACACTGTTAATAATCATTACAATTATTTAGTGGTACTCAGATCCTGCTAAGAGGTCTGAACCATGCTATAAGATTATAGAAACCTGGAACGAAGATATATTCCCAGCCCAAGAGTTGAAATCCAATAATAAATTTTATACTTAAAAAACCCTCTTTTGTATGAAAATATCAACCTAAGGGAGTCAGGAATCCACATCGAACTGAAATTTTTAGAAACCATAAATATAATTCCCTCAGTCCTCCTTGAAAATCTCAGCCAACTGAGTCATCAGTGAAGGAATAATCATTTTAGTGGGATTCCTACATAACCCCCTGCATAGGTCTCATCCCAAGTGAGAGCTCTACATGGAGCAGGGCAGAATCCAGGCAGGCTCATGTTTGCCTGAGCTTTAATCCCCTTGCAGGCAAAATCCCGAACTTGAATGCATGGAAAATTGCTGTTGATAATCTTATTTTGAGGGAAAAAATTATGTACTCCAACCAGCATCTGGCAAGGTAAAGGCTTTTAGCTTCTGACTTGGAACAAACCTTGTACACATATGCACTTCACTGGCTGGTAAAGTTTCTGGAATTATATTTTTGTCCTTTAAAATTCTGAAGACACAATAGCAGCCTGAATTCCCCTTTTCTGTGTTATGTATCACTGCACAGTGGCAGCAGGGCAGGAGACATTTCATAGGCCATAAAACCAGAATGGGCTTAATCCTCTTCTCACAGTAGATTTACATTTGTGTGACTGTTAGTAAAGTTGGCAGTAAAGATGTTGACAGAGCTGAGGGCTGGCTGGGGCCCAAGGGCACTGATTTTTAAAGGTGGCAATCGGGATTACTAAATCCTGCTTCCAAAGAAGCCTTAGCCCCACTTCCTAACCTCGAGAGCTTTTTTGTTCTCCACTGAATCATGGTTGAAAATGGGCTGTAGCCACCCAAAACACATCAGGATTGCAGGGGAAGCAGAGGGAAAGCAAAGTGCTGGTGCCTGAGAGCTGCTCAAGGGAGCCTGACCCTGACAAAGGAGGGGTGAGAAGGGTGCCTGGGATGTGCTATCATGATTTCTGCAGTCCTCGGCCCAGGTGTGTCCTAGAACCATCAATACCTACAACACAGAGGTTGCTGGTTTTTCTCTTGGTTTCCTTTTCATTGTTGGAGGTGGCAAGGAAGGGAAATGCTCTTAAGAGATTAAAACAGTCACTGTTCAAAGTGAAACTATTGCAGGTCTTGCCTGAGGCTCAGTGAAAGGGCTTCAGGGGTCAGAGGAGGCCAGCCAAAGAAAAATGCATAAGCCCTTGGGTACCTTCTGCTGCCCAGTTTTGCTCTACAAGCACCTGGGCTTACAGGTGGCCTGTTGGAGCTATTATACAAAGAAACTGCTTGCCCAGCTGTTGTTATTTCCTTGTAAATCCTGCAGGTTCCTGAATCCAGACCCGGCATTTGACCTCTACGCTGTGTTTCTCCAGTTTCTGCCATGGCCAGCTGAAATACAGTGTTTCTTGGCAGGTCCCTCTCACATTCTTCTCACAATCTTCTCTATTTCTTCCGAGAAACAGAGCCAAAACTGAGTTGCCAAGCTGCTGGTGTGGTGCAGTGTGCTTGGGAGGCACCAGCCAGCCTTGGAGCATGAGGGTGAAGCTGACAGGACCGGTGGGGTCTTGACTGCAGGCTCGTTACTGTGCCCTCACAAACACTCTGCAGCACAAGGGTTGCAGCAGTGACAGTCCAAGGATAAAAGAGGTAATATTTTTTATTAGACTGACTAATACCATTGAAAAAAGTGGATAAACATTTGGGCTTAAGATAAGGGGATTCTGAGCCCAAAACCTTGCCTGAGTTTACTGGTAAGATTGGGTCAAGGTCTTACGGGCTCCCAAAGGTCTGTAAGACCTTGACCAGATCCTACCAGGAGTTTAACAGACTCCTAAAACACGGTCTGCTAAGCCCAGTAAGCCCATCAGTAATGCAAGGTTTCAAGTGGGATCCAGCACCTGAAGCAGGACTTGGACAGGTCAGAAGTACCTCAGTAAAAACCTGTGATCCAAGAGACTCCGCTCAGCTGATATTGAGGGCTGGGGGAGCTCACCTTTGAATTTTAATTTTCATGGAGGTACCTGAAGTTGTTTCCTTGGGTGACAAAACCTTCCTAACCTGTAACTGAGAAGCTGGAGCACTTTGGGAGGTGGGAAGATGTTTATTCGTGCACAGAGCCTGCATTTTAAATGGAGCAAAATGAACCCTGCTCAGTTCAGATGGCGGGTGCCTCTCCTCAGGAGATCAACCTGGGATGTGCCTCTGCTATGGAAAAATGGGAGTTTGTACCAACCTGCGTGTTCAGCGTTGGTTACCATGAGACAGCTCCCTTGGGACACCTCCCTCATGCAGTGCTGTAGAGGAAGAGGTAAGTGCATGGTGCCAGCTCCTGGATGCTGCTGTAAGGCTCAGGTACTACCTTCTAAGGGTAGAAGTCCTCAGTTTGTCCTGCTTTCAGCCAGGAACCACAGTCCACAGGCAAAATCAGGGAGAAAAGAGAACTGAAAAAAAGCTGAGGATATCCTCTTGGAGAAGTGTTTTACTAATTATGGACCTGTTCCAGGAGATTTCCTACAGATTTGCTGCGACTTCAGTGTTATTAACCTATTTTTCTCCTTTGGAGCTGTGCTCCTCCATCCTTAAATTAGCTTGTGACCTAACAAAGCATTTAAGCATGTGCAACTTTATCCATGGAAGGGTTTCCACTGACTTCAGCAGAACCACTCGGGTGTTGGAGGCAGCGCTGGTGCCTCAGTGATCTGCTGGAGCTGCCTTACACGCCGAGGACAGTGTCATACATAACACTTAGATTGAATGGGAGGGGAAGAGGGAGCATTTCTAACATGATTACAGTCAGATTTCCTTTTATGTTCTGCAGAGGAAAATAGTATGCAAATGCTCCACGTGCCTAAACGGATTCAAAATTCCTTTCCTCTTTTTTTTTTGATCTCCCTAATTCTGACAAACAAGTTGAGAAACTCTCCCCGAGGCGTTGGGCCACGGGCATTTTTTGAGGGGAACAGTGGATTTAGGCAGACCCCTGTTTGCCTGCTTCAGGCTGCACTTTCCCACTCCAGCACTCTTCCTCCCGTTGCACCTCGGTGGAGATGAAGTGAATTGTGTCTGGGAACTGAGCCAGGATAAAAATAACGGAGGTGGGGAGGGTGCTGGTTTTTTAAGCAGTTTCCTCATCTGTTTGTCAACACAAATGCACAAAGAGCTGCACCAGCACAGCGGAGGGAGAATAACCTGAGTGGTCCATCAAAGTGCTGCCACCAAAAAGGATGTCTGCAAAACGCAGCCATATCTCCTCGGTGTTGCTGCATCAGCACGGTGGAAGGTCCTTTGGGAAGTCCGTAGGTGAGTTTCTACTCTCACCCCTTCCTCCCCTTTCCCAGTTCTTCTCTCTCCTACAAGGGCTGGGGGGAGCAGAGAGCAGCTGGACACAGAGACAGATGTTTCTGGCATGGTGCTGATTCCTTGTTTTCTTGCTGTTCCCCAGCTCCAGCTTGTGCTGTGTGTTCATGTTTCTGTGCCGGATCCTGCTGCCCCCTCTGCTGTGCTGACTTACCTCTTTGTGTGTCCACATCTCAGTCAAATCCTGGGAGCAATCCAGATTGAGTCAAGGTGTTCTTCTTCTGGGCTAACTTTCACCTGGTTCCCAGCTCCAGCTCCAGGTCCAGCACACACAGACGTGCCAGCCTGGCACAGGGGGTTGCACACAAGGGAAAGAGGAGGGTCACCAGGCCAAACTTGTTCTGGCAGACTACAGGGCAGACATAACTTGGAGAATCCAAACAAAATTAGTTTCCACAGCCCTCACTGCCCATCAGAGTTAACACTTTATCCAGCTTGGGTGTTACCGAACAAGTTATGTTTCTTTAAAAAGGAGCCTGTGCAGCAGTGGGGTAAAAAGTTAGGACTTAATCAACAACAGAGGAGATTTAATCCATGAAATAGATAGCAGTTAACAAGCAAGCTCTAAGCTCTAAGCTTTCTAACACATGTCCATGTGTTAGAAAAAAACAAATTGAAGTTTAGGGCTCTCAGACGTGGGGGAGGAAGTATGGCTTGGGATGTACCATTGATAATGAACACGAAAGAATGCAGAATTTATGGCCAACCAGGACATTTGGCAGGACTCCCAAGACAAGGAGAAACTAATAAAACCAACCCAGTAATCGTGCTGAAATCAGCTTCAAGGGGGTAAAAGGTAATTCTGGTAGGGGGATCCATGACCACTGACTCAAGAAACCCCCCTGACCCAAAAGAAGAGATAAACTGAGCATGTGGACTAATTAGCATGAGAAGCAAGAGAATCATTAACTAATAGAAGACTAATTAATAAGAGAACTATGTAACTTGTAACCAATGAACACTTATTCCTTTGTTTACCAAAATGTATTAATAGTAAAAAGTTTTGATAACTGCTGTACATACTTTGTGGAGCGATCTCCCTGTACCTCAGTGTTAAAGTAATGCCAACTTTCTAATCTAACAAACTGTTAAGAGAGTTTATTTCCTGGGTTTTGATGATATGGGGGTAGGACTTGGGACATTTGATCTCCCTC
This sequence comes from Myiotriccus ornatus, assembly GCA_036023395.1. Taxonomy (NCBI): domain Eukaryota; kingdom Metazoa; phylum Chordata; class Aves; order Passeriformes; family Tyrannidae; genus Myiotriccus; species Myiotriccus ornatus. The sequence goes on along the minus strand of JAYRBT010000177.1, from coordinate 57,578,339 downwards.
CAATGCTGGAATCTAGACACACAAACTCTGAATTATACCATGAAGCTCATGCTGTTCATCCATGTGGGACCTGTGAGTGCCAGACCACAGAATCGTAGAATCATTAAGGTTGGAAAAGAAGACCTCTGCAACCATTGACTCCAACTGTTCAACCAGCATCACCCCATTCACCACTAAACCATGTCCCCAGGTGCCACATCCACATGCCTTTTGATCACTTCCAGGGATGGTGATTCCACCACATCCCTGGGCAGTCTGTTCCAATGCCTGACAACCATTTCAGTGAAGAAATTTTCCCCTAAATCCAATCTAAATCTCCCCTGGTACAACTAAAGGCCATTTCCTCTTGTCCTATTGCTGGTTGCCTGGGAGTAGAGACTGACCCCCACCTGGCTACAACCTCCTTTCAGGGAGTTGTAGAGAGCAAGAAGGTTCCTCCAAGCCTTCTCTTCCCCAGGCTAAACGCCCCCAGTTTCCTCAGCTGCTCCTCATCAGACTTGTGTTCCAGCCACTTCCCCAGCTCCACTGCCCTTTTCTGCACACGCTCCAGCCCCTCAATGTCTTTCTTGAACTGAGGGGCCAAAACTGAACAGAGGGTTCGAGGTGTGGCCTCACCAGTGTCCAGCACAGGGGGACAGTCACTGGTCCTGCTGGCCACACTATTGCTGATACAAGCCAGGATGCCACTGGCCTTCTTGGTAACCTGGGCACACTCTGGCTCCTTTTCTGCCAGGCAGCTTCCCAGCCACTCTTCCCCAAGCCCGTAGCATTTCATGAGATACCTGGATGCCTTGTACAAAAGACAACCAGGTGTTTGAGGGCTTCCCATCCCCACTGCAGTTACCTGCACCTCTGCCAGCTATAGCCTGCAGTGCTGCTCTGCAGGTCTTTTCCCCAGTGTCCCGTGGATCCCTCCATCATTTTGGACACCCAAAGGCAGCAGGAGAGAGCTGTGCTCACACAGCTTCCGTCTCTTCACCTTCCACAAAGGCTGATCCACGGCAGCCACTTGCCCACCTCGCTGGCAGCACCCTTATACCTGTCAAAGCAGGTACAGTCTGAGCACAGGGCATTAAGCAGTTCCTGGCTGCAAGGCTGTGTGGAAAAAGAGATGAAAGATTATTTTCAGAGTATCAGTCTGTACTAAGTAATCAAAAGCCTGAGGATTTGTATACAAGTAGCCATATATGACTTCATTCTACCTTTGTGTCTCGGATCTGTTTTTTGATGGTATTACTATTTAATTGCTCTCATTAAGCCTGTCCTACAATACCATTTAGCGTTAGTAACACTTAGTGTCGTGTCTTCAAAGTGCTTTACAAGCTAATTATGAAATGTGTAATTTAAGTGAGAGGCAGCACCTTGGGCTGGGACCTGTGCTGTGTTTGACACAGCCTGGGATGAGGAGCCCTGTGGTTCATGGCAGGGTAAAACCAGTGAGAAGAACATGGAGAGAATAACGTGGGATGGTG
>JAYRBT010000177.1:57558959-57574757 GCA_036023395.1 Myiotriccus ornatus | reverse complement strand
CCGGCCCCGGGCGGGGAGCGCGCTCGCTAGCTCGCTGGCAGCGGCCGGGGCGGGGAGCACCCGGTCCCTCCTCCTCCTCACCCTCCTCCTCCTCCTCCCCCCGCCCTCGCCGCCGCCACCCGCGCCCGCCGCCGATGCCGGGACTGCGCCCGCGGTGAGTCTGCCCCGCTGGGACCCGCCCGCGGGAAGTTGCGGCGCGGCCCGGCTGAGCCTTTGTGCGGGGAGCGGCGGCGCTGCCGCCCCGGCCCGGCCCCATCCCAATCCCATGGCCATCCCCTTCCCCGGCCCGCCGGTGCCGCCGCCCCGCCCGGCCCCGCTCCGGTACCTGCCGCTCTTTGTTCCCCGCCGCCGCCGCCTTTGTTCCCTCGGTGCCGGCGGCACCTTCGGCGCCGCCCGCGCCCCCCGCGGGACGCCGGGGAGTGCGGGTGGGGACACCCCGCTCCCGCAGCGGGTCCCTCCTCTCCCAGCCCGGCAAAAGCCGGGAAAGGGAGGAAAACACCGCGGCGGGAGTTCGCCGGGTGGCGCGGGGGAGGCGGGGGGGGGAGCGCGGCGGGCTCGGCCGGCGGCGGGAGCGCGCTTGGAGCTCTCTCGGAGCTCTTTCGGAGCTCGCTCCCGCCCCCGCCGTCTTGCCTTGCCCTCCCGGGGGCCGCTCCCGGCGGAGCTCCGGCCGGAGCCGGCTCGTCCCGGGGCGGGGGAGGGCGCGGGGGACGCGGGCAGGTGACCGGCGCTTCCCGCGGGAGCCGTGGGTACCACTTGGAACGGCGTTATCGCTCTGCTTGTGTGTTTGGGAACTGATGACGGATACTTAGGCGAAGTTCCCGGGTAAAGGAGCAACTACTTTTCTGGGAGGGACGCGGGAGGCACCGGCATGCTCCCGGCGCTGTGTCTTATTGCCGGGGCGCTGCTGCTGCCCTGGATGAAGCGCTGCCCGCTGAGGGCTCCCGCTCTCTGTGTTTCCCGCTGTACATGGGCTCTCTTGTCCGCCTTGCTACCAGCCTTCCTCCTGCCTTCCCTCCCTTCCATCTTTCCGGGGCTCCAGGCAGCCGCCTGTTTCCTCTCGGAGCAGTTGTTACGGATCTGTGTTAGTGCGGCCCAAGGGATGCCGCACGTGGAGCTCCCGGTCTGTAACTTGACTTTGTGTCAGGTGCTGTGTGTGCGTGGATTTAAGGGAAGGCTCCTTGTCCTCCTTTCACCTCCACGACTAAAGCTGGGCTCAGTTGTATCCCTGTTCCCCCCAAAACAGAGTAGTGCTTATTCTCCATTTCTCCTGCGATTTGCTGGAGGCATCGGGAAGCAGAGCAGGTGCACCCTCCTCAAGTTACTGGGAATCTACAGGGAGAAAACTTTGAGCAAGTGTTCTTGAGTTTCTCACAGCCTTTGTCAGTGTGTGACTGTGCGTGCCTCACGCCTCTGCTCCCCCCTTTCAGGGTGCCTCCTGTCCCGCCTGTCCTCTCCCCCTCTTTCCATCGTTCCCGCGTTTTCCTCCCTCTCGGCTTGCAGGGCGATCTCCCGTCTCGGGACAGTCAAGACAAAGACGTAAGTGCCACGTGCAGGGTCTTGGCTCGTTGCTGTCACTGTTGGCCAAGCGAACGCAGCCGTAGCTTGGCGGGCACGTCTGTTTATGTCTCTGTGTGAAGTGCAATAGCTGCGGGAGGGACACACGCGGCTGCTGGCGCCTGCCGGGCTGTGTCATGGGCTTCGGCCGCTTCTGGGGAGGCTTCACAGCTCCGAGAAGGAGCGCGGTGGCGGCTGTTGGCGCTGCCCACAATGACGGTATCCGCACACACGCTGCCACCTCTCGCTGAAATCAGGGCAGCCTAAATAATTGATTTCCAAGGCAGAAGGCAGCGTGTCATAAGCCAGAGGAGATGGGGTGGTGTGCAGTGAGCAGGAGGTGGCAGGGGAGAGGAAGCCCTGGCATCTATCTGCAAGCAGCGGCAGTGGGGGTGAGTTGAGGCAGAGAGGGATGGGCGGTGACAGTGAAGTTTGGAGGGGTGGTGAAAAACCAGCAGTGGCCACAATAATGTATTGTCCTGTACTGACGTGTACAGTGGCAGTGTTTGGGCCCCCCTTGTGTGAGATGCTGTACAAACACGTATTCAGATGTGTATAAGTTATGTTTGTTCTTTCCTTCTTCATAATGAATGGTAATGAATGATAATTGCTTTTTTACCCTAGTTATCTACAGAAACATATATTAAGGTTCCTTTATTTAAAAAATTCTTTACAAATAACCTCAGGGAGCTATTTGGAAGTGCTGCTGCTATCATACAGTGTTAAGATTTAAGCGTGGTGGTTTGAAGAGGGGCAAAGGAGCTGGACTTTGATGATCCTTGTGGATTCCTTCCAACTCAGGATGTTCTATGATTCAGGATATTCTAAGAAAGGAACTAATTTTTCTTCTATTAAATGTGACTGAAAGTTCTTTAAAGTAACTGAGAACTTTGTTGGTGTCAGTAGCACTCAGGCAGTCCTGTAGTGTGCCAGCTATTTTTTATTTATTTGTCAGGCAAAGATTTTAAGCATAGACACAATGAAGTAATTCAAGGAGCGGCATGCACTGCTGGCTAGTGATCTAATAGCTTGAAAATGCTTTATCTCCCTAGCTGTTAATTTTAAGTTTTATGGTATAAGGGGAAGTAACAAAAGAAAAAAAAAAAGTTACTGTTTGTTCCTTTGAAGTTTTTGTTGGTGGGTCTTATTTCTTCTGATATGTTTTCGGGAAAAGTTGCTTCATGTTTCAGGAAAAAAATTGCTTTGTTTCAGGGGAAAAATGGGCCACAGTTTAGCCCTTTTTCTGGATTTGTTATACACACTGTAAAACCCCTTTACTGGTAATTATTCCATACACAGTGAGCTCAGCTCCACTTGGTTTCCTCGACATCTGAATGTAGAAAGGAAGTAAAGAGAAAGTCCCAAAGAGGGTATGAAGAAGCACAGCTTGGGAGATCAGGTATAAAGAGCCTCATTCATTTTGGTTTATCTGTAGTGCAGGGAAATGCCCTTACTCCATGAATCATCTCCTGACATCTGTTTGCAGCGCTGTTTTCTTAGCAACTGCAGCTCTGTTTTAGATCTGGACTCTCAATGGCTGTGCTTGTGCCGAAAGATGCGAAGAGACAATCCTAACCCATTCCTAGCGAAGCTGCGCCTTTCAGCCCATTTACCCAATTTATATTCTTCCCTGAGGCACATTAAATACAGGTTTTAAAATCTACCAGCTGAGATGCTTTTTCTGTGTGTGTGTACAGAGATGCTTATCTGTTGCTTACCACAACTGAAGTGATTCCCCAGCACGATCTGGCTGCGTGGGAGAGGATGGCCATGGGCTGTGTCCTTGCTCCTGTCGAAGGGATGAGCTGTGTGTGCACCATGTGTGCTCTGCCTTTCCTGCAGTTTATTGTGGAGTATCATGGCACTCCTAGGTGTGGGAGAGGACGTGGTCCTGGAGGAACGCTGAAAATGTAGCCGGTGATGGCAAGGACCCACTCCTAGCAACGTGCCTGTCTGAACAAGTAGTTGGATTAGGCAGTGGGATTATATGTGTGGAGTGTGGAGCACTGTATGAGTAACACTTCGGGACCAGATCCATAAGCTGTGATTAAGGGGAAGGTGACATTTCATACACCTCTCAGATGATCTTTCTTTGCTGGAATTTCATCCCTGGCCAGTGTGGGTGGGAGACTCCTGTTGCTGAGACAGAGGTGGCCATGCAGCCACTGGGAGATCAGATTGATCTGATTTTTGCCATATGTGCTCCCTGGACTTGGGTCAGGGGCAGGTTTTTACTTCAGCTGATGTGGATGAATTGGTTGGGAGTGTAAATATATGTCAGGGAGTTCAAGTGTATGTCCATATTAAGGGACAGGTGATGTTCACCCCACTCCCTTCTATGCTGACGTGCAGTTTCTGCAGAAGGAGCAGGAGATTATACCTGCAGTAGAACCTACAACTACTGGACTATGAATCCAAAAATATAGTGTATGTTAGCTCACAGGACATGGATCTGACTTGCATTCTGTGGAGCATGAAGGGTGCCAGTAACAAGTAGTCAACTGTGAAGGATGGACTGTATTTTGGCTTGGGATAATGCTGAGAGGGGAGAGACCCCTGGTGTTTGGAGCATTTTGATTGCAAAAAGATTAGAGAGTGGAGATGGGAAGAGTAAATAGTGTTGCTGAATACTGGCCAGCTTCCTGTGACCTTCATGGATGGCACACAAGTCCCGATGATGGTGAGGGTACAAAGAAGACAACCTGTGTAGATCACTTAAATCACAGAGTTCGCAGCAGGAGGTGAAACGAGCTGCTTCTGTGGAGGTGTGTGGGGGCTGTGACAGGGTCAGAAGAAAGGAGTGGGGATAACACTTCTGTTTAACCCAGCTACGTGCGCAGGAGGGGCTCAGAAAGCTGTGTGGGGGAAAGGGCTGGAGCTGAACAGGCTGTTATCTCCCCACAGGAGGGGAAATGGGGCAGAGCTTTCACTTCGGGCACAACTTTGGTCTCTCATAGGGAGGCATGTTTGCTTTCTAACCTTCCTGCAGCCTGCTGATAACTCCCCACACAATGCAGCTGCACAGATTGGCTCGAGAGGTTTTTAAGGAATTGCTAACCCTGATACAAGCAGTAACGTTTGTGTCCAGGGTGGAGGAAGAAGAGAAAAGAATAGTGCTTAGTTATGTGAGCTTTAAGACTCAGGCTGCAAGTTCTATCAAAGGAAATGACAATTAAGATGCAAAACAAAACACTTGTAATTACTTTCATGGAAATGTAGGGAGGAGGCAGAAATGTGGGGTTTGCGGGAAAAAGTTTTGCTTTCTGGATCTTTTGGCCTGTTTGTTGCCAGGAGAAAGACCAGAAGTTGGTGAATGGTGGAGTGAAAGGGTGAAGCAGAGATGGAATTGAATACACTGGATGTTCCTTGGTCTGAGGGACATAGGCTGTGTACAACTGGCCATGAAGTGGTTGCAAAGACACTTCAGAAATGGGTTCAGTTCAGTCTGCATTATAGACACCTCTTTTTTGATGTTGGCTTGGTCTGTGCTATTAATAATCACCTAAATGATGCAGGGAGAGAAATAAAACCTGCTCGAAAAGCAGCATGCCCAGCTTTTTGGAGGCTCTTGTATCGTGACCAACATGCAGCTTTGCTTGCAGGAATATTTGGTGAAATATTCAAGTTCAATGACTGAATGAAAACTCTTCTAGCAAAGCCAAGCCCAAGGGTGAAGGGGGTTGTGTATCATCTGGTTGGAAGGTGTTTTTGGGGGAGGGAAGCACAGAGCACTTGCACAGTGTGTCTCTGCTGGAGATGCTCTTTCTCACTTCAGTGTAACCCGAGGGGATGCTGCTTTGTTTACCTCCTTTCCCCCATCTTAAAAGGGCGAGCTTTGTCTTGCCAGACCATATAACATAACTATCTGCATGAGAGAAAGTTCTCCAGGCTCCTTTCATAGTCACTGCAGAGGAGCAGACACTTGTGAGCCATGATTCATCCCCACTGAGCTGGACATCTAAAAATACATCGGACAAACTGCCCTAAAAGTGCCTGTTTCTCTCCATTGTTTCTGCGGAGTTCAAACAATGAGCGCACATGGAGGCATCACTCCTGTCGCTGCTCAGTGTCAGGAGAGCTGAATCTCGGCCAGAGTGTCTCATATCCCGGCAGAGCACCGAGGAGGGCTCCCGGTGTCCTCATTTCCACCAGACTCGGTGTGAGTTGAGCAGTGTAAGGCATTGTGCTGTACCTGAGGCTGGGGGCAGACAGCAGTGTCCAGTTTAACTCCGTCCTCCTCCTCAGGTCAGTCACTGGACTCTGACAAGCTTGGGGCTGGACCTGCAGCCCCAGACGATCTGCTGTAAATAAGAGGCCGGAGGGGATTTGCAGAGTGGCTTTTTCAAGGTCGCGCATCAGGTTAGTGGCAGAGGTGGAAGCATTGAGGGCACTGTGGGCTCCCAGGGGTGTGTTCCTTCCCCTGTCCAAGCTCCTTGCAGCTGCCTTGCAATCTGCTGCACTCCTGGGGGCGAGACTGGCTGCCTGGCTCTCAGTGGCAGAGAGCACCTGGTAGGTACTCACTTCCTTCTGCAAAATTATATAGGCTCATCCTTTTTTCCCTGTCCTTTCTCTTGCAAAAATCCATACAGTTGAATTATTGTGCATCCACGAGGCTGGCATGGTGTGTGCTCCTGGTCACAAGCAGCTAAACTTTGGAGTGAATGGGTGACAGTTCAGGCTTGTGGTGGCCCAGGACAGCACATGTGGTTATTCCGTGGTGGTCAAGGGGTGTGTGGAAACTCTTTAAACAGACATGTCCAAACCGCATAGGAAGCTGTGCCCAGGTCTCCTCTGAAGTGTGGCTGCCACCACTGTGTTATTCAGCAACCTGGAAAAGGAATCACCATTTCTTCTGGAAAAAGCCTAACTTCTATCAGTGCACATAACCCAGGTAGGCTAAGGATAAAATTCCTCCTCCTGTGCAGAGAACTAGTTTACAGCAGAAAGACTTCTTTTGCTAAATGTGCTGAGTGTCTAGGGAGAGACTTTGCTGAAGGAATTTGCTTGTGTAGCAGAGATAGGAAGCACAGGCAGGTACCAAGTGTTAAATGGATCCTGTGCAAGTCTGATTTCAGACAAGTACCAGAACATTCTCCTGTCTTTCCTGATACATGAGGGAGAATATGATAGCCATGAAATAGAAAGAACGTGTTGTCTGAGCCAGGATTTGATTCCTAAAGTACTTCTTAGGGAGTCTGTGGGTGAACTCCAGGAGGTGAAACATTGCAACTTGATCCCAGTGAACAACGGGGGAGAGGAGGGAAAGAGCAAACTATTAAATAAGAGCTGGGAGAAAAGCCAGTCTCCAAAAATAAATGTTGAAGATCAATTCCAGGTATTTCCTGGCATTGTCATTCTACTTCGTCCACCACTTGGACTGTAACAAACGGTTTCACAGTTAGCAGGCTGACAGGTTTAGGGTTGTTTGGTGGGTTTTTTAATAGGAAAAAAGTGTGTGATAGACTGTTTGCAGCATTGTTTCTTACGCAGAACTGGGTGGGAAGTTGGTGATGAAATACCCCTGGGATGGAGAAACCAGAGCTTGTTATTGTAAAAGGCAATCAAGAGCAGAGCTGGCTTCACTTTGGAAAAGTAAAAACTCTGGATTTTCTTCCCGGTTACATGCCCAGGGCACCTCAGGAGTTCCTAAGTGGGAGGAAGCAGGTATGTGTGCAACGTAGCGTGAGCAAACATGGTTCCTGCGGAGCAGTTGTGTCTTAATAGTGCTGTAGATAGCCTTGGAATGGCTTTACACATAACGTTGGTGAGTGAAGGCATCACATTTGCAAAGCTTGGAGGTGACTGTGAACGTGTTTTCTTCTTGCAAAAATTCTGCAAAAAGCCTGTCCAGGAGTTTACTGTAACGGGGCTGTGAGGAAATCGAAGCACATCCTGTTCCAAGGGATCACACACCATCTGCCTGCCGGGGTTTCGTTCTGGACGGTGGCTGCGAGAGGTGCGTCCCTGCAAACTGTGCAGGAACACCCCTCGGTGGGCTGGAGTTGGCTCGGGCAGGAGCTGTGGCTCGTGTCTTACCTCACCTGCTTGGCCCTGGCCCGGGAGAGGATGGTAGGGCAGCTCTGCTGACGCAACGTGTGCTGTGTTGCTTGACTGAACTTGTCCATAAGTAGCTTTTGTGTTAGCAATGCTGGTGCCTTTCAGCGCGGGAGATGCACGGGGCTCACGGGCATTCGTCCTGCTTTGTCTCCGTTGTAAGAAATCCCAATTCTCAGAGAAAGCAGCCTGGACACGCCGTGATTCAGACTCGGTTGAGGAGACTTTGTCATCCGGCCTGTGCAGAAGGGGAATGAACGCGTGATATGAGTAAGGCGTCCTTTAGTTTGGGCTCTTTCTGATTTGGAGTACTTGGCTTTGCAATTGCAACTGTACTTTACTTTTTTAAATTTTATGTAGCAAGATCAGTTTAATCTAGCAGGTTACTGTGTAGCACCAAGTTCTTTCTCTTGGGCTATGTGCTGTTTGGCTGTTTGGTCCTTTCTGGCATCAGCACTGGTAAGAATAACAGCGTTTGGCCTGGGTTTCACCACACACAAAAAGTTACTCTACAGGCTTCAAACTGTGCTATAAATCAGAGATTTAGGTTTGTGGCTTGTGTTTTTTTCTTTCCCCTAAAGCAATTAATTCTTTAAAAGCAAAGGGAAAGACATTTTATTTGTCTGAAGCAGTAAAGAAAGTGTTTTCCTCAGTGGAGAGGGTCCTGCACTGTCAGCGTGGGAGATGCCACTATCGAGGGGCCCCTTTCATGTGTGCGAAACCAGCACAGGCACACGAACGTGCAGGCTGTGCTTGTAGCAAGGCTGCTCTGCCACAAACCTTGAAGTACGTGGGGCAGAAGGCGTAAAACAAACAAACAAGACCCTGACTAGGGCAATTTTCAGCTGGAAAAATTACAGGGACATGAAAAACTCCCTCCTGGGAGAGGCGGCCCCTCCGGGTCAGAGCAGAGGTGTGCTGGGGGAAGAGCAGTATTTTGCATTGGTGTAGCCTCGACTGGACATGCTTGAGACAGAAGCTGATGAATTCACAGCTGCCAGGATAGGACCTGTCATTAAATTGTAATTTGCCCTTCAAATTTGGCAAGCTGCATTTGCCGTTTGCTTGACAAATCTCTCTTTTGTGTTCTCCTCAGCCCGTGCAGAACAGTGAGCGCTGCCGGAGAGAGCTACTTGCAGTGGATTCCATTTCTCTGCTATATTTAGTGATCAAAACATGTTCGTGATCTTTGCAGGAATACTGCCAAAGCAGATAGGTTTAGCATGAGACATGCCCTTTCTCTTTTGGCTCCCAGATCCACATTGCATTTTGCTTTCCTCCCGTTTCCCGACGCCGTCAATGGCTCTGTCTGCTGGTCTGTTGTGCAAACATTGCGCTGCTGCTTCCAGGGATTTTGCTCGATTAGAACAAGTCCCTGCTTTAGTGAAAACTCCCGTGTTGAGATTGCCACTATCCCTGGCTTTCCCTTTTCTAAATTTCCTGGCAGAGCAGATTACTGCTCTTCAGGAAGATCTTTCTGAGCAACCTTACAATTTAATTGAGAAACTCCAGGCTTTTTATTGCTTACGTGAGCTTCACTCAACAGGGTAATGTTTGTTAATCATCTGACTCTTTCATTTACTTGGGGAAAAAGGGAAATGGGAAGGCGGTGGAAAGGAAACATTTGTATCCCTTCAAAGGCAGAATATTACTGGGAGCCTGATTCTTACTAATATAATGTCATTAATGCAAAGCAGGTGTAATTATTATATATTGCTGTTTTAAATTCCTTTTAAATACCTTTACCATGTAAAGTGGCTCCAGTGTTAATGGGAAGCTGGCCGTGAATCTCTTTTAAAACACTAACCAAAGAATTTCAGTCGCAATCCAGGGGAAGGAAAGAAACACTTGTAAATAAAAAGAACTTCTTGCAGTGCCTTTTGCTTGGTTAGAGCAGGCAGTGCTGTCCATTTCATTCCGATCAGGCATGAGAGCTAAACTTGCTCTGATTGCAGGCATTTCCCACCCCCTTCCCTTCCTGTCCCAACTGTAAAATCTGACTGAGGGCCAAGAAGGCCGAGGAAGGGCCATGACGAGCTGTGTGTGGCTTTTGCGATGGGAACTGCCCGGCTAAAGGTCAGAGGTCTGTCTGTGCTCTGCCGCGCCGGCACTGCCGCGACCACGCTGCTCCCTTTCCTCCTGCCGAAAGGAGACCTGGCAGAGCGTGGCTACTCGGAGCTGTGCGTGGCTACAGGCCTTGCCTGAGCCCAGGTAGCCAGGGCAGGGGGTTGGGTAGGGGTGTCTGTTGTGTGAACATGGAGAAAGGCTTCTAGGACTGAAATGACAGCAATGACCATCTTGTTGCCTGCACTCCACTTAACCGAGTGTCATGTTTATGCACTGGACGTGCTTCCCAGGTAGGGCACGGCTCTGGAGCCAGCCTGTGTTTGTCATGTTGTTTTTACGATAACCCTTCCCCACAGCCCCGTTATCTGCGGGAAGCGGCCTTGGGGCTGTGGCGGCCGGCGCCGGGCGGCAGGGACGTGTGGGACCGACCCCTGCTCTGGAAAAGCTTTTCCATCCTGGCCTCACGGCAGCACATGTGGCTTTTTGCACATAATTGGAAGCTTCTGAGCACTGCACAGGTAGATTTGGGCTGAGATGTGCTCATGGGCTTTGTATTTTGGCGATTGAATCTCTGCCCAAACCCTGAGATGGAGTCATGGCGTTACTACAGTATTTTTGGCTTCCTGCACACAGTGGACCCTGGGGTGATAGAGGGGCATGGCATCGGTTTCCCAAGCCTCCAGGCATTCATCACTCACCCTTTTTACATTAACTGTGACGCTGAGTCCTGAGCAGTTCTTGTTTTTATTAACAGTGTGGAAATTCTTGGAAACCAGTTGAAAACTGAATGTTTTCTGCAACTTTAGTAAGTATGCTTTGGCACTGCCTTTCCATTTGGGAACAGATGAATGTGAGATAGGCTCTTATTCTGAGGGCAAGTAACTGCATCATGCACCTCCATGGGTCAACCTTCGTGGCTGTGTGAACAAGGCTTGGCTGTTAATAAAGGCGTTTCTGTGTGTGTGTTAACAGCAGCATGGAGTTAGTGCAGCTTTCAAACTGTGCAATTGTACCAGGATGACTGATATATTGTCACCCCCCCCAAAAAAAAAAAAAAAAAGAAAATGTCAAGAAAGACACTTTCCTAACTGTGTTTTTAAATTGATTAATGCAATGAGAAGATCCATTGTGCTTCTGTAACAGGAAGCATTACTGATGTGTAAATCAAAGACAAACCAGAAACTTCTGCTGGCCTTAAAAAGTGGCGTGGCTTTTGTATACTCATGTGCTTGTCCTGGCGAGTTTTCAGAAACTATAAATAGATCACTGGGAAGTCCCTGCATAACAAAAATGTACTGCTTCTGATTGTCATAAATAAACTAATAGGAGATGTCTTGGTCTTGCAGCTCCTATTCTTTGGAGGAGTCCTTACTTGTGCATATGGTTCGGGAGCGTCAGTTCCCATGAGACAAGACTATTTCTGTGGCAGTGGGTGCAGCTTTGTGTCCAGCTCTGAATCTCCTGAAGATCTGATGCTCTCTGGGCTTGGTCTCTTGCATGTCTGTCTGATGCTCTCTGGGCTTGGTTCTATCTCAGTAGAGTTATTCAGTCTTTTCCATGTCTTTTCAATTCCTTCATCTCCAGCTGCTGAGAGCATGGGAATACCCAAGGCCAGACTTGTTTCAGCATCATCCCAGGCAGTGCAGAGCCTCTCTGATGCCACATGGACTAATACTACTTATTGGAAGACTGGCTGATACCCATCTGACTGCTGTGGGGTATTATGTAGGATCAGAAGGCTATAGCCTCTTTTCTGTATCACCTTCAAGGGGATGGAAACCTAATGGGAGCACTTTTCTTCCTCCAGGGAAGCACAAAGAATATGTCATTATTGCTTGGTGGATGATGGCAAATAATTTTCTTTCTGCCAGACAGAGAGGTTCCTTGAGCTGGGAAGTCAAGGTGGATCTGTCAATGGTGCTGTCCTGATTTTTGCTTCCTGAGAATGTGGCTCTGAAGGGAAGGGGATCAGTGTGTTTGCTGTGTGATCCTGTTCCAGCTGTGGACATGATACAATCTGAGTTGGCCCACAAGAATGATGTTGGCAAGCACTTTAAATGTGGAAGGGATGAGCTTCGGTCTGGAATAGGGCCTTAAGGAAAAAAAGAGTATTTAAATGCAAAGTTCTTGGAAAATGCATGCTTTAAGCAGACCTTTCTCCCCACACCTGACACTGGGTGAAAAAATGGTGAAAGCCTTGTAAATGAAGTGTTGAGGAGAAAGCAGGACCATCAAATTGAAGTGCTGTGTGAATTTGTCAGGCTTAAAAGAGGTGTGAGTCCATCGGAAGTGAGGGGAGAAGAAAATGTTATAAAAAAAAGTGAAAACCAAGCCATCTTGATGTAAGGGGTTTTCTGTGATTTTTTTTTAGGTTGTACTGTCATAATTTGGATGCCAGCAATTTGCCTTTAGGGAGGCTATGACAGACTTACAGAAAGATCATTTACCAAAAGGTGGCGGCTCAGCAGCACTTTGCCAGGCTCAAGACTTGCACCTCTGAACGTTACTGCTTCCTTCTCAATGTAAAATAAATGGAGATCTCTGTTAATAGCCAAAAAGGAAAGGGTCTTCAGTCCATCAGCACTGTGGAGCTCCACTTCCTTTGGACTGGTTCACCAGAGATAAAAATCTGCCGTTTCTGTTCATGACGTTGGCTTGGCTGAGCACATGAGTAATAATAATCTGTTGCTAGGAACAGACTTCAGTTTACATGGAGAGGCCTCTCTGGAGGGAAAGTCTTTGAGTCCCCTAGTGGGTCATAAATAATCAGTGGCACTTCAAAGGAGGAAAAGTAAAAACAAGCGGTTGGAGATGCCATGCAAAGATGTCTGCAGTGCCTATTGCAACACCAGTGGAAAGCATGTAGCACATAACTGGGAAAATGTGGGGCATGTGTCTGCAGAGGCAAAACCAGCGGAGCCAGGAGTTACTAACAGTGGGCTGTAATATTCAGCTACCTCCAGCTGGGCTGGTTTGCAAGGTATCTGCTGCTTTCAGCTTTAAGGGGTGCATAACTGAGCTAATTTCATGCCGTGTGATTTTTCAGGATTGGCTCACGGGGAGGGCCGTGAGGGTACATCTGTGCAGGGACATGCAAGAGTTACCTGTAAACTCTAGGGCTAAAAATGCTCAAACAGCATGGGACAGTATGGCAATCACATCAGCTAGTTTACCTTGCTTCCTAAATACTGTGCACACCTGTTTTGTACAAGTAACTTTAAATAATTAATAAAATACATTTTTTTCTATTTTAACTGTAGGTACGTACATTTTAACTTTAGTTACATTATTTTGAAAATGGTAGTGGTTTCACCCTAAGGAGTGTACTGTGTGACTGCTGGGATTTTTCATGCAATGAAATCTTGCCATCTGCGGTACTTGGAACAGCTGAAGGCCAAGGCTTGTGAACCACCCTGATCTGAACTAATGTTAAGGCTATGAAATCCTTTCTAATGAATCCTCTAAATCCATCTGAAACTTTTTTACCCCCCTTTCTTCTGAGACAAGAATGTCCTTATAGAGACCCTGCTTAAGGAGAGCATCTCTTAGGTCTCGTTAGGACTTAAGCCTCACTGGAGACAAGGTATTTAAATCAGTATTGCCTATTCTTATGATAATGGAATGTAAAGCCTGGGTATGATTATTTTCAGGTTAGTTCCCTGAAATTTCCAGTCCACTACCTGCTCTTAGATTTCTCTCTTATCAGTGTGCCTATTTGTATGTTAATACCTGGGATTTTTGCCACTCTGCCAGCTGATTTCAGCTGAATTTGGGAAAGGAAGATAAAGTCAAGTTGAACTGATGTGATGCAACTGTGCTGATTTAATTTCCACCGATGTTTTTAGGTGCCCATTGTGGAAATAGCTGGGGAGGTAAGGGGAGGTAAGGGAAGAAGGGTTTGAGTCTTATGAGTGCCCTTATCACAGGGAAAAGCTTCTGTTGATGGTTGAACCGTCGGAGCTGCAAGTTGAGCCCAGGTGGACAAGAATGTGCTCCTTTGGAGAACACAAAGGAAAGCTTTCCTTTCGAGGAGGACATTTCTAATGCACCTTTCTTGTGTGATTTCACCTGTGTTGAGGAAAAGATGAGCTTGCACAGGAGCTCTGGTGCAATTCATATAAATTAATCCACAGGGAACTAATCCACTGGAAATAAGGTTCCAGTGTTCCTGCAACTGTCTTTGACCCTGTGATACTTCACAGGTTATCCCAGGGTGTAAGAGTTAATGCTTTCCTGTGTTAATGCTAGACTCTCCAGAGAGGGAGAAAGACAAGGTCGTTCTCTCCACCTTCCCTTTTATCCCCAGTGGAAAGGTGTGATTTGAAAGCCCTTGATTTATTTTCAGCACCAGGTGTGTTTGTTTCCTCGTTGTCCAGCATTTTGTGGAAGTGAAGGGTTTGGTTTAGCTCTGCAGTCCATTGAGTCGTTATGAAACAAAACAATTGACTTAAATATGAAGCGAAGAGGCTGATCATTCCTACTGCCTGTGAAAAGCATTGCTGAGCTGTCTTACCCACAGCTTGATGCTTTTAGACTCTTCAGAGGCTGCAGTGATACAGTTATGCTTCATATGCTTTATTTTAATGAAATTTGGAGCAGGGAGGAGGACAAAGTGACTGCCATATTGTCCCTGTATAATCCCTTCTCAGACAATCTGTACTTTTAAAGACGATTAATGCATGCAGGTGTGTCCTCCAGGAGTGTGTGTGTGTGTCTCCCTTTCAAAGCAGCTGTGGAGTCTTCTGTTGGGGCAGGGCAAAATGTATGTGCTGTGTTGGATGGTGAATTGAGAGTTTCAGGGACATGAAAGCTTTAGCATAAAATTTACCTGCTATTAGCTGTGTGTTTTCATAACCTGCACTGTGGATTTGTTGAGGGGATGTCTGTGTTTAAAGAAAAAAGTTTTAAAATTCCCATCCTTTCGGGAAGGAGGCCATAAATTGACTTTAAAAGAAAATGGGAACGTATGCTTTTCTTCATTTATATGTGTTCTGTGATCGTGTGCTGTAATTCAAGTTAATTAATTAATAAATTAAGCAACTTAAGGTAATTCATGCTTTAGAGCTTAAAATCCTTTCTGCTTTGAAATGCTGGAAGTTTTATTAGCTTCATCTACTTTAATGCTTAGAGATGTGAACTGGGATTGGGGTCCCTGCACATGAAGTGCAGTACAAGCACATAAAAGGAGACACTCTGTGCTCTGTGGTTGCTGTAGCTGGCACGGGATGGGGACAGAGGAAGAGCAGTCGCAGAAAGGTTAAAAATACATTTTGTGTTGTTCATGAAACATCCATCGATGTTGTTTGTGGCTCTTGCATATTTTTTAAAAGTGGAATTTTAATGCCAAATCCTGCTCCCTTTCTCTGATCTGCAGTGCCAGTGACTTTAGCATCATGTGAGTTGGGTGAACATGACTTGGCTCTGCCTGTGCCATCATCCCAAATTTGGATGGTTTGAAGTTGAACAGATATTTATGTGTCTACTGTTTCAGAGTTCTGTGCTGCATTTGTATCTTTAAAAGAAAATCCTTAAATAGTGCTTAGTTTAAAATAAAATGAAAAAAATCAGAATAAACACGTTAAAGAGGAAAAGAGCAAGCATTGCCACTGGTACTGAGTGTGTGCCCCAGAACCACAGGAACATACACACGTACATGATTTTGGGGATGTCCTGCTTGTGGGTTATGCCAGTGTGGCAGTGGTGGGTGTTTCTAGTCCTGTCACTCTTCCTTTACATGGATACCCAATTTGAGTTGTAACCTTAGGTCCAAATTCAGGCAGGCCCATTTATTTCACCTGCAGATTCACTGTTGCCCACAATTTGTGATTTCTTCATTATCTCTGAGGGTCTCCAGTTGACCACTGGAAAATTCAAGGTGGAGGGAATGCATCCCAGTTATCCCTGTGTCCTGGGAGAAAAAAGCAACCGACCTAATGAGGTGGTTTGGATTTTGCTTACATACTTCCCATTTGGGTTATTTGTCATCGCCTTCAAGGTGGTGATCAAAAAACAAAATTCAAGACTCAGTGATACCCGACGTCACCGCTGAGACCCGGGTTCGATTCCTGGTCAGGGCCACTCCCCGGGCAGATGGAGCCCGTTAGCCCTATAAGGCAATCCATC
>JAYRBT010000177.1:57481532-57558859 GCA_036023395.1 Myiotriccus ornatus | reverse complement strand
CTCACCTAAAAAATCCAATGCGCAGGCTGGAAGGTGTAAAGACCTTCCCCGGTTCTTCGTTCACGAAGTCTGGCCATAAGTGATACCCGAAAGATATTAAGGCCACATGACATTTTGCATTTTCAGACTTCGGGTTTGTATTGCTTTATCTTGAGAGGAATTTTAAAAAAAAAGGAGTTTCCCAGGAAAGATTGCATTGCCTCGGGCATAGGCAGCACTGCTGGGTTCTTGCTCAGCCCTTGCTCAGTTCCTGTAAGAGCCCAGTGTTTATCACAGAATCATAGAAGGCCAGGTTGGAAGGGACCTCAAGGATCATCTGATCCAATGTTTTGTGATAAAAGAACAGTCCAGACAAGATGGCAGAGCACCTCGTCCACCCAAATCATAACAGTGCCAACGTTGGGGAATCCACCACTTCCCTGGGGAGATTAATCCAGTGGCCAATTGTTCTCACTGTGGAAAATGTTCCTCTTGTGTCTAATCGAAATCTCCACAGCAGTACCTTGTACTCATTACCCCTCATCTTTTCATTGTGACTCCTTGTAAAAAGAGAGTCTCCATCCTCTTTGTGGGCACCCTTTAAGTACTGGAACATGGTAATAAGGTCTCCTCTCAGCTTTCTTTCCTCAAGGCTGAACAAAACCAGTTTTCTCAGCCTTTCTTCACACATCAGGCCTCCCTGTCCTGGTCATCTTTGTGGCTCTTCTCTCTCCAGCCTGTCCACATAATTTTTTGTACATTGGGGTCCCAAACTGAACCCAGTATTTCAGGTGTGGTCTGACAAGTGCTGAGCAGAGAGGGATAAGGACTTCTTTATCTCTGCTGCTGATGCCCCTGTTGATGCTGCCCAGCATCTTGTTGGCTTTCTTGGCTTTTTAGAAATCTTGCCATTTCCATCCTAACCTCAGGGCTTGGCTTGTTTCTCCGTCATGTTCTCATGCCTGCCAAAGATCGAATTAGTCCTTTTCCTCCTATTTTTGCCAGGATAAGCAAGCCAAACTCTTATAAAATACGTTTTCATTTTCTCTGATCATCTAGACAGGTCTCACCTTTACCTGTCCCAGCTAGAACTCTCGTTTCTTGAATCTGGTGCCTTGAGCTGTAGTTGTAAGTTGGTGGTGACTTGCAGAAGCGCTGCATGCTCACTGCAGCAGTTGGAATCAGTGCTTCAGTCATGTGAGCTAATATGTATTTCTCTGGAAAACCAGGAACTTTTTTCCCCCCTTTATTCTCTCTGTGCTGTCATCAGTGAAGTGATGCCCCGTGGTGGGGGTTGGACTAGATGGGCCCTTCCAACCCAAACTGCTCCATGAATCTAAACGTGGGCAATAACCCCTGGTCTCACGTAGGTGCTGCAAATGTGAATTGATTGATATTTGTGAAGTGTTCAGATGCCAGGGTGGTGAGTGCCATAGAAAAGTCTCGTGAGGAACTCAATAATCCTGTCATCACAGCAGCTCTTGGATAGGGCACAAGGATACGCACTGTTCAGGGCGAGGAAAACAAAATGTTGAATAGCTCCTCAAGAAATGCACGTTGTCCTTTCTGTGCAGTGAAGGAGACAGGGAGTGAGGAAAAATAGTATAGAGTGGAGTAAACAAAGGCTGCCTTATGATTCATGTGCACAAGGGAATGAATGTTAAGAATTTCTCTGGCATTCTTTAATGTTGTATTTCCTGACTCATCTATTCACGCCCTTTATTTTGACATATACTTGGTGGATGAGTTATTAATATAGGATGTGGAAATCCCTATACTTCTGGTGAAAAGGTTACAGTTGTTTAGGTAACAAAGCTTGTTTAAGGGTGAGCCCTTACTTAATTTTCAGCTTAATTTCATTTTGAATTTGTTTAACTTTTAAATTCTTGATAAAAATGAGTCTGGATCTTAAACATCCAGTTCTTGCTACAGTGGAAAATTGAACAATATAGCTCCTACATTACCAGGAACACTGTTAGGTTTTTAAGAAAGGTAAAGCATGTAATTTGCTAAAGTTGCATTAGTGACTGGGGAGGTATCCATGGAGGGGAAAATGGAGGAGCTGGAAAAAGAAATTCCTTCATGGGTGTTGAGAAGTAGCAAAGGTATCAGACGAGGACAGCAGTTGTGTTGATTCTCACATGACAACCGCTGCTTTTTCATTTCACCTCAGTCTTTGCAGATTCTGCCTAAATTGTCTCCAGTCTGCAACAATTATGCAGGCAGGAAGGGAGATCTGAAAAGTTCAAAGATTAAAAAGGTGAGGTTTGGCAGCTACAAGTCTGCAGAAGGCACTGTGAGCCTCTGTCGCCTTGGCTTTCTGAAAGAAAGCAACTCTGTTTGAAATTTTCCTAATCCTTGTGCTTTTGTTTTCATGGCAAGATCCAGTGGGATCCATGGTTTGTATTGGCCACTATTAAAAAAGAGTCAAAGGAGCAATGCTTGGATTCCTGCAGTAGGAAAAGTTGCTTTATTCTGTATAAACTGAGGAGACAGCTGACCAAGGGCAGAAAACTCAAAACAAAACACGTGTCTTGGTGCCGCATCATCATTGAGCATCATCAATTTTTATGTAACACTGTACTGATTTTTGTGGTTTTGGTTTTTTTTTTTACATATAATTTCAGCTTAGAAATCGATTGAAGAATCTGCATAGAATTCAATATGGCATCAACACAGTCATCTGCCTCCACAGAGGAGCCGGCTTCCTCTGAAATAGATGATCTCCATCTGTCGCTGCAAGGTGAGTGACCGTAGTTTTCTGTGCCTTTGTAATTTAGATTTTTGTCAGAAATCTGTGACCATGTGTACAAGTTGAAGGAAATTCTGAGAAACCCGTATAAACTAGTGTTATGATGGGTATAGTTAGTTCATGTTGGCGCTTCTTTGCAGATGTTTCTGTGTTTCATGAGAGATGCTTCAGCAGTGAAGTGAAAGATTACAGCTCTCACAGTACTTCCTCATGGTATTTTCAGATCTTTTGCCTGGTTTTGGTGTAGATGTGCTCGCTCGTTCTTATGCTTTGTTACTTGGAATACGTGTTGCTGTAAACTTTATTCAAAGGAACCAACAGCAAGAAAACAGTCAAGCCATTTCATTAGTGTCCTTGTTTTCGATTTGCTGGTTGCATTAAGCTGTCTTAATGAAGCCATTAACTACAGTACTATTTTATTTTATTTGTTTTTCTGTTTTTACTGCTATATCCCCTGCAAGTGGAGATAATTTTTGTGGCTTCTTATGGGTCAGAGTCTTTCATCCTTTCTTGCCGTGAGTTATAACTCGTTAAGGAAGTTCTCACTTGGTGTTTTTTAATTGTTCCAGTTTAATGGCATCTACCTGGACAGTTAAGTGATGATGAGTGCATCCAAGCTGGACTCTCAGATAGGCTTTTTGGATTTTCCTTAATCACATGTTGAATTTCCTTCTGTAAGAATTTTATGGGAAGGTTGAGTTTCCTCTGAACATATTGATGGAGGCTGTCAAGAAGGCTAGTCCAGGCAGCAGAGGACTAGCCCTGCTGGAAAGCAGGTTTTTAATGTGCTTAGAACCTGATTATTCTACAGTGGATGGGCTAACTCATGTTTCCACAGAGATACTTCCTCTTAACTCACATGCAGTGAAATTTCTACGGTGCTTAGTTGAGGGAAAATATGTTAAAAACAGATGGTGCAAAAGAATAT
The DNA here is from genome assembly GCA_036023395.1 of Myiotriccus ornatus. Taxonomy (NCBI): domain Eukaryota; kingdom Metazoa; phylum Chordata; class Aves; order Passeriformes; family Tyrannidae; genus Myiotriccus; species Myiotriccus ornatus. Next base: position 57,555,200 of record JAYRBT010000177.1, on the reverse strand, counting down.
TCTGCCAAGTCACTTCTACGATCCGTATTTGCACCGATGTTGTCACTGGAGCCGTGTGTTGTGACGAGTGGGTGTTAATAGTGGTCTGAAGCCAAGCGTCTTTAATGGTGAATTTTCTCCTGTTTTGCCTTAGTGTTACATTTTCGGGAGAACCAGCAAAAACTCGTAGCAGACAGGAGCCAGTCCGACTGTTGCACCAAGCACAGCTTGTCAGACACACATTTGTTGTGCCAGTCAAACTCAGCCTTTGGTAGAAAGACGGAGGCGGCTGTTGTCGGGAAACAGATACGGAAAACACTCTGTAGCTTTAAGGCAGAATTAAAGTTACATGCAATTTTAGGATAGGGTTTTGCTTTGAAATCCATGTGTTTTTCTTTAAGGTCGAACTGGTGGTTGTGTTGAATAAACAGTTGAGTTTTTTGGTCAGTATCTCACTGAAGGAGCCCTGCCTAGTAAAACTGAAATGACTATTTCTTTGCTGTAATAATTTGAGCTCTGAGATGAACACACCTCAAATCTGGGGCCAGGATGTCCGTGCCTGGCTGTTGCAAAGCATCCAGAGACACCCCTTAGAAGTGACATAAGCAGTTTCTGTGATGATTAAAGATACAGCAAATGGTACTGACACATTTTGTCGCTGGAGAGGTGGCTCTGCAGCATCTGCTCGGGGTCAAACCAGCAAATGGCGATACAGCCGTGAGGAAAGACACGCTCCCTGACATGACATGTAGGAACCATTAGTAGCTCTACTCTCAGTTCTGTGGTAGCAAAGGTCAACTAAGAATAATAGGGTCACTCAGGGAAACACGTTTTTCCATTAATAGGAATCTTGGGATGAGATTTGCAAAGCAGCCAGAGACGTTGATTGATTTAAGTCTTCAGGTTCACCTGGGGAAATTTCAAGGAATAGCTGCTTATGATTGTCAGAAAAGCAGCTTATATTTGGTGTGACTGAAGATGGATGCAAAACTTAAGATCTGCCTTTCACATTGCTAGGAAGTAGCTTCAAAGAACATGTCCAGCCACGTATAGCAGTGTAACAGGAGACATACAGAAATAGGGAAAAGCAGGAGTGAGATCTAGTCTGGATGTAGCCTAAGTCTTGCTCGTATTTTAATCTACTTTTTAATTCTTTGTGATCCAATCTTCCATTATTCCTGAAAGGCATCCAGTGGGGATAGAGCACTTGTCTAGTCTGGTTAATTAGGACAAGATCAACTTAATATGTCAATTTGTTTGGTTATATAACTCTGTGGAGTTTATTCCTAAAAATGTAAGAAAATGTTTAGCTTTCTTTTTTTTTTTTTCCTTCTCTACCATGGGTAGGTCTGTTATTTTAAGTATGTTTGACTTTGATTTTAGTTACAGTCTTCTATGAGGAGGACAGCACTTTCGGGAAGAAAAAGAAGGCAAGGGGACAAACAACCTCCTTTACGTAATTAGTGAAGAAGTTACTACTTAGTAGCTCTCATTATTATAGAATTCCTATTAAATTATTGGTAGTGGCTTAATAGTATAAAAACTTCATTTAGTGGAATTTATGTTAGTCTATTTTTAGGTAGAAGAGTGTTCTAGGGTAAGCATTCATTTTCCTTAGTAGTGTTTGTCCTAGAAGATGCCATAAAGAAATTCACTAGAAAATAAATAAAAATGTAAGTTTGTCCTCAGTGCATCTTTCTTGTCAACTAATTATTTTAGGGAGATTTAATGAAGCTTGAAAAACATGAAGAAAAGAGGTAAAGAAATGAAAGCAATGTGTTTTCTAATGCTCCCATCTCCAGACATTTTCAAATGAGAAAACTAGTCACAAAATCATGAGGCTGAAGTAAAAGGCTGAGAGAATATAAACCCTCATATGTATCTTTTCAGATGTGTGTATTTCTCTTTAACCTTTACCAGTTTTCAAGCTGATCTCCAGATCAAAGAGTAATAGTTACCCGCTCCCTCCCTGCCAAGAAATGGAAATCGCTATGAAAACACGTCATGTCAGGACTTGAGAGGCTTCTTCTATTTTCCTTTTTCGTTTCCTCCGTCCTAGATGTTATAATAAAATTAAATCAGATTAAGATCAACATTATCCCTGCCCTTTCCTTCAGCACCTCACTGCTTTCTCCCAGTTTTCTGATGCAGCATAACTTAGGAGCGGCTGCAAAGCTGCTTGTGTCCTTGCACAGCCATGTAAAAGTGCAGGTGAAAAGCCTGGAGCTGGACTGGTTATGGATATATCCAGTCAGGGAATACTAAAGAGAAGGGTTTCTCTTGCCAGCCAGGCTGCAAACATTTTGGTGAAGAGAGGATGCTTGCCAGGGAGATGCTCCCTTGTGCCACAGACCATCTTTGAAACCTGAAGTCACTTCTGCTGCAGGAAGGGGCAGGCAGGAGCTCAGGGCTTGGCTGGCATTGAGCATGGGAGGAATAAAGCAGGATCCCTGTCCTATGTCTCCTCCTCCTGTATTTCCCTCCCAGCACAGCGTTACAGGCTGGCCCCAGAGAGGGATCCAGCCTGGTGCTCAGTCTTCTGAAAATTGAACAGGCATAGTCAACATCCAGAATTGGTGTTGGCTACTTGAAATGAGGAGGCAGGTCATCCACTTGGTAAGAGAAGGGCTTTGTGGCAGTGCTTTAAGAGCTGCTGGAGATGGAATTCCTCTTTGCTGATGAGCAGGAGTGCGGGATTGCAGCGAGGGGAATGCACAGCTGCTCGCGGATGGATGGCTACAGCAGGAATTGAACGGGGTTTGTGGCACTCTGGAGCAGGATTGTGTTTTGCTTTCAGAACATAAATGTCTTTACCTATGGGAGGATCCAACCTTCACTTTCCCTTCCATGCACAATTCCTTCCTCTCTCTTCCCTAGAATAGCAAACAGACCCTATGTGTGACGCTTCCCACCAAGCCTGTGCAGAACTCTGTTTTCCCTTTTCTTTTCATGCTTGCTGAGCTAATTCAAACACAAGAGAGTGTGTTTTAGCTCTTGGAGTTTGGGGCATGCACTTACTCTTTTACTGTTTAATTAACTGCAGGGATCCTAATTTTTGGCTCCACTTATTAATCCGTGTGTGTGTTACTGTTTATTATTTTAACCCAAAGGATGATCATACAGGAATGTGGCTGGTAAAACTGAAGAGAGTTTTTGAAGAAAACTGTTTTTTGAAGAGAGTTTAATGATACAAATGAATGATGCTATTTTCATGCAGATACATCTAACCCTTTATGAATGATTTCTCCTCAAGAGAAATTGCAAATATGGAGATATGTACGGATAGGTTTTGTTGTGCAGCTTGTAGTAGATTGTACTCATCTCTGAGCAAAGGGAGATATATTTTTGAAACCCTCTTAATTCGTCCAAAGGTCATGTAGACTACTAATTCTTACCCAGCATTTTTTGTTCTAACTGTGTGTCTCATCTGTTGGGACCACTCGCTTATTACAACTACGCTTTTTTTTTTTTTCCCTTTAACCAGAATGATCAAAAAAGTCCATTAAACGTTTAGGATGATTTTTCAAGGGTGACTTTTACAAATCGAAAACCTTCCATAGGAGCACAGAAATCTGTGCCTGGTTTATGCTGCCTGGGAGAAGGGCTGGTCTGCAGTTCCCATAACTGCTCGGCCTCATGGCATGTGATGGGGCTGGTGGCACTGGGGAGGCAACTGACACGTGACACTGCCTTGAAAGAAAATCAGTCATTGTTATTTTTGTCTGTTTCACTCGCCAAATGTAAAAAATAGATTGTAGAGTTGCATAAATGCGTTCCCTGCTAGATAACTTTCAGTTTGTTAAAGGCATTATCGGGTGCATAACTGGTTAAAAACTGGCATTAAAATGCCTAAGGAGTGGACAGATTCTGAGACACCTGCAAAGGGCACTGGAGGCCCCTGCATCCAGGTCCCTGATCACTGTGGATTTTATTTGATTTTATTTTGATATCGATATCTAAATGATGTGTCCTTAGTACCTTTAAGAATCTGACCTGCAGTCACTGTCTATGCCCCCAGTACTGCAGTGCTTCACTTCGTGGGCTGTTGTGGAGCAAAGACAGTGGTGATTCAGAGCAGAGCTGCGCCAGCATCCTGGCAATAAGAAAAGCAAAAGGGATTAAGAAAGCCAGGAGGGTGAGACTTGGTATGAACATGCAGCACTTTTGGTAAATTGGACAATTTGCTTTCACAAGGAAAAGGAGGTTGAAAAGAATACCGTAGAAAGGGAAGTTCCTGCTTGCTGCATATATGTGGTAATAGTGATTTAGTTAATATTTATACAATATTTGGATTTGAAAAGACCTATTCCTGTAGTAATATTTTCATCACCTTCACTGAGCTTTAGATAAACTTCTCAATCTCTACAAAAAATACTTGTTTTTTTAATTGCTTAACACGATGTTGCTGAACATAAATGCTGGAAATAACTCTTTTGCCTGCTTTCCTGTCTGCAGAAAATGAAACTCTGTGGCTGGGTGGAAGGGAAGGGACTACACAAAGGTCTCAGGGGTGAATTGCTCACTCTTTCCCTGGGGTTGGCAAGTAGTTAGGGTTTCTTCTGATAGTTCTGATCATTTACAGAACATACCTGCTTGGTGTGTTAGCTCAAATCAGCAGTGATGTCTTGAAGGAGCTCTCGCAGTTATCCCTGCTGACCACATTTCAGTTCATTTTTCTGAGCTGTCAAGGAGTGTAGAAAAGGTTATTTTGGATGAAACTGAAATAAATGCCCCAGGAAGGTGCTGTGACTGTCTGTGGGCATTGAGGCTAGAGTTAGTGCAACACAGCCTTTCTTCCCCTCACCCATGGTGGATACACTGCGTGGTGAGCACCGGCTCTTTTGATCTGTTGATCTGTTCCTGATGAGCTCCCCTGCTTGCTACTGGAGACGTAGCCTCAGCTGACCCCGGTGGTGAAAGGAAGATGTAAAAATATCGTACACAAGAGGTAATTCCTTCTGGCGAAGCAGAGATCGGAAGATGACGGAAAGGCTTGTGCTCATTAATTTCAAATAATTGGTTAATTTTTTAAATTTTTTTTTTAAGAAAAAAAACCATACAGTTGTAAATTGTTCACTGGCAGTGATGCACCAGTCCTTGTGACAGAAGAAAAACCTCTTTGCTCTTTGGTGACAGTGTTTGATGAGCGTGGACAGAAGGCTACATCTGTTCTGTCATGATTTGCTTGCCTCAGCTCCCTGCCAAGGCAGGAGGCGGCGCTTTCCCCGGAGCTGCCGTTCTCCCACCTCAGGAAGGGAGGCACAAAAGGCAACAGAGGAGAGGAGACTAATTTTTAAAGTCTGTTTTTTCTGTATCACTGTTAAAGGAAGGCTGAGAGTATAAAACAGTGGCTGGCAATGCTTCTGCTCTCCTCTTCCCTCTGGGAGAGTTCAGCACTGTGCTCTTAATGATCAGTCTGGTTTGCAGCACTTGTTGATAGCTCATTACTGAATAAAACAGCCATTGTCCAGCAGTGTGTATTGATTTTTGAATAGCCTGCGTGACACGTTGCTTGTATGTGTTATTCCTCCCTGGAGAGTTGTTAACACAGGATGAAATATGATAGATTTGGGGTGCTTTCAGATTAGCAGGTTCTTATTTTGTTCTCTCAGATCCACTTTTTTGGGCTGATGAGTTTTGACCCTAAGTGAAGGAATTATAAGAGGTTTTTTTTTGATAGCTTTCCTATTCTGGGTCAGTGACATTTTGAAAACTAGGGCAAGAGAAAAACCAAGGTCACTTAGAGTCCTATGAAAAGGCCTGACAAAGAATCCATTCACCCTCATAAAAATAAAAATCCGTATTAATTAGCCACGTGGTAGAGATAAGAATTGGAGCGCTTGATTAAATCATTAGTGCCTCTGAGCAGTAGCATCAGAGGGGAGCTGGGAGGGGAAACACACTCAGCCTGAAAATTGCAATACGACTGCCTGCCACGGTGCCAGAAGCACATCTGTATCGAGCTGTGTGTGGTGTGGCCTGCCTGGAAACAGTGACTGCTGCACTACAATCTCGGAAAATACTGGCGAGCATGGAGTTTCGTTATTAATTCAGGGGGAAAGTCTATTATTATTATTTATTTGGGTAGGAAAATAAGGCACGTTGCAGCTGAGGCGGCAGCCGCTTGGAAGGCAGCCTGGTGGATTGCGTTAGGCAGTGGCTGTTGTGGAGGGTTTAAAGTGTTCGTAGGTGTGTGCAGTGAACTAACTGCCTTCTACTTTCACCTGGTGAGACATTTGCCTGAGAGCTGCCCATATGAATCAACACTTGCAGTATCTGGCCCATATTGCATAATGAAGCATGTTAATATGGACGTCAACCAAAACAAGACCAAGTGTCCTATCCTAACCATCTTTCTCTCACTGATCCCAAATGCAAGTTCTCCAAAGCAGCAGCAGTAGTGTGTGTTTGGCGAGAGCTGTAGCTGCAAAAGTCACTGGCGTCAGGCACAGTAGTCAATATTTGCTTTCTGTCCCTTTTTAAATGCTAGAGCAATGCCAGCCTTGCCTTGCTGCCTGATAAAATTGAGTGCAGCTACCCAATAATTGCTTGTTGAGTAATTGGAATGGCTCCCACATGGTGTTCAACCAAAGGGTGTGGTTGAGTCCTGTGCTAACATGAAGCCAGTATCTCCATGCTATTTTTATCCTCCTCCTGAGCATGTTTGCACTTAGGTTCTGTTTCCTGAACAAAACACAATTTTGTCATTGCATTTTTGTCTGCATCTTTAAGATTGCTCTTATCTTACTGTTCAGCATGATCTCTGATGCTTCTGAAGAACTGTAAAACAGTGCGGTAAGCCTTGAAGTGAACTGCTTCATGCTCCAACAGGATCGCAGTGTTGCACATCAGAGGAGGGCTGTTGAAAGACACCTTAACTACAGGATGCAAAACAGTCCTCGACGCACGTAATGCATGAATGTTTTTGTTGCCACTCACCCTCCTGGTGAGGCAGGAGGAGGCCTGTGGTGTTGGGAGCAGCAGGCTGGGTTATCCTCAAGAGAATAGCTGTGCTTCGTGAGCTGATGAAGCTCCTTCAGGCCATCTTGGATGATGAAAAGACAGCTATGACTGGGGTTTGTGTTTGCAAATTCCCAGAGTGTAGTAAAGTGTTTTTCCTTTTCCTCTGAGTGGCATTTTCATTTTCATGGGCAGAGGAGTCAACATTTTTTTTTTTTGTTGTTTTTTATCCCCAAGGGCTTGGTGGTTTTGGTATCCTTCATCCTGCCCAGCCTACCAAAACATACCTATCTATTGCTGAGTAGTCTTTCACTTGCCTTATGATGTCAAACTTGCCTTTAGTTAATCTTTGGTGCAAGAGCTTGCTTTCAGAGGCAGAAGAGATGGTCTGTTCCCACCTAGGTTTGTTTCTTCATGCAAGCCGATGGCCTGGTCAGTGTCCACATACCTCTCCCGTGCACTGGGAGGATTTATCCCAGCTGGGAAGGGTACAGGGAGTACCCCCCAGCTGCCTCACCCACCATCTCCCTCCATGGGCCACTGACCCTGCCGGACCACCCACAGCCCCTCAGGGAGCTGAGTGAGGCCATGGAGCAGGACACGCACGGGCCTCTCCTGTGCTCCCCCAGGGCCCTGGATGAGCATTCCCTCATCCATCTGCCTCTCCGTACGTGGGAGCTCCGAGCCTCTCTCTGTCGCCATGGCCCCAGCTGCCTGACGCAGCCCCTCCGGCCGCCCAGCACAGCGGGGAGAGGAGCTCGTTCTTTCTCTCCACCTCGCACCTCTCCTGCCTCTCAGGCTTTGCTTCCCTGCTGCCTGCCGTGAGCGTGGCAGGATATCTATCCCTGGGGCTCTGCCCGTCGCCGTGCGGCCGCCTCAGCCCTCAGAGCGAAGGGCGGGAAGAGCCCTGCAGCTGGCACAGGCCAAAGGTGATGTTTCGGGCGACCGAAACATCAGCTCTCCCAGCTGTGTAGCCTTGCCCTCCTCAGCTAAGTAGTCCATGTGACCTGCTTTGTAATGCCTGGGATATTAACAGATAGTGTAGCCTTTTGTGTGTTTATTCCAGTGGGGAAGAAGGCAGGGATGACCACCTTCCCTCAGCTCCAGGCAGGCCGCTTTCGGGCTTGCTATTGCCTTTTGATCTCTTTTGGGAAGCCGGTCCCAACACTTGCAGTCAAGGCTGCTGTAGAAAGGGAGAGAAGAAGGAGTTTATGTTCAGGCTGGTCCCCACGAGCCTTTGGAATGGCTGCTGGTGGAATGGGAGTCTGTAATCTCAGGGGCCAGCACCTCCGGCCGTCACCTCAGACCTGCGTACAGACGTCCAGCCCCCAGGGATGTATGGCTGGTTTCTGTGGTGCCTTTCGGGAATGGGGTGGTTTTTTGGGAGGGAGCATGAGCTGGGGAGTCACATAATCCACTGGCCCCAACCAGGGCTGGGGAGCTGGTCTGGTCTGACTCTGCTGCTCACCCTCTGCTTCACCTTTCGGGGGAACTTGTCTTTTTTTCATCTATACTGCCCGCAGGCCATGGAGAAAGGCCTTCCCCTCTCTTGAGCTCTACTCTGGTGCGAGAAACAGTTTAAATACTCTGATTTTTGAAACGTGGGCTTAACTAACTCCCTGTCTCCCTTCACAGCCGGTGGTAGTTGCTCACCCTGTGCCACCCATGAGGGCCCTGGGTGCAGAGCTGGATCTCTGTGTGTCCCCGGGTCACACTCTGAGTTCTGTTTCACTGTTTTTCTGCTGTGATTCAAGCTCAAACACTTCCTTCCACCTATTTTTAAAACCCCACGAGCTCCTTTTTGGCTGGATTAATAATCTGTATACCCTAGGGAGGGCCCAGCACTGAAAAGGTTGCTGTTAGAGGTTGTATTTGCTCCATGACAGCCAAATAACTCTCCAGGCCTTCAGTTGGCAGCCAAGACATCTCAGTGTGCGGCTCCACCTACTTCACCTACAGGTTTGCATTTATCCCAGTCTGCATCCTGGTCCCATCACCCGATTTAATGCGTGGCTTTTCCTGAATTTCAAGGTGTATCTTGTACTGACGATGGCCCAGAGTCTTTCAAGGAACATTAGGAATGAACAGAGTTATTGTAGACATATTTCTTTGTAGAGTTATGTGTTCACACCACTGTTTGTATTTGCTGAGCTTCTGAGAAAACCTTCATTAGTTGCTTTTTGCTGTGTCCTGTAGAGCATGCTTGGTGGGTGTATAGGACTTTGCAGAATCAACTGTGCAAGCAAGAAAATACCATCTCTAAAATAAGACTTGAGAAAAACTGACATTACATAATAGTTAATAGTAACATAATATCTTGGGTTTGGGATGAATGCTGTGTAACTTTTAAAGAAAGAGAAATAAAACCAGATAATTTTTTCCATTAACAGTTTTCTCCTTTTTTTTTTTTTTTTATTTCCCAGTGCAGCGAGAGTTCACACAGAAGAAAACCTTCACTAGTTGGATAAATTCAATATTGGCAAAGGTAGGAACAGGATTCTTTGGCAAAGACATGCCTTTTGCCTTTTTTGATCCGGATGTGCTGTATGGAGATTGATTTTTTAGGAATAAACAAAATTAATGCGAGTTTTTTTCATCACTGGATGGAAAAAGTAGCACCTGGAAAGCATTTGTTTAAGAAGTGCAACAGCACTGTATTGGTGAATGTCCAAGAACATTTGTAAGGGATGGTTTCTAAGTAGATGACACTCTTCCTTGCTCGTGGTAAATCTTGTGGTGAATTGTGGCATGTCTCAGGGTTTTATGGGTTTCTGTGTTTACAGTTAGTTTTCCTGTGATTAGGTAAGTGTTATTCTATTATGCAATCCAAGAACATGAGTTTAACGAGATGACCTGAGTGACTGGTAAGTATTAAGACAAACCACATAGTAGTGTAGTAAGTAAGTAAGCACTCCTTAAGCTCTCACATAACAGCTCCAGCAGTTGTGCTGGGGCTCTGACTTGCCCAGGTAAGAAAAAATAATCCTATTTTGGTCCCTCCTTGAGCAGAAGCTGCTGAGCTCATGATAAATTTGTATTATGTTCACTACAAGTGGGTGAAAAGAGGTTTAGCTATGCAGCTTTATATTCAAATTTGTATTTGGGGCATACTGATTGAGGTCTCAAAATATGAATCAACTGCTTTGTGTAGCTTTTCCTTCCTCAAAATTTTGGGGTCTTTTGCAACATGCTTCCTTGAAAAATGTAAATACTTAAAAGTAAGGCCTAAAATAACCCTTATAAAACACAGAGGCAGGGCAGAGGGGAATAAGACACAAACATAATAATGGGATAGAAGAAGCAGGATATGGCTGATTAGATGCAGGATTTTTATTCCATCTTAATGAAAAAATAAAGGATGCTAAACATTCTTTAACAGAGTAATCAAAGTGTGATGTTTTGTAGTGTGATGAATTCAAAATGACAAAAGATAAAATTTTCTTTTGCAGCATACGCCTCCTTCTGTTATCTCAGACCTGTATACAGACATACAGCAAGGACATTTGCTTCTTGATCTGTTGGAAGTGCTTTCAGGTCAACATCTGGTAAGACAAAGTAATAAAAATATTACCTCAATCCTTTGTCAAATCCAGCAAAGATTTCTGGATATGCTTAATTGTAACCATATGAATGATCCTTCTGGAGTCATAGAGCTAGTTGCAAGTTTACACCACTGACTCTGAAACACAGTGAAATAAGTTGTTCCAAAGCAATTTGTGACTTTTTGCAGGATTTCCCTCATCAAAATGTAGAATAAAATTAATTTGTACACTTGAGGATGTAACATGTTCTTTTTGCTTCGCAGCCACGGGAAAAAGGATTTAATACCTTCCAGTGTAGAAGTAATATAGAAAATGCTTTGACATTTTTAAAGAGCAGATCAGTGAGTATTAACTTCAAAATTCCCAACTAAAGCCAGTTTAGCTGGTGGAACATTTTCTTTGTTAACAATGATTCCTTTTTTTTCCTTCTTAGCTGAAGCTCATAAATATTCATGTTGCTGACATTATCGAAGGAAAACCTTCCATTGTGCTTGGGCTAATCTGGACCATTATATTTCATTTTCATGTAAGTATTTCAGCGATGTGAGAGCGTTTTAGTAGGGGGAGGGGAAAAGCACAAAAATGTGTTACGTGATTGCCAAATGAGATGAATTAGAACGAAGCAAAAGATTATCTGCTGACATCTGGAAGTGACAGCTCAAGGAGGAGATGCACCAGTGCTGCTTCACCAGTGTGGTGATGGCAGTGATGAGCAGTATGTAGCTGCAAATGGTAGGAAGGAAAGATGGAGATTTTTCTTGAAGTAACAAATTAAAAAGTAGGCTAAACTTTGCCTGTCTAAGGCCTGTATTGATTAAGCTCCAAATGGAGCAAATAGTGTGAAGTGTCTCATGTCCACCTCCCTCAGAGGCAGCCCTGCTCTTCAGTGTTGACTGTGCTTACAACGTGCAATTCTTGCTATCATTTTTTTCAGTACCAGCATGAAGGCTGTCATAGTAATGTTTCTTACACAATAAGAAGCTCAGAAGCAAAGTTTTTTAACAGCATTTAGCCCATATTTTTCATGGTAGAGGCCCTTTGGTGCTGAAGATTCTTGTGCTGCACACAGCCTGTGCGGTACCTTTCTTCCTAAACCAAGCTTCTCTAACCAAATGTAGATCTCTGAGGTCTGTCAAGTAGTTTTCCTGCATCCTGAGTGAGCAGGCAAACTCTGAGCCTGTCCAATGCATGTCATTGTTGACAGCAGAAAACACAGGCTGCTGTCACTGGTAGAAGGAGAAACAGTGAGAAGGACCCCAGATGTCATTGCTGGTACCCACAGTATAACACAGAAGTCTTTGGGTGAATATACCCTGGCAAAAAATTGCCTCAAGATGGGAATTCAGCGTGAAATAGTTCAGATTGTACAGATTAAAAAACCTGATCTGATTTTGGATGGGAGGGAAACTACTGTTACAGCTGTGATTGAGTCCTGTCTAATTCTCTGTGATGTTCTGCCGTTGATGTCCTGGTAATTTTTCACTGAAGCCTGATTAAGTCTCCCATCACCTCTGATAGATTGAAGAACTTGCCAGGACACTTGCTTGTACTTACAATCAGCCTTCACTTGATTGTTCAAGTGCTGTTGACTCCTCTGCGAAGCCAAGCAGATCAGCTAAAAAAAGTGCTAAGATTAAGGAGCGCTGGAAGATGTCTGCTACAAAGGCTCTTTTGTTGTGGGCTAAAGAACAGTGTTCACTGTAAGTTCCATCCGAGACTTATAAATAGTATGCTACAGTTTGTATTGCGGCTTTTCTCTAAACGTGGTGATATTTCCCCCTGTTTTTTAATATTGCTTAGTGACAGCTTAGCAGAAATCCCTTTAAATTTCAGATGTGACCACCTGTACTTTTAGCATCAATCAGGCCCTAAATGTTTTGACATGAGTGAAGTGAAGCTCATCTAATTAATAAAATACAGCAATGGAATTTGAGTTGCTTTGCTGTTCCTTTTTGGGGCTTCTGTGTGATAGGTCTAGTGGAATGTTTACATGATTTGCTAGTTTTAATCCTCATGTTTGGCACTGGTTCACAAAATTTCAATAATTTTTTTTTTTTTTAAATGGAAAATGTAGGATTTCTGTGATTCCCACATCTCATGTCTTTCTGTCAAAACAGTGCATGATCCCCAAGAAGGATCCTGATCCTGGAGGTCTCAGTCCCTAATTCTGATAAGATGTGTCCTTATGCTTCATGTACAGACAGCACTGTTGCTTTCAGTGGGAGTATTCACAGCACACAGTCTACAGCAGATACAGATATTTCTTTCAAGGAGCAGACTTTCTGCCACTTACACTGTTTTCAAGGGCTGCTGCTTCCCTCCAGGATCTTTCAAATATGTTTTACAGTAATGTCAGTCCTTTCTCTCCAGCCCTGTGGTTGCTTTATGTTCTCATAACATCCTGCTAATATTCCACGTTATTAGTGGGAGATAAAGGCCTCCATCAGCACATCAGCTTTCTTCTGGGAGAATGGCACTGAAGTTTGCCTTTTAGCTGTGTTTTATCAGAACAAGATTAATTGGCATGTAAAAACCATCTCTTTGTCCATTTAATCTTCCTCTTTCTTTTGCCTGTTTTTCAGCAATATTGCTGCCTGGTTTGTAGTATCCTTTCTGAACTGTCATTACATTGAATTATTTTGTTATCAGTGAATCCTGTAGTTTTTGATAAAGGAACAAATCTTGTAAATCCTGGCCAGTTGTTTTGTAACTAATCACCCGAAATCCCACATCTTTTCCATGCTGTAACATACTCATAATACAGAGGCTGGTTTTGGAAAGTTGTCCCAGAATTCACCCTGCGGTGCTGGGCATCTCACAGCACTGTCCAGGCACTGCTTAATAGAAGATGTTTTAAAGACACTAAACTAAATAAGAGAAAAAGAAATACTTTCTTTCAGTAATACATCACTTTTAAGGTCTGGATTGTGTAAAATGGCACAGTTGGTTCCAGTTCTCAGTGCCCTTACAGACAAATACTTCATATTCTGCAGTGCTTTGCTTGTTGTTTTTCCATCCCATGGAATGCATAAATACTGAGCACAAAGGTGATGTTCAGAAAGGATACTGGATCAACAAGGCTTCATCTTCAGAATGCAACATAAGACAAAAAAGAATAATATAAAAATATGTAATTGTAGAAAAATACATAATTGAAGCAATTGGTGGTATTGGCTGTATTGTCTGACTCAGCTTCTGCAGAAGTTCAGTACCAGGGTTCTCTTGGATTTGGTTTATACTCCATTTTACTAAACTTACATTCTATTTCTCAATTTGTACTTTCAGCCTGTTTCCTCAGAAAGCCTAATATTTTGTTTCTAATAATTTCTGGGGTAGGCACGGCTCTATCAGCGTGACTGATTTCAAGTCCAGCTGGAGGAGCGGCCTGCCTTTCTTAGCCATCATCCAAACCTTGCGACCAGGGCTGGTTGATTTGGAGAAGGCAAAAGCCAGAAGCAATAAAGAAAACCTGAAAGAGGCTTTCAGAATTGCAGAACTGGAGCTGAATATCCCACGGCTTCTTGAGCCTGAAGGTAAATGATCAGCTTTTTTTTTTTTAAATCTTTGTTATCAGGAGTAAGATTAATATAATCCTGTAGACCTTGAACACAGGAAAAAGTAAGACTGTGCTTAAGTCTGAAATGGAACACTGATCTCTAGTGTAATGCTCAAACCTCAAGTTCTCTATAGAATCAGCTGTACTTAGGAATTGTATGATTTTTGATTTTGCAACAGTTGCAGGAACAATATGCATAAGAAAGGATATGAGACATTCCTGTTCATGGGAGAAACTTTTTCGTTAGTTAATCACGTTATATTAAAATATTCCCAAGGAAAAAATGTTCATTACATATTAATTTCTGTCAACGGTATGTTAAGTGGGCTGTTGCAAAATAAACATGTTTATGGTAATGTGTTTTAATAACTGCAGCATAGTGTGTAATTATGTGATCAGGCCTAGAAGGCTGCATAATTATGTAAATGCTGTATTGGCTCTTGTAGATGTTGACATTGTGAATCCAGATGAAAAATCAATCATGACTTATGTGGCTCAGTTTTTGCAATACTCCAAGAATTTGCCTGAGTCTGAGGAAGACATGCAGGTATGTCATGTGGGTTGTCACTGGGACATTTTTAAACAAAGGTGCATCATGAATGCCAAGACTATCACTGCTTCCTTTGCCCAGTTTATAATTTGAGTCAGTAACAAATAGTAGAGCCTCTGATTCTGCTACTGACAGGACTCACTTGGCTTGAACCCTGTGATGCTCCTGTGTGGTAGAAAAGACTCCATGTTACAGATTTTTAGTGGAATTTCTGTGCAGGTTTTTTTTCATTGAACTGTTGCAGAGGGCATTTTCAAGCTTGGTTGTCTTCCTCTGTGCTCTGAAGTCTATGTAAATGTTGGGGTAGAGATGAGCAGATTTGCCAATACACAGAACAACCAGCTTTACATTTAATAGCTGACATGTAAGGTGGACAGAAGTTGTCACTCACAGATGATACTGACTGGAAAACTGCATTTTGTATTCTCTGTATTGTCCTATGAGAATTTATGTAATAATTGGTTATTCCCATATCTCCATACCAGTAATCTCCTTTTAGGAGGACTGCAGTCAGGCACTTCTTTTGATGCATTCACATATCCAGTGCCAGGTTTAAAACTTTGGCCTTGCTCTGTAACAGTGCCTCACCCAAAAGTCATCAGAGTCCCCACCAATTTGTTTTTCAGTAGCTCTGAATGGACTTCATCGTATGCTCCGTGAGTGTTGCTTTATGGCATGATGTAAATTAAAAACAAGGCTTGCAAAATGGAAAAATGAAATTTTCTGCTCTAATTACTAG
Source organism: Myiotriccus ornatus (assembly GCA_036023395.1). Classification (NCBI taxonomy): domain Eukaryota; kingdom Metazoa; phylum Chordata; class Aves; order Passeriformes; family Tyrannidae; genus Myiotriccus; species Myiotriccus ornatus. Next base: position 57,539,874 of record JAYRBT010000177.1, on the reverse strand, counting down.
GAAAAAGTAAGAGAGGCCATGGGCTGGTTGGCTGCACAGGAGGAGAAGTTAGCAAAGCTGCTGATTGACACAGAGAATGAAACCTATTACCAGAAGTGCAAAGTAAGTGGCATTTCATGTTTAACTGCTTTTGTGAAACAAAGCTGTTCCTGGGAATATTTTTAGTACTTTTCATCTTTGTTGCCTAAACTGAAGTGTGATAAACTTTCCAACAAAAGTTGGAACTCTGATGATGAATTTGGTAAATGCCCTCGTGTGATTGAAGGAAAGGTAGGCTAAAATCCTTGCTATTATGGAAAAGATATATATTGTTTGATTTGTGAGCAGAGCTTGTTTCTTTTGGAGAGAGTAAAGTAGTATCTTAGTTGACGTAGTTGAAGGCTTGGGCAAGATTCAAGCACGTAGGCCCTTTGCAGGGCCTTCACTGTTCTGTGATAATTACAACAGCAGGTTTCACCCAACTAATGGTGTAGAGGGTATTTGAAATGTTGGCTGTAGGTTGTGCTGAAGTAAAATTTCCTTCAGTTTATATTGTTGCCAGAGTTTGTAATAAAATGGCCCATGGGGAACTGTGAGGAGAGGAATTTCCCCTTTCCCTTGCTGGGGGGGAGAACCATGTTCTGACTGCACTGACATTACATTAAATACAGACTTAGGGAATGGCACCTGTAATTTCAGACCCAAATACTGCCTGGAGATAAGTATGCCTCTTGCTGTCTTGGCTTTGCATGCATCACACCCTTTGAAGTTAATGGAAGTCATACTGGTGTGTTCAAAGGCAGTACTTGGCTCCATGAGCTCCCATCTGAAGATTTCTGTGAATTACTCTTCTGTTTTATCCCTAGGAAATGATGTCATTTATGGAAACATTTAACCAAGAAAAGAACACCTTTCTGCCTGTGTTGTCATCAAAAAGAAGTGAAGCTGAGCCGAGTGAAGACCAGAAGAAGATGAGGGAAGAGTGGGATAAAGTGATCTCTCAGGTCAGAGGCATTTCTCGCTCACCTCGTTACCAGTGTGACCATGTTTGATGAAGAAGCCTAAGTCTGCCCAGGAATTCACACTGGGAAAAGTGGGGAGGTGATACTTTATTTGGAGTGATAAAAGAGGTATTGACCCTGAACCTGAAGTCCAGACAGTCTGTGTTACCCTTTTGCCTCCTGAGCCTCAGGACTGTGAGACGTCTGCAGAAAATGTGCTTCATCTGGTTATCTTCGAGCACTCTTCCGATGGAAGTTTTTGGTCTATTTATGCTTAAAAGGTTATTTTGGGACATAGTCACGGCTCAGACAGTGATGCAGCTGGGAAAAATGTGTTAATATATTCTTTCCCATGGCACAGATCCTGATACAGTGAGACCTGGTTGGTCAGTGCTTTGCGGTGAGGTTGATCCCTCTGCCACAGCTAGGAGTGTGTTGGGCCATGCTGCTAATTGCTCTTTTTGGAAGAGCTGTTTTGTCAGCCCTGTGACAGAAAGCTGTTCATTTCTGGTTCCCCTCTATTTTTGCAACTAGTTTACTATAAATTCTCCAGTTGTTGGGCCTTGAGATGGTCACCAGTGAAGGATTAGTGACACCAAATCCTCTGTGGTGTTACAGAGGTTACAGGCTGGGAGCAAACCTGGGCTTCAGGTAAACACGACTGATTTGGAGCTGACTTCACTGGAAGCTCCGTTCCTGAATGGTGACAGGCGTGGGGAGGGGGTTTCTGGGATGTCTGGAGTGTCAGTTTATGCAGCTTTTATCAGTATCTTGGGGATGGGGAAGAAAATAACAGTGAGAAATTTAATCACTTATTTTCCTCCTAAAGATTAACGAGTGGAAAGCGAAGCTGGACCAGATGTTGCCCTCCCCTCTGGGCAGCATTGAGGCTTGGCTTCAGGAGGTAGAACATCTGCAGGCGGAAGATTTGCCTGATTTGCAGGACCCGTTCAAAGCAATGTTTCTCTTCAGAGAAAAAATTGTAATGTTTAAGGTATGCTGATCACAAAGGAACATTCTGCTTCAGTTTGACCCAGCAGAGCACTTGCTGTGGAATTGCTGTTTGACATTTTGGGAAACGGGGTGCGTATGTTTATTTTCTGAAGATGAAAAGCTCTTCTGAACATACCTTTGAAGAGTGATGAGTTCAATTAAATAACTGTATGGGTCTATAAGGAAGGTTTCTGACTTCACTGGGGTGAGATTAAATTTGAGTACTACCTGAATGAGTAAATTATGATCTTTTTTATGTGGTTCCTGCAACTTATTTGTTAAGTAATAACACAGTGTAATTGCATCCTTATCTTTAAATCTGTGCTCAATGCATACCTATTCAGAAAAGCACTTGAGCTCAAGGTTACATTCCAGTGAGCTCAACAAGTCTGTTTAAATATTTGCTGAATCACTCTGTAGTTCCCCTCAAGGCAGTAGGAGATACTTTGATACCCCAGTACCGTGCAAGTTATTTACTCTGATCTTGAAATCTTTGCACCGATAATAATTTAAACACCTTTTTGGGTTTGAAAACTCTGAAAGAGCAGATATGGTGATGCCTGTTGATCATCATAATGCCATTCTTTGGTTTTTATGAACAAGTTCACTTTTTTTTTTTTTGGCAAGTCCTTAAAGAGAGTTGAAAGAATGAGCAGTGGAGGTTCTTGCAAGTGACTTCATAACACCCCGTCTTGTACTGTTGCTAGTCACTTCCTGATGAGAGATGGCTTTTTAACTCCTGACAGCTTTGCCAGCCTTTAGCCATTTGGTCCAAGATTTTTGTTGTGCAGCCTAAGTAGTTAAAGTGTTTTTCAGAATGAGATAAAGACAGAGATGTAATTTGTTAAGGGATTTGGTTTTACCCATTGAATATGTAGATAAAGATCATTACTTTCCTTGAGAAGAAGAAACCCATAATGCTTTATTTCTGTCAAATTCACTCTTTCTGATGGGAAGACATTCTGCTGAGAATTTTTTCTCCTTCCTTCCTCTAGTCAGTCCTTTTAGTACACCTCGTGTGGGGCTCATATTGCCAAGGTGGTGCCTTATAATGGAAATTTTACTTTCTGTTAAGGTCTAGGGAAATACCCACCAATGTCACCACTGTGTGACTTGTACAGTGTTATGGTTACAAAATCAAATGTTTAAGATCTGTGCACTATTTTTGTGGTTGAGGGATGTCCCTGGATTTAGCCATTTCCATTAGCATGCTTTGTAGCAAGTTTTATTACATAAAAATGAACTTTTAGCATATTTCTTTATATCCCACTTACAAATATGCTTATATTCTGTGCAATGCATTTTATGGTTTTTTTTGTACACAGGGAATTCGGTGCTGAGACAGTAAAATATTCCCCTGTCATGTGATACTGCCCATCAAATGGTTAATTTGATGTGCTGTCATCGTGGTGTTAGACAGAAATTTACTGAGCAGTCAGATGAGCTGTTAAGGGAATGACATGACCAGTTTATTCAACAGGTTTTGCTGTCAGTCTTTGCTGACACATGACTAAGAACAACTTAATATCCTGAAACTGTTACAATGACACTTTTATGTCCTAAAGGTGATAGTACAGAAAAAACTGATAGTAGGAGGAGTAGTGTAGGCTCATGTTCCTTATATTTAACTGGATGCACAGTGATAAGAGAAATGCAGTAGTCCTGCACTAAATATGCACTTCAGAAGGTGATGAGGTCAAATACTTTTATTGCACTTTAGTGAGTAAAGAAAATTGGAAGATTGTCTTGTGCTGACTAGTTCTTAATAGCTCTCACCCTAATGGCAGGTGGCTTGCAGGTTACCAGATGAAATGCTCTGGATTAAAATGAATGCCTTACTATTTCTTTTTCTCCCCAGGGTCTGATGGATTGTTTTGATGCTCACTTGGACACCCTTCAGTCTTTTAAGAACGAAGATGAGAAGAATATGCCACTGGTCTTGCCTGAAAAATTAGAGGAAATGAAAAGAAGGTGGTGATGCTCATATTTCCTCTATTTTGACTATGTTGTATTCTGTTGTATTCTGCTGTTCGAAAAAAGCACGTAATTTATCCACACCTCACAGAAAAAGAGCATTTTCCACTTAAGCACAGACTGTCAAGTGGGGCAGGCAGGGATCTCATTGGTCCAAAGAGTGTTAATTATGTGTACAGAGTAGAGCTCATTAACAGGACCTTTTCAGATGCCCTTTGCTAGAGGGGATAGGAAACACCCACTAGGGATAGGAAACTTGAATATTTTGAATGTAAACATTTCCCTGGTGGTGGGGATTTCCACCTTTTAAAATCCCTGAGATCTACAGCTTGTACAGTCCCAAATGTCTGCTGGGAGGATGTTTTCAAATATGTCCAGTGAATCTGTATCTGTAACTTGAGATACTTTGACATACAGATGGCAGATGCCCCTTTTCTGGGCATTTAAGGTTTTTCGTACATTGAACAATATTGACTAAAATTATTGCTGCTTAAAAAAATGAATGGTTGTTATCTTAAGATGTTATTCTTGTCGTAGCAAAATAATATTTACATGTATGTAATTCTGATTTTTTAGGGTAAAACCTTGTATGTTAATGCCTTATGTATCTGATGGTTATGAAAAAACTTTGGGGACGTTTTTCTGTTTGTAGGTTCAGCAATATTCATTTCACAAACTCCAGCACTTTTCTTGAATACCACTATGGACTGTGCTCAGCTATTGCCAATGAGGTGACATTAAAGCTGAATATCTGGGACATGAAATATGGATCAAAAGAGTCTGTGGAATCACTGCTGGAAAATTGGAATGTAAGTTCAAGATACATGTATCACACCCTGACAGTAATTCTTCTTTGCCAGCTCTCTTTGCTTCAGGCTTCTCTCTTCCTCATCAGAAGGTACTGTGGTAGTTGGTAGAAGCACAGTGGACTGGTGAGATCTGGGATTTATGCAAAGAAGGGCAGATAGACTTCCACAGAAACTTCCTTCACCCCTTGCATCTTCACATTTTGCTCTGAATGAGAGTTCTTTCTTCAGTTTGGAGAAGTAATACAAACCACAACTGTAATTTTCTCTCTGCCTTTTTTAATTTTTATTTTGAAGATTTCTTTCTTTCTAGACAATTTTGACACAGCAGTAGCAGCTCTTCCCTGTCTCCAATCCGCAGAAACCTCTCTGGAGTAGTTTCAGGAATTGCTATCTTCAGAAACAACCATTATTTATTTTGCTGCCTAACTGCCTTTTGCTGGTGCCTCTTCCTGTTCCCTGCTTCTTTACCTCCTTGTGCTTGATGGTGAATATGAATTGTCCTGTCCTGTTAAATGTCGTGTTAGTTCAGGTTCTGGAGTCCAGTTACTAAAATGATGCCACAAATAGTCTCCTAGGAGGGGATGGATCACCCGACCCCGAATACTGACACAGAATATTGCATCAGGAATAAAGGCAGAGATGAAAATGCTGAAGCCATCAGTTTTTCCCCATCTCTAGTTAATGGGAATGTGAATTCCATCTTACTGAAGTTTTAGAGAGTTTCTCAGAAGTTTTTCAGAGTGGCAAATCCCTTGTTGAATTAGTGGGAATTTCACCAACCTGAGAACTGTGAAAGGGGGCAACAAGTTATATAAAATAGTGGTTTGCCTGAGCAGTATCAACCTTACCCTGTGGTGACATGGGAGTACAGAGTTAATCTAGGTACAGTTTGTTGATTCGGTTGGTTTCATAAATACTTAGTATCTTGCTATTTCTACAGTTGTGGTCTTGCTCAAGCTGATAGAATATAGAGCTTTCCCAGGGAGTTTAAGGCTTGTTGCTGGCCCTCTTGCTACTCCCATGGTATGAAGTCCTGGCTGAGTGGTGATGTGGTGGCCCAGGTTTGTCATGGCCACAGGGGAGGCTGTTTTGTATCCTGCTGGGTAGGATTTTGTAGGGATGGGGAGCTCTGGGGGGAGATGCAGCTCAGACAAAGAGAGGCTGAGGATCAACCCTTGTTCCCTGGGTGGACGTGCAAAGCACGAGTCTCCTCCTCTGTTCCCATTTTTCTTCTCTCACCCTTTTCTTGCCCAGTTTGGATCTTGCTTCATCTCTGGCAGGAACTAAGCACATCATTATTTCTGTGCACCTTTCACTTTCAGCACTTCTTTGACTTACCGTGACTAAGTTGTGCCTGACTTGATCATCTGACCGGTGTTATTTCTCAGTATTGCCCTGGGGCTGTAGCTTTTTGAAACGAGCAGTCCTGACTTATGCAGGGCTGTGGCTCAGGCAATGGCATTCAGGAATTAATATTCCCATTAACATTATTCTCTGCACAAGGAAAACAAAAGAAACAAGTTTGTTTCAGACTGAAGGGGGCAGCTGAGTTGCTGGATGGGCTTTGCTCAGTTTATGTTTAACCTACAGGTTGTTGGCTCATGTTTGAAAACTGTCCCAAGCTGTATTTCTTACCTGGTTTTATGTGCTTCAGTGTTAGTTATATCAATTACTTTTCACTTTGGGCAGAATTTCCTTGAAGAAAAGAAACTTGAAGCCCAGCTAGAAACTGCTACTCAAATCTGTGAAGATCTGAAAACCAAAAACATATGCGGCCCTGATCTAGGTGAGCTTGTGCACATAAGTTGGTATGAAGACCTCTGTTTTATAACTGATGTGCTGTCACCAGTTTTAATTCCATGTACTGCTCTGTGGAAATAGTGTTTCTGTTTAATTAACCAAATGTATAACGATGATCCCTGTTAGATGTCCTAGGCGGAGACCCTCAAGAAATCAGCAAACTTTTTAAGACAGTGGAGTCAAAGATTTCCATGTGCAAAGACTATATTTCCAACGTAACTACCACCCTGCAGAAGGTCCTGTCCTCCTGGAGTCATTATACAGAAAACAACCACCTGTTAAAGACATGGCTGGAAGAAAACAGAAATGAGCACCCGAAAGAGGTATGTGGTTGGATTTCTCTCTGTGCTGACGGATAGGGGTACTTGGAAACCTCCTGGAAGGAAAGGGACAGTGGCTGTTTTTGTTGCTTTTCTGTTCCTCAGTTTGGAAATTAAACTTTCTGCTTTAAATGATTTCAATGCCTCTGTCTAGATCCCTGCTGAGGTCCTGGCAAAGAGGAATTCAATTCACGGTTCCTTAAATGAAGCTGGAAATTATCTCATCGAAGTCAGCAAAGAGCAAGTTGGATCAAATATTGCCAAAGAGCTGAAGAAACTGAACAGGAGATGGGCAAAGTTCATCAAGAGGGCACACTTTGTGAGTTACTAGTTTCATATGACTCTTTTGCCATGCAGCCTTCAAAGTAATTTTCTAGACTTACCAGCTTTCTAATCAGAGATTCGTCAGTCTTTCAGTCAACTGAATGTTCCTAGTTTTAAAGCAGGAGGAGCAGAGAACACACAGAGGCATCTCAAGTCTTTATGACTCAGTTATTAAATGCTCTTTATAATATGATGGAAAATGTTCATTTTTAAATTTAAATTTTAAAACCACTCACGAAAGGAAATCCTGTTGGAGAATTTGATTCTCCTGTGAGCCTTTGTTAAATTTTACAGTCTCTGTCTCAGATAGTAGAAAGTAATTATTGATGCACAGATATTCCTGAGGTTGTACAACTTTTCACCAGCTCGCTTGATAGCTTTTTGGCTGCTGTAAATTCCTAAACTACCTGCCTAATGCTTACATATATTACATTTCCTAGAATGCTTTCACAAGAATGACATTTTCACTCCACCTGGGAATACTAGAGCTCTTAATTTACTAAATTGAGCCTTTCATTGACATTTGTTAAAGGTACCACTGTGACAGTAAACTGCATTTTTATAGGAGATGAGCTTAGTGAGAATGCAATAAAATCAGAGGAAACATATTCCCAAGGGTGAGGTAAATCCAGAGTTTACTAAAAAAACCCTTAATAAGAGATGCTTTTAGGAAATACATTGAGGAATGACTGAGAGAGAGGCTTCTTGCACCTTAAAAGGTCTTGAGGACTTCAGAAGTTATTTTTCTGGCATTGCTTTGGATGTTATGCCTATCATATATATTACATTTTTTTTGGTATATCAAAAGGCAAGGCCAAATACTTGAGCTCTGGCTTGTAATTGCCAGTACCATAAAACTGTTAGCACAGTTCCTGATCTTTATTTGGCCAACATCAGCTACTGTTCTCTTGGACAGTTCCCTGTTGTGACCTGGGAGATGCTGCAGCCCGGGAGTTTATTCTCCTCTGTAGTGTTGCTGTGGCTGCTTATAGGGGAGGGGACAAATGGGCTCAAGTTGTACTGTCCCACCTGCCCTGAGGGTTGAGGAACTGAGCCTCACATTGTTAATTTACCAATACATTTGGCATTTATCTCTCCTTTGATCCCTGTTGGGTGCTAAAGCTGGAAAGTGGTGACTGTGTTGGAGGAGGGTAATGGAGACACCCATGAATTGGGATGGGAATGAGCATCTTATTTTGCTCTTCATTTATAGCTTGGAGAAGAGAGTACAAATGCTGCCGAAAAAAACAAGGAACTTCCAGGGAGCCTGGAGAAAATTGAAGAGCTCCTCGGAGAGGTGGATAGGTGGGCAGCAGAGACTGGATGTCTGCTTGGCAAGATCAGTCACGAGGGGCCTGTGGAACCTGAGACAGAGGAACATTTGCAGGTGAAAATACTGCTTAAAATACTCATTCATCAGATTCTCGTATTTCAGCACAGATCTGTGGCTGCGGTAGAATGAGCCGTCATCAGTGAAGCAGAAATTGCTGTGGTTTCTGTGCTGTAACACTGGTAAAAAGTCAAGACAGTGCCAGTGCTTTGATGTTATTTCTCAGGACTGCTCCTAGATGAGCTGTAAATGGATCTTCCAACATCAGTGTGTCCAGATGACAAACAGGTGCCAATGAAGTGCTTTAGGTGCCACTGATCAGCAGCTTGTTCTTGAGTGATATTAATTACTCCTGTCCAGCACAGCACACGGGGCAGTTGACAATTTGAGAATTTCTCCTGGTCATACAGTGCTTTTATCATCTACCCTCCAGTGCAGGGAGGAGGTCTGGAACAACTTGGCTTTATTCAAGGCCTACCTGTCAAAACCTGGGATGCTTGAAGTGTTTTCAGCAGCATGTGGGGTAATTTGGGAGTATCAGTTTATGGGCAGTTGTTCTAAATATCCACAGAGAGCACAAATTAACTTCTAACAAGAAATTCCACTAGTTTCTGTTTCCCACATCTCTCTGCCAGGGATTACTCTCCCCAGCAGATGGCAGGTGAAAATATGTGTATGTAACTCAGCAACTTCAATACAAAGTCTGATTTATTTTCTTTACCTGCCAGTGAAGGTGACACTGAACAAAGACACCAAGCTTTGCACTGGAGAAGCTGAAGCACTGTCTTATTTTGTGTATTATGTTGCCTTTACTGTTTCTGCAGCAGGGCCTGTATAACCTAATGGTGTGAAGGTGACCACCAGAAGGATGTTTCATTGAAGCTGCTTTGTCTAACTGCTCTAATTAAACAGAAATGCTCTTCAGTTCACTAAATCTACCTACAATAACTGTGAACCAGAAGCAGTGTTAGTTTACTGTTGCTTTGTGCCTTCTAGCACTGTGTTTAGTTGACAGATTTGGGTGTGTGAGATGGTGAAAAGAATCTACTCATCTTTTTGTAATCATGGGCATACGTTTATAAAACAAGCCTCATTTTGCACTGTGACACTAGTTTGCTAAAAACCATGAAGCAAGAAAAGGACACCATGAAATACAGCCTCCAAAAATGTGGCTGGTGTTTTATCTCCATGTCTGGGAGCAGGAGAGATCATGTTGCCTGTTACCTGCAGTGCCAATAGGTCAGGAACCAGAATAAAGCACTGATTATCATTAGAAGAATGCTAATTGACAACTTCAAACAGGAAAATGTGTTGAATATTCATAGATCAGAACAGCTCTAATAAGGACATTTCATGATAAATATTCAAACATGGCACACTGCTCCTGCATGCAAAATACCCAGCTGCTTCCTGCCTTTTAGCACAGGAAAATCTCAGCCTTGATATGTGCTCACTTTTGGATGACTTCATGATCAGACAATGCATATCCAAATGTGTGGTTTGTACATTCATTTGGAAAGCTGTTTGGATGGGAGAATGTTGGCTCTGAGGCAAAGACATGGGAGGTATCACATTGACAGAAAGAAATTGTTTCAGCAAACAGAATCCCCTGTGGATGGCAGCAAATTTCTTTCTCTCCTCACAGAGATTTTGCACTGCAATACACTGACCATAATTGGAATGTAAGGTTTTTCCTTGACCAAATATTTACCATCCATGATCGAGGCTGGCTTTGTCATTCAGGGCATTTAAACAAAGAGTCATAAACACTGTAAAGGCTTCTGATACTTTTTGTTCAACCAGAGTTTGGCTGCAAGAGGAACCTTGTGCCAAGAACAAGTTGTGGCAGCAGAGGAGAGATTGCAATCCCTGATGCAAAACGTTCCAAGTCAGGTGTTTCAGCAGCATTCTCACACCACTGGGCTGGAGGCACGAATTAAAGAAGCCAGAGACAAACTAGAGGTACTCCTTTGTTGTTGTTTCTGCACCTTGTACACATGGAGATATCTCTAATTTTAGCATGATGTGATAAGGAACACTCCTTATCAGTCACATAAAATAGAAGAGGTTTTGTTCTGTTGGAACCAGTCTTTTGCCAGGGCAAAATCTAGAACATTTCAAAGATCGTATCTCAACTTGAAAAACTTGAGTGATGTGATGAAGCAATAACTTTATGTAATTACTGACACTCAGGCATGCTCTGAAAAGAGTCTCTTTCTTCCAAGGCTCTCATGGGTGACATGAACAACATCCTGTCCAAATCTGGGAAGAGACCCTCGGAAAAGGAGGCTTTGCTCAATTTTGAACAATCCCAGAAAGAGCTCGAGGCCTCCATTTCAAAGGCTGTGCAACTTGTCAGTCAAAAATTAAGCCCTGAAGAATGCATTTCAAGATATGAGGTGGGTTTGTTTTCTGAACCTGCTGAATTTGAGTATTTCTGCAGTGCTGTGTGGTTTCTAAAAGTCTTAAGGTACCACAGTGAGGAAAAGATCAGATTTTTTTTTTTTTTTGGTAGCTATGAAGGCTTTTCTCAGGTTTGTGGTTTAGCACTGTCAGCGTATATTAACTTGGCAGACAACTCGAATGAAGAAACATAAATCTGTGTGGCAGTTTATTTGGTGCCCTGTCTTAAATTATTCTGAACTACAACCATTTTTTTTCCCTTGATCAATAATTAAGATTCCCATCAAGAATCCCATGCCTGAATTCTTGGACAGGTCTTTAAAGCATGATAGTAAATACTGAATCTCCTCTTTTTCCCAGAAGGTAACCGGTAAATCAAGTGTCCAGTCTCAAAATGGGGATCTCTAAAAGGGATATCAAAAATGGAAGTGCCCAAAATCTGTGTTGCCTTGTTTTGCAGAACGAGGCCTGGGTGTGCATGTGCCAGGAGGGGCTCAGAGCTTCACTCCAGGCCACCTTGCAGAGTCCCATCGTGCTGATGGAGACCTTTCACCCTCTTGCTGACATGGCACACGGCCACGTAGATTCCCTAGAGAAGAGAGAGTTCAGGGACCTTAATCTTCCTTCTTTTATGCCAAATTTGCCGCTAAAGGAGGAGTTGGAAGATCAGCACCTGCTTTTCCCCACACTGAAACTGTCTGCAGCCTTTTGCAGATGTGCAGGGGTGGAAAATGCTCTTGCAGTCACCCACCCAAGGGCCACCACAGCCCACACGTGCACTGTATACATTTATGCAATGTATACATTCATTAGGCATGGCTTTTGTGTGCTGCTGATGTCATTTTGTTAGGTAAATAAGTTACATTCAGTTCTGTTTATTTTTCATTATGATGCCTTTTTTGCAGGAAGCTTTTAATGCTCTGGACGACAAAGTCCTTGAGAAATTTTTGAAAGCAGCTGAACAGCTGAAAAATATTTCATCTGATCATGCAAAGCTGGTAGTGGAAGAAGATGTTCGTAGGAGATGGGAGGTGAGATAATACAGGAAGAGGAATCCACTGTCTGTTCTCATTAGGCCTGTTATCTTAGAAAAACACTTTTTTTGTCACATTATGTTCTGAGGTTTTTATTTGCTCTGTAATAGTGTCTCACCATCTCACAGGAACAATGTGTTTTGAATTTTGCAGGCTGCTCGTCAGGAAATTATATCCTCTGTCCAGCTCATGGTAGAAAGGGAAAAAAAGAAATTTAATGCAACTTTAAAAAAAATCAATAAGCAGTTAGGCAAGGAGAAGAAACTCCTAAGCATGGATAAAACCAAAGGGCTTATCAAGGAACATGAGGTACCTGATACATTCCTTTTCTGCTCACTTACCTCCCTTTGTGGATGCTTTGCTGTCCTTCTTCCTCCTTTTTAGGTACATTATGGCAGCCTGTTCTTGTGAAACAGGGCTCTTGTGCTCTCTGTTATGTAAACACAGAACAAAGAGGCCACCCAAATTATTTCTTTACCTTTTTTAACTGCAGATATTAGTGTTCTTGCATACTTTTAGAATTAACTCCTTATTAAGGAGATGGTATCTTTTTTTCCTTTTTTTTTCCAGATTTTTATATATCCTGATTTTACCCTAGTAAGTATAATTATTGATGAGGAATATTTTTTAAAATTCTGACTTTTTTCTGCAGTCATATCTGCAGCTTATCTGATGTCAGGGCGAAGAAGGCTTGGGACCAACGTAGTTAAAATTGTAGTAACATAATGAATTTCAAAATCAAGCAAGAGTCAGTGCAGTCTTGTGAATACAGCTGGGGAACACATTGCCAGAAATCCTGATTTCTGTCCTGACTCTGTTTGAGAAAGAATCGAGGGAAAATAAGTGTTTCTTTCTTGATTTGACAGCTTACACTTTTAAGTGCACTCATCCGAGAAGATAGTGGAAGTAGGAAAAAATGTATGTGAATAATTGCATATCCTCGTGAATTAACATGAGTTTATTATATCATTTTTCTTTGTTTAGGCCTTTTTTTCACATGAAGGCAGCCTGAGGGAACTTCAGAAGTCATTAGAAGACCTTAAAATACTGGGAAAACTATCAGAAGAAACTGTCCCAGGGCTACAGACCCTCACTGCAGACTGTGAACAAAAGCTGGAGAAGGTTCAGCAGATTGTGGCAGATACTTCCACGGCACTGCTGGCTCGTGCTGGGAAAGGACAGGCCCCTCACAAAGGGTGAGTGGCTGAGGGCACGATGTGCTGTAGCTTCAAAGAAATCATTTATACAGCTGGGTTTTGTGATAGTGTAAATGTGCTGCCAAGGACATTACTATGGACGTTACTGTGGACAAACTGTACATTTAAACGTTTAGTATTAAATTTCACGAACTGGCAAGTGCAGTGTTTGATTACCCTTCTTCACAGCTGCAATGGTTTTAATCTTTGGCTAGGGTTTCTTTTTCCCCTTTGTGTTTCATATTTTGTTCTTAAGCTGAAATTCCTTTTGAACTGTAGGAGCTCCATTATTGCTTCTGAGAATGGAGAAGAGCCTGGTTCTTCTCAAGAAATCCATAACCTTTCGGTACAGGAGGTAAGAAATCCAGACTTATTGTTAAAAAGCAGTGCTCGTGTCGAAGGGAGATCATTGCCAAAAGGAAAAAGTGATTCTCTTACTGTTTTCATTGTGATGGGACCTCAGGCCTATCACAGAAATCAAACCCCCCCCAATACTTGTGAATGTAGACTAAGTAAATATTAAAAATTAAAATGCAAGGGGCAGCACTTGGCATCCCAAGGAGATGTGACTCTCCAATCTTGCAGTATGTTTTGCTAAAAATGGTTTTCAGGTGAGAGCCATGTGAGAAGCTGGGTTCATTTTGGAATCCCCCATAGTGTCCCAGTAATTTGAACAAGTTTCAGAGGACAGAGGGAGGAAAAATAATGAAGACTTGGAGGTATTTGTCTGTATCTGTGGAAAGAATTAATGAGCTGGCTGCAAGCGTTCAGAAATTTGCTCTTTAGGGTCATGATTGAGTTTAAACACATCTTGTATTCATGAATGGCATCTCTCATCTCCTTTGGGACACATCAAGCGATTCCTTCCTTCAGGAGTTCACAGATGGCTGTTAGGCTTCCCTGTGTTATTACACAGCATGATGTGGAGGTCACTGTTAACCTTTGTATTTATACTTAGCCCTCAAGACCTGCTGCAGATATAGTTCTGGAACCAGATGTGAAACATCACAATGGGGAAAGCTGTGCAGAGAAATTTGAGGAAGATGGTGATTTGGCCGTACCAGCTTTATTAGAGAGGTAATTTTTAGAAGATAAAATTCATGTGTATCAGGAGATGATACTATGCTAGACATTCACAGATTAATTGAATATATCAAACATAGGGTGCACTTCTGCTGTGCAGAATTCTGTTCTCTTTCCACTACAGTTTACTTAATATTGCTCTGTAATTGATAATGAAGCACTGCAGCAGCTAAATGCTTTAAACATCAAGATTTTAGAGTAAAAACAGTTATAGCTGTAGAAGTTTTACTTCTGCTCTTTTCTTGGGCCAGACAAATCTGTACCCACCTTACTAATACATACAAATATTGCAAGGTAAAAAAAAATGTGACAAGTTTTTAGAGAACCGACATTTTTATGTTCATAAAACTGAATTTAGAGAATGCAGGCAGGCATTCATACTTTAAAATTAGCCAGGTGAGCGATATCTCATCTCTTTAATGTGGCCTCATTTGTGCCCATTTGTTTGTGACTTAGTCAAAATATATATTTGCAACGGACTGTGCTTATTTTGCATGATAATCTATTGGTCAGCAAGTCCCAGAGCCTGCCATGTTCCATTAAATTAGAAATAATGTTCTCTCTGAAAGTGATTGCCTCTTTCTTTAGCTATAACACACAAAGAAGTAACCTGGAGGAACTTCTACAAATCAGCAGAGATAAAGTAGCATCTGGCTTTACTGATGAAATAAAGGGCACTTCATGCCTTCAGAGTAAGCTGCTTGAACTACAGGTAAGTATTGGTCTTCTAAAAATGTAGTTGGTGCCTAAATTGTTACTTGCTCACCTTAGAGTCCTCACCCCCCTGTGTTACACACATTGCCAAGGGAAGAGGAGCATCCTTGTAACCAGGTTTATTAGAAGTATAAGGGAAATCAAGGCTTTGGGTTTCAGCAGAACTGCATTCCTGCTTAGCAGTGCAGTTTTTCAAGTGTGGCTGCAAGAAGAAACTGGTGGCTCTTGGTTTGTTACCTGCAGGCTAAAATAGGTGTAATGGAAAAAAAAACCCCACAGAAAGCAGCTTTTTCTGTGGGCGGGAATGGTGAGTGATAGAGATGGTCAGGGCTGGAGGAGCTGACACAGTTGAACCATCAAGTGGCAGTGGTGTGGAATGGAACTTTTCCAGGACTTACAACTTGATTAGATTTGTGAGGTCCTTAAGGGGGTGACAAAAGGCACAGTATTAATGTGGGAGGGCTTATTACTGCAATTTTTCAAGGCCTTGCTTGAAAGGAGTACAAAGCTTAACTGGCATCTCAGAACTTGGTTCAGTTCTACATTTGGTTGGTTTTTTTTCTTTTGAACATGGCTAAGTGGAGATATTTTCATTCTTGAGGTAAGAATGGCTGACCCATATTTATTGAACCCTTTATAAAATGTAGCCAAGGCATACATCTGACATGCAAATTTTCATCATAAGAAGTTGCTAGAGATTTGCATGCAGCTGAAAATGGAGTCTTAAAGGGAAAAAGAGACGATAGATACTCCTACTTTCAGGTGGTATTTTCACTGTTTTTGTAAGAGCCTCTTGTGACTGTAGTTTTATGAACTGTCATGTCCACTAAGAAAGACAAGATCATATTAATGCAATTAACACTGCTTATCTCTTAGGTGATAGAGAGTGAAATCAGTTCTGGTTGGACACAGTTGGAAAACATCTCATCTACCTTAGAAAATCTTGCGGTTGAAGTGCAGCAGGCTGCTGTCTCTGAGACAAGAAACAAGCTACAAGGAGAGTGGAAAGAGCTTCAGGATATTATAAGTACCAGGTATAAAATAACACTTTATAATATAATTAGCTAAGGAATACTTCATTGTAACTAATGTGTGTTACAGAACATACCTACAAGATTTTAACCTTCTTTTAATTGCATAAAATTAGGCTTTTCTTGATTTGTCTTGGTTCATATGCACATGGCAGATAACGTGAATCTCCCCAAGAAGCACAGAGCCAGATCTTTCTAACATCACTGTGCAATATTCCCGTATATTGCTGTTATTTCCTTTCATCTTCTGGTTAAATTCACAGCAATTCACACTGCTTTTCTCATTAATGAAAGAAAAACTCCTTTGACCTCAGGAGGAGGAGGAGGATTAGATCTGTTAGACAGTCAATTACATTATTTTTGTGGCTTTTTGTGCTGTAAAATGTGGAGTGACTTCTCTTGCTTGCCTTCCCAGTTCATGCTTTGTTGCCTTTCTTGCAGAATGAACTCTTTAAGGACTGCTTTGGAAATTGTTTTGCCAATAGAAAATGAATCCATTCTTCTCCGTGAATTGGATCAGCAGCTGAAGAAAAAGGACATCCAGCAGTTGAATCTGATGAACAGTGATCTCGCTTACAGGGAACTGAAGGTAAGGGAGGATGCAGAGACCACACCCTAGCCAGAATTGGTTTTAATGTCTAGGAAGTAGAGAGCTTCATGGGATTTTCATTCAGGAGTTTGGGACTGCTGACAAGACTTCCTAAACCTTCTAAAATCTGTAACAGCATTTTACTGCCTTCGCTTTAAATGTCATTGTTCCTGTAGAGGCAGCCAGGGACCCTCAGTAGGTTCTGCTGTAAAAAACAGCATTTTGTCTGATGTTAGGACTTCCCTTTGATGCAGATTTACAGTGTTCCCGCCTGCCTTATATCACTTTGTGGAGCCATCTACATAATGTGGTGTTAATTTGTGAGCTAATCTAAACTGTCTGTGTCACATCTGCTGCAGTATCTGAGCACACCTTGGGATGGCTTTGGAAGTTCTGCATGGATGCAGTAATTGTTCATTTGCTGTCAGTATCTAATGCCCAGGCCCTGGTCCATTAGGCAGGGTGAATATTGTTTTGTTCTTGGCTGAGCACACAGGACTGAAAGTTTGTGTTTGTCTGCCCTTGGCTCTCCAGCAGAGCAGGGTTTAGGTCTCTCAAGCTGTGGGGCAGAGGGCATGTGCACTCTCTGCCTGACCATTTTAGGCTGGATGGACACAGACTTTTTGCCCAGCTCACTGCACAGCTGGAGTTTCACAACACTGACACTCTGCTCTTTGAGGGCTGTAACCAGAGAGCACAGAGAGTGCACCAGGAGATTTTTAAACACATGGAAGTCTCCTGCAGAAGTAAAACACGAAGAACTGAAAAGATGGCAGAGTAATAGGTATCACATTTTTGCCTGTGCTCTCACTGATGTCCTGCTGTGAGAGCCTGCTGCTTTCAGTGCCAAGACTTTCATCATCTTTCTCGCCTTCTTGTCTGATTGCTGCAAAGATTGCTGGGCTTTCAGTAGTTCTGATCAAATTCCCTGTGTGTGGAATACTGTTTTATTTGCTTTTTTTGATGTTCTTTTTCCTTCCCTCCACTGAAATCCAGAATAGGTTTTATTTCTTAACCACCCTGTTTGTCATACTTGTTTTGCTGCTACTGTAGTTTGGTTTTCAGTCGTAGGTTCACCTGAATGCAGAATATATATTTTCTTTCACTTGCTAACACTGTCGGTCATTCTCTCTTTTTCAGGAGCTACAGAGATCCATATTAAATCAAATTGAAGTGTGCAAACAGTTGGAACACCTGGATAGCTCAGCAAGGGATGAATTTAATCCAATAGACCTGCAAGCTGCAAGTAAAATTATGATTTACTATCAAAACCAGCTTGAAGAAATGAGCAATAAAATGCAGATCCGCGAGACAGTCCTTAAAGATCTGGAAGCATTTATGGCCTCACTGAGGAAGAT
Organism: Myiotriccus ornatus; assembly: GCA_036023395.1. Classification (NCBI taxonomy): domain Eukaryota; kingdom Metazoa; phylum Chordata; class Aves; order Passeriformes; family Tyrannidae; genus Myiotriccus; species Myiotriccus ornatus. The sequence continues at coordinate 57,521,936 of JAYRBT010000177.1, read as the reverse complement.
TCAGTCTTCCATCAAATGTCTCACAGATCCCCCAGGTCAGCCTGAAACACCGGGAAAAGCTTTGAGTGAGGCTGCACAGGAAGTTTCTCACATGGCAGAAGAGGCCAAACGTTTGGATGAACGCCTGAAGACTGTTGATATCTGTTTGGAAGATGCTGAATGTGGGAGAAAGACTTGCTGTGAAAACCTGGTTCTGACTTTGTCTGAAAAGCTAAATGAGGTTTGCAATCCCCCAAGTGAGCAGGTGCTCGCAGAAGAAAAAGACTTGCTTGAGATTTTTTCCAGAAAAAACGGTGAACTGCTTAAAAACATTCAGGATGTACGTGACAGAATTAACAAAATAGGCTTGAAGGATCCAACAATTCCAGCTATTCAGAAAAGGTGATTTCTTTTTTTAAAGCTCTTTTAATTTCATAATTTCAGTCAAGCCTTTGGCCCCTTCAAGAGCCCCTTCAGAGCACTGAAATTTGAATTATCTGTGGAGCACTGGCAGAAGCTGTGGGCGTAGTTTTATTTGTTCCATCACAGCCTAAATAAGGAAGCCTTCTCCATTTTTTTTTTCTTTTTAATTGCTCTCTATGTGTATGTTTGAAGCACCACCGAGGAAGAAAAAAATAGGAGGAGGTTGATTATTGTGATCTTAGTTTTCAGCAAGAAAACTGTCAAAGAGGGAGATGGGTCCCCTTGCCAGGCAGTGATGCTCCTGATCTGAAACTCTGCAGTGTAAGATAGACAGAATGCACTTGCCTTTTAATACAAATTAATTCACTTAAGTTCATACAGACCCAGTTGCCTTTTAGGATTTTGGTTTACCTTCTGAAAGAGCTAAGGTCAGCATAACTCATCTGAAGTCCTGTGTCAAATTACATGAACTGAAGATCAAATTAGACTTTTTATGATGTCATTTATTATAGCATGTGGAGCTCAGGATGAATTTTTAGGGAACTTAATAATTACATTGTGAACCATATCAAAGAATTACTTTAATATAAGGCTGTATTTCATTTTTTTCTAATAAAGGATAAAATCATTAACAGAATTGGAAAAGGAATTGGATTGTGCTGCCGTTGAAATGAAACCTCTGCAAGAAATTGCTAATAAGCTCCCACAGATCAATGAGGAAAAAGCAGAGGAAGCAAATGAGCAGTGCAGAGCTACAGAGAGGTTATGGGAGGATACAAAGCTCTTGCTTGCTGAATGGTAAGGAGAAAAACTATATTTTATAGTATTGTATAAGTGAGAAGTTTGCTTTTAAAATCAAACAATAAAAAAGCCTTAGACTATTCCTTAAAGTAAATGAAATATTGATACAGTAGCAATTGTTTCCATTATGGTGATGTAAACTGTCACTAAACCAAGAATTGCACATCAAAGTTTGCAGCCAAAGCTCAAGAATTTTGTATATTTTTAAGACATCTCAGTCTCATAATTTAGGAGGTATGCAGTGAAGTGTGTTGGACTTAATTGGTATCCCAAATTAAAACCTGGCTGCTGCTGGGAATGATGTGTCGTCTGTGTCTGCTATGAGTTTCATGCCAGCACATTCCAAAAGAAAAGTCAGACTGTAACAAGCAGAAGAGAACAGCTGAGAAAAGTCTCTCATGCAGCAAAAGACTGAAGGAGTTTGGTTTGATAAGTCTGTGCGAGTGGGGACTGGGAGAAGCTGTGATTGATCATCTGCCCTTCCATTATGTTGTTTAAGGATGCCCAGAGACTTTGCATGGACTGACACAGTTCTGGTTCTCATGGCATGCACAGGGTCAATGGGAATAATCTGTTTCAATATCCCACTGAAGGCAGGGCTGAAGTGGCATCTCCCACTGCCCCCCACCCGAGCTGCTGTGATATCTGCTGCAAATGCATTTCAGTGTAGTGGTGCCTGAGCTTACCTTTCAGGTGGAGAGTATCATATTAACAGAAATGCTCAGGTCTCATCACAGGTAGGTGTTGAATCAGAAGCATGTGATGTTGAATGGCATTTCTGATTCCAAAAGCTGCCTGAATACCACACCAGGTATCACACAGTATTGCAGGCTTTGTGACTGGTACAGTTCATCAACCTTTTCTCATCCAGACAAAGTAATCAAACTCCCCACGTGTCTGAATACAGGAGAAGGAAGCAACAGGAGGTTCAGGCTGCAGTTTTATGCTTAGGACATAAATAACAGGTCTCTTTTTAATAGCCAGGAGCAGTGTGCAAGGGTTCTGGAGCTCCTGAAGCAATACCAGAGCTGCAAAACAAATCTGACCAGCATCATCCAGAAACAGGAGATTGTGCTTTCACAGCAAACTTCTTACATGGGAAAGGAGAATTTGAACAGACTAATAACAAAGGTGAGTGACAAGAACTTGGTGGAAAGAAAAGCCTTTCCTGGGAGTCCTTGTACCCTCAGCCTTTAGGGCAGATGTTAAGACCTTGCTTTCACTTTGGTTTCCAAAATACATTTAGGGACCCTATACCCTTATTTTGTTTTAAGTTGAATTAAGTCTGTTTTTGCTTAATGAATCAAGGTTTTGTTAAATGAGAGGGATTTAAAAAAACACCAAACCTCTTGGAAGAACTATGATCTAGTATGAAAATGGGATGAAGTCCTTTTGTTTTGCTCCAAGCTGTCTTCTATAGCAGTCAAACATTTGCAGTAGCTTTTACATTACTTGATGAGGTACTCATACTGAATGAGCAGGTGTTGCTGGACAGCCCCTCGTTTAGTTTAAAGTTTTCCACCTTTTCAGACAAAAATTTGACAGCCAGCTTCTTGGCTAAATGAATACAGCCACTGGGTATAGCTGGAATAGGGGAACAGCAGCATGTCTGTCATGACCATTTTACTGTACAGGTTTCACATTTCCTGACTGGGTTATATAACCGCTTGTTCAGATCCTATTTTTAGGCTTTCTGATGAGGCATCACCTATGTCATTCAGGAAGGTTTGCTCTCAGGCAATGCCTGGGATGGTTAAATTTAAGAAGGACTGTAAATGGTTTCTTCCCTTAGGCAATGGGATGGTGTCTGTGTGTTCCACCCTCCTTTAGCTGAGGGTTTCTTCTTGGTTCCACCACTGAGACTCCTGGCCCTTCATGTACCACACGGGCTCCTGCTGCAGGGGAGGTGCCTGCATATCCCGGCCCCTGCCTGTATGGAGACCCCTCTCTTTTAACAGCCCTTTCCTCCTCACCCTCAGTTTTCCGATTCCCACTCTCAGAATCTCTGAATACTCTGAAATTGCTGTGGCACGGTGCAGTCACGTTCCCGAGTGCTGGTGATTTGTTATTTAGGATTATATAAAATAACAGCAGAGAAGTTCCTCTGCTTTGTTCTGGTTTGTGGGAGCTGCTCTGCCGTCCCTCCCTGAGCTCAGCAGCTGGCAGTGTCCCGGTGGGAAGACGTAATTTCCCAGAATGTCTCTGGGAAATAAGGAGAGCTGCTAATAGCAAAGTGCCTGGCACTAGAGGTCAGTGTTTCCTTTCCAGGAAGCTTCCATGTTGTTTGTAAACACTGGCATTCCGATTAAACACAAAGGAGCAGTTTAGTGTTTAAACAGAAAAAAAAGGGAAAAGGGATGTCTCAGTTTCTGGCAGTGACATATTTGATGATGTCTGTGTTTAAGTAGGATTTAAGCTTTTTTTTTTTTTTAATTTTAAATAGTTCAAAACCTGGGTATCAGAATGCTGGGTTGTATTTTTTAGACTTGTAATAGTGTGTCAGATGATTACGTTGTGCATTGTTTATCTCTGTAACCAAGGTTCTGTGTATGGATGTGTAGTCCCCACGGATCTTGCACTTAAGATTTTTAAAGCAAACTGTGATTTTGGCTCTCTTAGAAATAAATTATCCATAGTTCCCACTCAGCTGTTTTGCAGCCAGTAAAATAACAAAATTATATGGATTTCTAGCAGGGAAATACTCCAGTCTGCATGACAGAGATATAACAACACAGGATGCGTTCCTAGTCTCACCATTGTGTACAAAATAGATGATTTTGTTTAATGTTGTTGTTTCTCTAAGCTGAAAAGAACTGCCCATCAGTTAAAACTGTTCTGCTGAATAAACAGTTGTAAGCAAACATGCTCTTAAATATCCGTGTGGTCTGTTTCACAGATTGAAGAGGCAAAAGAAGAATTTAATGATCACTCTGAAGATGTAGACAAAATAAATCAGATCTGCAAAAACCTGCAATTCCAGCTGAATAAAATGAGAAGCTTTGAGGAGCCTCCGTTTGAGAACGAGGCTAACGTTATTGTGGACAGATGGCTGGATGTATGTAAAAAGTAAATTATCAGGGTGGTCTTATCTGTTATGCATTATAGTAATTGATTCTGACATGGGTGTAATATTTGGAATAAATTAAGTCCAGTATGGCAGAGATTCTTAAGAGATAAATCCAAGTGTTTACCAGAGCAAAGCTTGCAGAGTGTCTACTGGTGTAATGTTTCTGATCTCTCAGGTGCTTTATATCGTGGGTACTCCTTGGCAGTAAATAATTCTAGGAAATGGAACAGGCAATATTTGTGTCTTCTGCATGAATCTGTAAGCTCCCATCACAACTTCTGTGGCTTTAGGCTTGGGAGACAATCTGGAAAATTACAATGTTGGTGCTTTTGGTGAGAAATGGTTGCCACTGTCGATGTAAGCAGTGCATCAATACTGAGATTAGATGGTATTTACTGGGGGTAGATAAACATTAATGAGCAAGGCTCCTTCCTAAACCTGCCTTAAAACAGCCGAGCTGCTGTTGTGATTGGTATGTTTGGTGACATGTGTGGCAGGGATTTAAACATCTTCTCCATGACCAGTTTACTGTGAAGACACGAGATTTTTTTTTTTCCCCCCTTTGCTGCGCTTGTTTTTGTGGGTGTTTTCATCTTGGTCCGATTTTTATTGTGCTGCTTTTGCTTTTAGAATAGAACTCAGCATCTTTGAAATCTGTGTGTGTGTTTTCTATCAATCTCGTGCTAGATCAATGAAAAGACTGAAAACTACTGTGATAATTTGGGAAGAGCTCAGGCTTTGTGGGATAAACTTCTAAGTTTATCTGGCACAATCGAGGCTTGGGCAGATGCAGAGCTCAAGAATGCAGAAGACCGCTGCCTGACCAGTGAAGACCTCACACAGCTGAAGGTAAATGGAATGCAATTTTTTTCCCCTTCATTTATAAAATAATTATATGGACTTTGGACTATAAATGTGTGCTGAAAAATTTGCTTAGGAATACCAACACTGCAGTTGTATCTGTGTGGGTAGTTTTGCCGAAGATGTTGCCTATCACTGGGGATACAGGTCTTGGAAGCTAATGCATAGGTAGTGTATGGGTGTACTAAATTGTTTTCAGTCAATGCAGCACTGCAAATGCTGCGTTAGGCTTGAAAAATCCCCTCCTTCATTTGTCGTGTACAAATACAGAGCAAAGAGAGGGCCTGGAAAGCTTGGAGCCCACAGTACGGTGGTGCACATATTTCCACGTGCATAGAGAAGAAAGGGAAGAGCTCTAGGATAATCATTAGTTTTCTAGGTAGAAATTACCAATCAGTGAAGATACTGGAGCCTCAGGAACAGCTGGGCAAAACACAGTTCAGGAAGAGGTTGCAGAGGTGGTTTATTTTCACCTTGTCCCAGTGTGCTCCCCAATGTAACTCAATGCAGCCTTACCAATGTCTGGCTGCTGGGGGTCTCCAGGGGCTGCACGTGGGCAGACATCATCAGAGCCTGGGCTGCCCATGCCCTTTTTGCACAGATTATAGCATTAATTCTTGCTATCAGAGTGCAGTTGGGTGTAAAAACACATGCACTGGGCCTGTGCCATTGAAGAGCTTCACATAGGGGGGGTAAATATTTTAATTTCTGACTTCAGGGCTGTAATGGACCAGTTGTGCTGCTTCGTTGTGGTTTTAGCCAGCGTCTACTAAAACAAAATAATTTCCTGCTTGAGTGGGGTTGAGGCATAAATCTAGCCTGTATCCACTTGTTTGAAAATATGCAGGCAGTTTTTTCCTCAGTGTTTACAAGCTACAGATGCCCTGGTTTTTATTATGCTTCTTTGCAGTTTTCCTCCAACTGTTAGCACTGCTCGTATGTTTTAATTTCAGAGCAGTCAAATGCCAAGGTGTTCTCTGTGTATGGATCTTCCCAGGGAAACAGTGGTATATCCACTCGGCAGTGGTGGACAGTTTGTCACATCATTAATGTGTTTACCAGTGTATTGTTAGAATTTACCTGGGGTAGTTTAGGTCCCTGAAGGCTCCAGCAAAAATGCACCAGCTGGAAACTGCATTTAAGAGCCATTTTGTAACCTGGAAGCAGCTCAAGGCCGGCATGAGGTGGCTGTGCCCTCGTGTGACTCTGCTCGTGCTTAGGAGGGGCTGTGCTGGAGGTGGCTGTGCTGAGGTGACTGCACTGCATCTGTGAGGGGGTAATTCTCAAAGGAAGCAGGAGAAGAGGCCAATGAAAGACAATGTTTCTGTGGGCTGCTGTAAAAGCAAAGTCCAAAGGAAAATAAACCCGGTGCATTGGTATTTTTGTAAAATGATTTCAAGTGCAGAGGGCATCAGGTTCCTATATCGTTTTAATATTATTCTTTTTATTGTTGATCCTGAAACATCTGTTAATTACTAAAAAAACCTCCCAACTGTTGCGATGTGTGTCGTGTTACAAAAGGTTGAAACCCCGGGGTCCTTTGTGACCACCCAGCAGAGCACCAGTGCGTGTGTGTTCGAGAATCCTGTCACAGAAGAAGAGTAAGGAATTATTTGACTGTGTATTTAAAGATAATTTCAGTATAAACAGGGTGAGAAAAGTGCTGCTTTCTCCTGTGGGCCTGCTTGCAAATGCAAACTCTTTTAAGGGCTGCAGCACGTTTTGATGGTTCCTTGTACGGAGACTGCAAAGGAATGCTTTGTCCTGAGGGAGTCTGGAATATTGGCCTGGGGATATGAGATAATGTGATTAGCCTGTTCATAAATTGAAGTTGGCATTTTACCTGCACGTTACCGACTTGTTCTAAAATCCATTCAAATGAGTAGAGGTCTTTTAACATACAGAGGACTTATATTTAAAAAGTGCTTACAGTGTGTGTTATATTTTATTCCATCCATCCCAAAATGTGATCTGTACCATCACTGGGATGCCAGTTCTTGACTTTGTCTGTAACATGTAAGAATATTCTTTTAATGGAAGCATCAAGAAATGAATGCAAAATTAAGATTATTTTCCTGCAAATTTACTTGAAGCAAAATAATTGAGATTGTTAAATTTATGCGAGATTTGCATTAACGGCTGTTTTGCCTGAGAAATACAGAATTTTTCTGACTCTAATACAAAAAAAGTCTAAGTTGCCAGAATGAAAATCAGGAAATGGGTGAGTTGTGACAGCTCTACATGCCAAAATGCAGAATCAGAATATTTTAATATAATTTTTCTAACAGAAACATGGAAATGTAACTTTTTGGGGAGGGAAAACACAAATGTGGTTTTTGCACCTTTAGGCATGCCTACGAGTCCAAGAGCAGAAACTCCAGAAATTTGACAACACGGTGGCTGAGATAGAAGAACTTCTGAATAGTAATGAACCTCCACTGGAGCTGCAGGTATGAAGAGGCTTTTACAGCTGATGTGTCATTACTGCAGCCCTGCTTCAGGATTGTCTTTGCCACGCTAATTTCTTGGTTTGACTTAGATCTACCCAAAGACTATTGGAGGCATTTTGTTGGCTCTGAGCAGCGACGTTTCATTTGTTGTCTGTCTCAAGCTGTTAGAACCAAACCTGTCATTTTAAACACAAAGCCCTCTGTCACTTCTGTGCCTCGCTGGGACTTAGGCCTGACCCAGGTGTTTTGCAGCCCTGCTGAAACAGGCCAGTATCAGTGATGTCTGACTTCGAGCTACTGGCCAGCAACAAGGCCCAACGGATGTCATCATCCTTTTGTGTGAGCTTCACACAGCAAAGAATAAATCCTCCTGCACTGTTTAAGACCGTGGCAGCCCTGCCATGATCCTGTAGCAGTTCCCTAAGCATCCCATCGCAGTGTCTGTCAGATGCACCTTGAGCTTGACCCCGATGGGCTATTTCTGTGTTTATCCTCAGCAGGCAGTGAACTCAGAGGAGTTTCACTGGGTAAAGTGATCTAAGGAGCTTAGGAAAGGACTCAGCAACCTTGTGCTGTGCACACTGTGCTCCTTGGGAGCACCAGATGCCCTGAGTCCCTGGGGTGGTGTTTCAGCATGTGGCCACGATCCCACAGAGTTCCTGCCTCGTGCAAATCAGTGGGAGCCTTAAGGATGAGGTTAAGGACCTGTTGCTTCTTCCTGAATAGTCTCCAGCCAGAGCTGCCCACCTCTCTGCTGCCCTTGCCTGTTTTTTGGGTCACTGTGGGGAATTTGCCCTGATGGAATCACTGCAGGGAGGTGTGTTACACAGAAAGCTGCCACCCTCTTTTTCATGGCAGCTGAAGAGCATGTAAGGCCTTAATCCAGCTCAGAGTAGACATTGGAGTAGACTGACAAATAAATTTGTTAATAAAGCAGCACTGGTACATATGCTAATAAAGGCAGACTGAGATTATTTGTCCTCAGAAAAGCAGGGCTTAAATACTATTATTTTTCAGTCTGTGGAGTGGGAGGGGGAACAAATTGGAACAAACTGTGATTGAAATGTCTGGACTCCGGATAATTTTGTTTCTTTTTACATCTATCATGGATTTTTGTAATACTCTAGGAATTTAATCCAGTATAATTTATGCATGTTTATTTCCAATTTTCAGGTCATCAGGTCATCTGTTGTGCAAAAAATGGAGCTAATAAAAGAGCTCTTGTCACCGAAGCGAGGGACCGGTGAACTCACCGTGAATACAACAGAACTGAAAGGAGACCTTGATCTGGCCAAGACACAGATTGGAATGACTGAATCACTTCTAAAAGCTTTATCTCCTTCAGACACCTTAGAGATCTTTACTAAATTAGAGGTAACGTACTAGAAATTATGTATGTTTTATAAATTTGTTCGTTGTTTCTCTGTTGGGCAAGTCTTCATAAATGTTTGTCCTGTCTAAGTTGTAAACTGCTGGAATAACTCAGATGAAGAGCCTGGCTTGAATGTTTCCTTAAACTGCCAGAAACATGAAAGAAAATCCTGTTCTCACTGGCATTGCCATATGTAGTTAGTTAACCCTTGCAGCTATTGGAAATGGTTAATCCTAGGCACAACAACAATGTGCCACCCAGGATACATTCAAGCAGTAATGGGGGCACTGGGCAGTGTATTTTCCAAGACTGGCTAATATACAGGGGATGTCTTTGTGCAACCTGAGCCTGCCTGCAAGGGGACCTCCCAGTAAACAACTTCAGCAGGGTTAAACCCTTTTGCAAAACTCTAGCTTGTCCTAAAGCATCTCTGTACAGTGAACTTCTGCTCGCACTTCGAAATTTTCTTTTTAAAAATGGTCCTCTGTTTTTTTCGACTTCAGGAGATACACCAGAAAATTCTGCAACAAGAACACCATGTGGCTTTGCTCCAAGAAGAGACGGATTGTCCTGATGTGGATGAATTAAATAAGCAGCTTAAATGTGTCACTGACTTATTTAATAACAAGAAACATGTGCTACAAGATCACTTTATCGATGTTTTGAACCGTAAGCAAACACATTTCACGTTTATGTGCCTTTATAGGTTTGCACTGACCACCATAATGACTTAGAGGTTATGCAGTTAATTAGTTTGGTATCTGAAACGGCTTCGATATCTCAAACTGCTTCAGGGTTCTGAACAACATAAAGATTTGGAGAAAAATGGCTTTTGATCCCAACAAACCACTCAGTCTGGATGAAAGTATTTTATTTCTTATTTTTACTTTAAAAAAAAGTAGATAAAAAAGTGTAAAGCGTAATTCAGGAACAAATGTCAGAATACTTAATTTAAAATTGCAGAAATCCAGTGTTTTCATTTTTCCAGTCATTTTTTACCTAAACTTAGCTATAAGAATGAATAGTGCTATTGCTTTTTGTTTTAAGCAGACACAGAATTGTGCAGTTGGGGAATTCGGCCCAAAGGTGGTCTCATATCTTTGCATATTTTTAAAGTGATCATAATTTGTGTTAAAAAGTTGCCAATAGGCTATTCCAGGTCTTGTTTACCCGAACTGCTGTGTGTAACAGACTGTCCCTTCCCAGTGAACAGGCAGGTTTATTGTCAGTTAATGTTGGGTAAAAAAAAGTTGAGCTGCAGCATTTTCAGTCACACTCTCTGTAGTAAAAAGCAGCCTTTGACAGTAGCACTGATAAATACAGTTGTAAATTGATTGTCTGAAATCTTAATGTTAAATAGGATATTCTTTTACAGGATACAGTTAATGAAGAAAATTGGAATGTATCTTTTTTTCAGGTCAGTGCAAGAATTTTAATGACTGGTTCAGCAGCACTCAACTGTCTTTGAAGGACTGCTTTGACCCCTCAGAAACAAAACCGATACTGGAAGAAAGACTACAGAGGCTAAAGGTAAAGAATTAAAATGTTCTAATTTCTAAAGCTGGTTGTTCTTGAAGTTTGACTCTTTACACAGGAGACTATTCCTGGGAGTGAATTCACCATTAGTGGCTTTGTAACTTGAGGCAGAAAGAACATTTCATGTAACTTAAAGCATTAGGACAGTAAGTGGAATGAAAATAAAACTTAGTTCAAATGAAGTATCGGTGCTCAAGTTCAGACAAACTTGGGCAAGTGAGAGACAGAACAGTAGTTAGTGAAAGTCAATGGCCCTTGACTTCAGTGTGCAAAGATGCAGAAAGTCAAATACGTGCAGAGTAACATGAAATTCTGACCCCCCCCAATGGACTCAAATGTGTAAAATATGCATCCATTTCATTGTAGCCAGATTTTCTCTCTGAGTCAGACAGAATCAACAGAAAACAGATGGAAAAGCCACAACGTTTGCAAGAAGCAATCACAGTTAAGCAGCAGCAGGAGATGTCAGTGCTAGATTTCAGTGCTGCTTGCCTGTTTCTTCTGTGTATATTTGTGCTGTAGAGAAGAAAAAACAAGTCATCTACTTCACTTTCTCCTTATTTTACAAACAGCGACTTTTCCATTTGCAAATGGAATTGTCAGCAAACTGTGAATTAACATATATTCCTTTTCATGGACAAAAAGTATTGGTGAAGATAACAGGAGCTGGAAAACTCTTGTAACATAGATATCCATTATACAACAGCAAACACATCTTGTGTTTGTGTTCTTTTTCAGCACTTCCTAACGTCTGAAGGCAAAGATAGAGATATCCAAGAGGTTAAAACTTTATTAAATAAAGTGAAGCCTTACTTGCCCAAAGCAAGCATTAACCACCTGAACAGCCGTGTGAGAGATCAAGAAGCAGAACTACAAAGGTTGATCTCCAAATGTCAGAAACGGGAAAAGGAACTTGGTGCTTCTCTCCAGCAGCTCAGTAGGTAAGAAGCTACTGTAGTTTCTGACATTTTAATCACAAGTGGTATAAAATGATTCATTATTATTGTTTGACAAATAACCCTGCTTTTATTAAAAATGGTATTTATTTATTGTTACATGCTTCTTGTGGTTTTTTTCATTTCATGGCATACCTATATGGAAACTATGGATAGTTTCAGTGACATGAACTGAGATACTTAAAATAAAGCTTGTGCTCTAAGTGTTGCTTGATCTGATATTTATGTTACTTGTTCAGCAAAACACTGTTGTCAGCAGGTTTTAGCTGGGTAATGCCTCTCATTTTGACCTGACTCTGTATTTATACGCACTTTTAGCCTTGAAGAAAGCAGCTCAGCCTTGGAAGAATGGCTCACTGCTCAGGAGGAAAAACTAAAAGAGATCAATAAAGATGAGACTAAACTTGAAAACTTCTATAAAACACTGTTAATGCAGAGGTATTGTTTTTTTTGGTCTCTGTCTAAGAACTGTCTTCTAAACAAGATTGTTACATGTTGTTACAGCAAGTAGATGTTTATTAATTTTTTTTTTTATTATTATTTTTCAGAAAAGCATTTGACTCCATGGCTCAGCTAGCAAATTCCTTGAGGGAGGCTGGGCTGACAGAGTATGAAACCATTTCAGAAGCCAGTAATCTTATTAGTAGGTACCACACATTGGTAACACATGTAAGTGGAATGGCGGGGAATACTGAGAGACTTCCAGTGGAGGAACAAAATTTTGAAGAACTTGCTCAGGATGTCTCTTGCTGGATCAAAAAGCTTGAAGAGGCTGTTGATAAACTGAGTTCCCAGGAAAGTGAGTTGCCATCAGAGCAAAGGATTAATCAGATAAAGGTATTGTGTTAAATGTATTCCTTTTTCACCTCACAGCTCGAGCTAATACCGGGGCAATGCTTGATGACTCAATACCCCCTGAAAGGCACTGTCATTGCTCATGGCCTGTAGTTTCGTGGCTTATTTGAGGAGGGGCAGAGGATGTCTGGTATTTTTTGTTTGGATTTTGCATGGTTTATTTCCCACCCAAGATGAGATTCATTGCTGCATCTCTGGGTGAAGCAGCACTGAACTCATGAGGTGCTGGTGGCCACGTCCTTCCCACTGTAACCTATTCCAGCAGTGGAGAGGGAGGTCAGAAACGTAGCTGGGGTGTCTGGAGAGCCTCTGCAGAGTGTGTGGCTTCTGAGGTGTCCTGCCTGGCCACTGTGCTGGGCTGCTCCACTGCCTGGGTGTCTCAGGCCCCAGCGCCCTCTGCAGTGTCTCCTTTCTCTGACTACACAGGATGAGAATCCTGGGATTTACAAGTTTCATTCTGAGGAAATGAGTCGTATTGTGACATGAGATTTGGAGCAGTTCTTTTTATTTGTGGGCACATATGTAGAAAATAATTAATAAATCAGCTCCATTATTCCAGACTTTCAAAATTAGATCATCTATCCGTTTATGTATCAGTTATGTAATATACTGGAAGAAGAATTCTGTTGTCTTGAACAGCAGTGTGCAAAGTATGAAAGAACAATGGTAATACTTTTTATTTTGTAACCAAAAAAAGATTGTACATGTACTGCTTCTGCATCTTGTTTAATACAGGAGATCACAGCCCTCAGAGAAGAAGGAGAGGCCAAAATACAGAGTATGGTAGCTGTAGGAGAAACTTTATTGAAAAATGAGGAAAATAAGAAGCCTGAGGTTCAGCAGACCATTTCTGAGCTCCAGAAAAAGTGGGAAAGCATCTGTCAGGTGGCCACCGAATATAGCAGGTAATGTGGAATTTGCCAAGAGGCAGTACAGACCATTTACTGCTATATTGACTTTTTTCTCTTCCTCCTGCACCAATTCCATTAAATTTCTGTTCTTGGGGAGCAGAACGAGGTACCTACAAAAATACTTGTGTTTCTGCAATATTATGGAGGGGCAGGTCACAGTTTGGACTGAATAGTCAAGTGGAGAATAGCCAGATGTATTTTCTGGTGTAGCCATAAATAGCCAGAGAATATTCTGTTGCCTTCTGTTCCTACTGAGCACTGAGTAAAAACAGTACAAGTAGCTCTCAGGAAGATGGAGCGTTGGCTCTGTTGGATCCAACCCAGCAGAATGCAGAGCATGCTCTTCACAGGGTGCTGAAGACAGGAGAGGAGGTGCTCAGCAGGTCTGAAAAGATGCTCAGGACCTGCAGGCTCAGGCTTGTGAATAACAGATGCAGCAGGGTAACAACAGCAGGGAGAAGCTGGAACAGGAAACTCGGTGCAAGAGCACTTAACGTGTGCGAGGCTGTGCTTCGTTTGGCATTTGCTAAAAAATACCAATCTTGAGGGGCAAAATCAAAACACTTAAGATTTCCTTTTGTCCTCGTTTATCCTGGTGTACTTTACAGAATTATAACCAGGTTTTATTTATTTGGATTTTGTTTGTGTGGGATCATATTTTCAAATGTTGGCATTTAAGTTCCATCTGGAACTTATCTGAGGTTCGTCACTAAGTGTGAACATACAAATGTTACCAATGTCTCATTGCATATTTCCTGTGGACAAATGCAACTTGTTGACCTGCAGCAGATCAGCAGGCATGCTTGTAGAGCACACAAATTAAAATCCTCTGTAAAGGTCAGGAAAGTAGTCACTGGATTGTACTAAAATAACCCATATTGCATATGCTGCTTTTGTTGTCTGTGCCTCTAAAACGCTCCCCCACCCCCATCTCAACCAATGTAATGTGTACAGAACATTGACTTTCAGGAGACTGTTATGAGAAGTCAAAGAAAACAGATTCATAACCATACTGTAGTTTTTAAACAGAACTTCTGCTTCAATGAAAAGCAGAAAAATACAGAGCATGAGCATCACATCTCAGATGCTTGAAACTGTGGGCTTATATGTTAAGGTTCAAGAGGCTTAGTCATTTGTCTCGCATTTAAGTCCAGTTCATCTGCAATAACTTGAAAATTCTAGTCTGATTAGTTATTTAAAACCTGAAGAAAAGCGTTCAATACACTCGAGGTCATCCTGATGGTTGCCTTGTTCACAATTTGATGTTTTCTGGGTAATCAATAAATTTGGTTGCTTTATACTGTTAAACACAGTGTTTTTTTCTTAGCCCTCAAGAGCAGCTTCAGTGCGACAGGGAGCGCTACGAGCAAATCAAAGAAGATCTGAAACGGGCTCTGATGGACCTGGAGAAACAGCAACAGGAGATGGGTTTTGCCCTTCAGCCTGGTTTGCAGGAGAAGCAAGCTCAGCTGGCAAACTATGCCGACCTCCTGCAGAAAGTAGAAGGCTTAACTTCCCAGTTCAGTGAACTGAAAAGCCAGAAGCATCATCCACAGGGTCACACTGGGGATCCCTACTTCACAGAGGTGGAATGGTCAGACTTAAAGCACCAACATGAAAATCTGCTCAGCCAACTCCAGGTTGGGACCTCAGTCTCTTTCCTTACGAGATTCTTGGTATTCCTACTGGTTGCAATTCTCACTGTTTACCTGTAGTGTCATTCAGATGGGAAGTTTATGGGTAAAGGTGGGAGTGGAGGAAGTTCCTCTGAAAAAAGGGCAGGGAATTCCTCTCTCTCTCCTTCTTACTGTGAGAAGAGCACCAGGAGCTCACAGTCACTGCCTTGTGCTCTGTAGAGGGATAAATGTTTATACAAATAAAACCAAAGTAAATGTGAAGAACATTTTGTACCTGTGTAAACAGCTTTGGATGGTTAGATTATGAAGCATTTGTTCTTATATTCTCCAAGCCATGTTAGGTTTCCTTCCTTTGGGAAGAATGAATTTGGAAAATATCTCAAAAGATGATTTTCCAGCATCTTGTTTGTACTGGTGTCACCCAATATAGTTGCACGCTGTGTGGCATTCTGCCTCCATCATCCCTTCTGAAATGAAAACATCCTTTTTAGAAGTACATTCTTATGGAATGCCAACACTTTGCTTCCTGCTACTAATAAAAATTTCATTTTTCCTCATGTGCTGGGAAGAGAGCAGGATGTTTATGTGGTTAGCTGGGTATTTTATGGAAAGCAAGCAGGTTTGTTGTGCTGGTGAGGTCCTGGAAAAGCTGTGACAGTCTGTGGCTGAGTTGTGCTTGTTTAAGATAACAGTGGACTAATCCTAGAATCTCCTTGGTTTCTAGACCATCGTGCAGACATTAGAGAGTCGTGTTCAAGAGCACCAGCAGTTTCAGGATATGGTGACAGGCCTGAGCACTGAGCTAAAAACCATCTCTGAGAAGCTTGCTGGTTATGAAGGTCCAGCACTGGAACAATCATCAGCTGGGCAAAACCAGTTGGAGTCACAGGTATGTTGCAGGTTCTGCATCACGGAGAAAGGGTCCGTGCCCTGGAGACCATCACATTTATAAAAGAGAACTGCTAATGGTGTGAAACCAAAAAACTAAGAAACCTTTCTAAAACAAAAAGTAGTATATATGGTGTTCTTTTTATCAAGATAATTGTAGGCTTAAAACCACTCTGAATGAACTGAGGAGACCTTTACTTTCAGTTGGCTGAACTGAAGAGGGAATTGTCCAAGCTCAAGCACACAGGCTTCTTCAGTTTGATTGGTTGGGATTTTATTTTTCCTCTCTGGGCGTAATGAGGAAAGAGGTCATTAAATTTGGTGTTAGTGTCTTTGAATTAGCCAGTGTGGAAAGCCTAGGAAAATGCCAGTGAGCCAAGTTCAGTTTTAAGTGTCCTTCATGCATAAGTGGACATTCTTTTGCTCTTTGGCAGAGTGGATAATAATCCGTGAATGTAGAGAGCTACTGCAAGCTGAAACCATAGCTCAGATATGGGTCACTGCAATTCTGCCTCCTCCAGAATTGGCTCTACCTCTAACAACTAAAATGGAATAGGAGAGATGGAGGGGGGATTATCTGTTAAGAAACTTGGAAGGATCATCATGTGCCACACAGTGTGCTATCGGATTGTTTTATCATTGGATTGCTTATAGC
This sequence comes from Myiotriccus ornatus, assembly GCA_036023395.1. NCBI lineage: Eukaryota > Metazoa > Chordata > Aves > Passeriformes > Tyrannidae > Myiotriccus > Myiotriccus ornatus. The sequence continues at coordinate 57,505,545 of JAYRBT010000177.1, read as the reverse complement.
TCCAGGTGATCTCTGTACATAAAAATGGCTGACAGAATTACTGGTTTAGTATTTGACTTCCTGCAGCAAATAGGTCTGCATGTACTTTTCAACACAGTTTGTTGTCAACAAATATTTGTGATTTTGGAGATTGACTTCAGATTGAGTGAAAACACTTCAAATAAAATGTTTTTTTTCGTGTCTAAAGGAACAACAAGGACCTCTTAGTCGATATGAAGACACTTTAAAGAAGATTTTGGTTTTAGCAGAAACTGTTAAACAAAACACCTCTTCAGCAGGACAGAAGTTTATTAAGGATGAGATTGAAACACTTCAGAGCGAACATAGGAGTCTGGAAGAAAGACTTGAAAATGTCAAGCAAAAGAAGGAAAATATTTTCAGTGAAGCTCTTGAGTTAAAAGATGAGTTTCGTAATGAAGTACAAATGGAAGATGAGGCAGATACAATGTTGAAGAGAGAGATACAGATCACTTCTGATGGTGGTGTGGCTGCAGAAGAGAGCCCCACAGCAGGGGAGCTGAAGGAGCCTTTGGAAATGCGTGATGTGAGTTTGTCGACAGTAAAGAGGCACCTGTCTCACAAATATATTCTGTATATTGTATCCTTAATTCCATGGAAATGAAGCCTTTTGTAAATACATGTGTGTAATTCAAAGATGTGGAGAAGAACTCTCTTTAACTTGTCATAACAAGTTTGTAACAAGCCAGTAATGTGTATTCAAAACTGCAGTTCTCCATTTCAATATAATATTCATATAACTTTCCCTTGCCAGGAATTAGAGCAGGTATCCTTGGTCAGGACATGGGGGAGAGGGTGTACAGATGAGAAAATTGCAGATAAGCCTCTGCCAAAGAGCTTGGAGAGCTTCTCTTAAACCAGCAAGACTTGTTTAGAACTGCAACACAGTATTTGTCCTGTTTGTTTGCAACAATAATAATTTTTGCCATTCAGAGGTTTAATGTTAAAATGCAACATTTATGGTCACACAAGCAGATATTCTTTTCTATCATTTCTCTTAGGGTCAAGATGTAAATGGAAATATGTCAGAGAAAGAGAAGCAGAATGATCCAGTTTTGGAGGAAAGCAGTCTATTGTCAGACAACCTGTTAAAGGCTATCAGTCTCAGCAAGGACATATCGGGGCAGGCTGTTCAGGTACCTGACAAATACATTCTAACACATGGCAGTGGATATAACTCTGCGTGTGGCTGTGTGTTCATTAGAAATGTATGTGCAGTTCCTTAAAATTTGTAGTTTTACAGAGACATATGTTCCTTATCTGATGAAAGGAATGATAAATTATACTCTCCAGATCACCCCCTCAGTCTTGCTCACGTGAAGTGTGCAAGAGATCAATGTGATTGTCTCTACAAGCCCCCAGGGCTTGGACTTGCTTTTTCCATGATGCAAACCCTGCCACATACTTGTGATTTCATAAAATCATGGCATCACACAATGGTTTGGGTTGGAAGGGACCTTGAAGATCTCATTCCCATCCTCCTGCCATGGGCAGGGGCACCTTCCACCACACCAGGTTTCTCAAAGCTCCATCCATCTGGGCCTTGAACACTTCCAGAGGTGGGGATTCAGCAGGTTTTGTCACTGTAGGTAGTCAGAGGTCACTAACCTGGAATTGCTGATCTTTAGGGGACCTCGGGGCATTCATACTGTAAATGATTTCATGTATGCAGAGCTGAGGGAATGATTTGGACCTCATTGACCTGACCATTGAGTAATAACCGTACGTGGGAGAGATGACCATCAAAATATCAGAGTGGAAACTATCCATGCTGGGATTTCTGGAGAAGGTGCAAGATCAATAGTTACCAAATGTGTCTAAGCAGAAACTTCTATAACTATATTAAAAATCATGTGAGCACTTACTCCTGTTTGTTTTGTCTTGTAAGTGTTTGAGTGGTTAAGGTCCTGATCTGTTAAACTGATCTGAGCAGGAGTTTCCAAGATACTCTGGATTTGAGTTCCCCAGCCTTTTCCTTTATTCATTAAACTAAGCTGAAAGTAGAGTAGACAGACTGTGGAGTGGGAAGATTCTTAGGAAACTTAAATTTTGTACTGTGACTTTTACTGATTGTAAACATCTTGTATTTTGGAAATCAGGGGGAGGCTGATAAGGAGAGCCCAGGTATGGACAAACAGGACAGGGGCCAAGAGGATGTTCTGGACAGTGCAGTTCTGGGTGTTGAAGCAGGACTGGAAAGACATAAGGATGGTGTTCGTTCTGAAGGTGATGAAACAAGAAAGGAAATTCATCCAGCAGAGGTAACTGGACATGAGATTACACCAGAGTGTGGAATTTGGGGTACATGCATAAGCTTAGTTGCAGTGGGAATGATACCACTAATAAATAAGTAATAAAAATCTCAAGTTACCCTGAGCTAATTTTGTCTGATGTGTTGTATACTTAGTATGTGTTAACTCACTTAATCCTTTCCTGTACATTTAAAATTAGGGTATAGGGAATTTTTTTTAATAGTTTGCTGAGGATACTGCATTCCAAGGGATATTGCATTCCAAGTCACCTGGATGTATTTTGTGAAGTCTTTTGACCATTTTGTTTGAATACTATTATATACTTACACTTGAGTCTCTTCCAGTTATGTAGATTTCTTATTTACATATTTACTTTGCATATATGAGGCTGTACTTGACATGCTGTGTCCTGTTTGGTGCACCCCAGTACAAGGGGAATTTTGATACTGGAGCAGTGTTTAGGAGCTGGAGCTACAATGAGTGGGAATGGCCAAGTTCCCATTGGAGATTAAAAGGCTGACAGGGGTCTCTTTGCTGTCATCTCCTCCCTGAAGGGGTGTTGCCGAGCCAGACTCTTCTCAGAACTTCACTTTTAGCAACTGCATGAGATGCTGAAAGCTACATCCAGGAAATTCCCAGGTTGCCCACAGGACTGTTCTGGGCTGGGTGTCTAACCACAGACTCTCTGTCGACAGCACAAGTGCAAGGAGCCTCAGGAAAATGCTGAACCTTTCAAAAAATGCATTCAAGACTGAGTGCAGGAGTACACAGGTCCCTGCTCAGAATAACAGGAACAGCGTGGGTCAGAGTACGAACACTTGCAATCTGCAATTTTTCTAAAAGTTTTTAGCAGAATTACAGCACTGCTTCTTCTAAGTGCTTTCCTCTGCCATAAGCTTGCCCCCAGTAAATTACGAGATGTAACTGTGCTTTTGCTCATCTACCTGTAATTATGGGCTTCATAACTTCATCATCTCAAGCACTGTAATTACTACGCAGTAAGTTTGATTAGGGCTTTTTGATTACTCATTTCTTTTATTTTTCTTACACTAAAAGGAGAAACCTACTGATGTCAAGAATCACTCATACAGAGAAGATGTGGAAGAGGTTCAACAGAAGGTGTGCCAGAAGAGTCAAGCCCTGGAATCTGCAGCAGCTGAGAAAGGTGGTCTGGGATCTAATCCCCCAGTTTCTGCACGTGAGGTAACCCATGGTTTATTATTTCAAGCAAAGTCTGCCAGCCACTGAATTTTTGTTTCCGTATGGGCTTCAGCTGAAGTTGTTTTAAAAGAAGAGACAATTACTGTCACATCAAAATCAAGAACATTGTGTATAGTTCTTATTTATGTCCATGATAGTTTTGAACTTTATCCAAAGTGCAAGCCACATCATGTTTTTTAGTGGATCTGTTCAAAAGAGAGTTCAAACTGGTTTTTAAAGTCATCATAATCAGTCTTTATTTTATGATTTTTACAGTTTCTCTTTTAATTGTTAATCAATACAACTTCTTTCCGTGTTATTATAGTTAATTGTGATAGTTTTACCATCGTAAGGAAGGCAGATCAGAAAACTGAAATCCAAGGGTGATCCAGTGTAAGAAAATAAATGAAATAAAATAGGGAAAGGAGAATGGATTCAAGCTGAATTAGTGACAAGGTTGTTACTAAATGACTTTAGTAAGTCTATTCTTTAAGAGTTAGGGAGTAAGTGCCCTGTGACTGCTGATCTTGGACACCACATTCTTAAACTGAAGGTAGGGCTGGATCTAATCTTCAGGTTAAACCTACAGGTAGATCCATAGCTGGCTCGTCTGTTGGCAGGTCTTACGTGGGACTTGCACATCTGCTCTAACTGGAAACCCCAACCAAATTTCCTAGAGGTCTTAGGAGTCTGGAGAGGTTCATGCTGACTGGAAGCTAGCCAGTGATATTCCAGTGGACAAGAAGGGTGTGAGGGAAGACCCAGAAAACTATAGACCTGTTAGACTAACCTCAGTTCCTGGAAAAATTATGGAGATAATCCTGGGTTCTATTGAAAAACATTTAAAGAACAAAGCAATCATCATAGAATCACTTAGGTAGGAAAAGACTTCTTAGACCATCAAGTCCAACCGTTTACCCAGCACTGCCAAGTCCACCACTAAGCAGTGTCCCTGAGTGCCACATCTGCAAGTCTTTTAGATATATCTGGGGATAGTGACCCACCACTTGGCTGGGCAGGCTGTTCCAATGCCTGACCACCCTTTCCATGAAGAAATCTTACCTAATATCCGATCTAAACTTCCCATGACGCACCTTGAGGCCATTCCCTCTTGTCCTGTCACTTGCTACCTGGGAGAAGAGACTGACCCCCTCTTCGCCTTCAGAGAGTTGTAGAGAGTGATAAGGTCCCCCCTGAGCCTCTTTTTCTCCAGGCTGAGCCTCCCCCAGCTCTGTCATCTGCTCCTCATCAGATTTGTGCTCCAGACCCTTCCCCAGCTCCATTGTCCTTCTGTGGACATGCTCCAGCACCTCAGTGTCTTTTTTGTTGTGAGGGGTCTAAAAAATGGACACAGGATTTGAAGGTGTGGCCCCACTGGTCTGTATCCAGGGAGGCAGTGCCACAGTGTGCTATGAGAACATCATACAAACAAGCAAAACATGTACCCTGCAATCCTGAGTTTTTTCTTAAAGTCAGGACACTTACTTTTTTGTGTGTTTTGATATGTTGATGTTTCAGTCTCATAAAGTGGATTTCTTCCTCACTCTTTGATAGCTTAGCTGAGTTGTTCTGCTTACTGCAGCTCTATGGCACTCCAGAGTCTCTTGAGATAAAATGTTATGTCTGAATTGATACAACTGTTACAGATGTGTACATAGAGAAATTGAAAAGCTGATTGACTATTTCAGCAGTGGTCCCCTTCAGTTTTGACTGAAAACAACCAAAAGAGTTCAAACAAATAGCAGTATTCTTTTCTGATAATGTGTACTGTGTGCTGTTTGTTTCCCATACTTGGAAACAGGTATATTGTGTATACCTCATGACCAACAAAGGGACAGATAGCTGGCTGCTTCCTAGTCAAATAGTTTCTAAAGTATCAATACAGTAAGTTTATCAAACAAGAATTTTTTTGCTGTTATTCATTTCTGATGTTAGTACCATGGAGAAGCTCAACACTGTAGTTTTATCTGTGTATTTGTGTGCATTCACTCATATAAAGTATATGTGGAACAGATCTGCAGATGCAGACAGGTACTGGGGGAAGGGAAATGCAGAAAGATTTTTAAGGTATTTCCACGTGACCCAATTAGCCTGTGACATGTCATTTACATTCTTGTCTGCAGTAGCTGAAGGTGATGTTAAACATGGCCCCACCTCAAGTGGCTTATCCTTCTGTCGTGGGAATCAGAGACAGTGCCAGGGACTGGCTCTGGAGCCTCCTAATCCCTTCCTCCCCACCCTGATTGAGACATGGCTCCCTAATGCTCTCATCTTACCCCAGATTTTGGATAGCCCTTGTGCCAGTGGCAGCCATGGCTTTGTGTCACAGCCAAGCTGCTTCATGCATGAGTTGCCCTGTGAAGAACAGTAGAAATAATGCCCTGGTGAAGGACACAGCAGGAAGTCAAGGCAGGTGCTGAGCAGAAGGAATGGGGGTGTGAAGAGAGGAAGAAGTTCCATGGATACGTAAGGAAGAGAGGGAGAAGACATGACAAACATGTGAATTCATCTGTAGCAGATACGGGTGCAAGGAGGATGTTATTTGAAGGTGGGGATATCAGAGTTTCAGACTGAAAATGATGGGCAGAGGTTTCATAGCTCTCTGAGAAGTGCTGGCAAGCCAGGGTGACTGCAGAGGTGGCAGCTTCCAGTTTCTGGGTCCTGGTTGACCCACAGAGGCTGTGGGAGAAACAAGAGCAGGATTTAGGCGTGGCTTAAACATGTGAAGCCAAGTGCTGCAGTCAGAAAACTTGTTGGTTTAGGACCTTCAGAAATAAGAATCCTGTTTTGCATTGTAGGACACAGGTGCAGAAGTGGCTGTCCAGAAGGAACTACTTCCTGGAGTGCAAGTAAACACTGAATATTTTGAAGAGGAACAGAAGGTCAATGAGCTGAAAAAGGAAGTGGCTGAACTGGATATGGTGCTTATAAATGAACAACTAAAAGAGCTGGAGGTATGGAAACTGCAAAGCCATTCCCTTTGCTAAGGCAGTGATACACTTACAGAATTCCGATTCACTTGGGCAAACCGAAGTTGTTGCACAGTCCTATCTGAGGTTTGACTGCGCCATCAGTCAGTTTGCCTACATACCCTGTGCCTTACTGCGAGTATGGCCATGTAAATCCCACCGTTTGTTCTGCTCTTCTGGAGTGCAGCAGTGGATGCCCCTGGGGTTGCACGTGTGCTCCCATGATGTGCACAGGCACCTGTGCTCCTTTGTGTGTGGAGGAGCAGGCGTGTGTTTGTAGGTGAATCAGTATTGAACTGTATTCTGTGTTGAAAGCTGAGAGTATTCTAAGATCATCCTTTAATCCCCTCTCTGTGGTGGGCTTGATTGTAGGATTTACAGAATGAGCTGGAAACGTGGAAAGCGAAATCTCTGTGCCGTAGTGAAGAAGCGATTCCCGATGCAACAGGATCAAACGGAGCAGGGCTGCAAACCACGGAGCCTGTGGTGCCCTGCTGGGACAGGCTGCTCCGAGAAATAGATGCTGTTAAGGCAGTGAAGGAACAACAGTACTCTTTAATTAATGAATACCAGAAAAATCTGTCTGCTGCACAGTCCTCCATGAAAAATTTGTCAACAGAAAAAGATAACATAAAAATGTAAGTATAGTTGAAGGCTTTGGTTAAGAGGTTGCAGAACAAATATGGGCCCAGACTGAATTCTGTGCCATGCTCAGAGAAGAATATGGTGTTTTATCCACTTCATTAATATTGGGTAGCAAGAGAAAGCTTACAGGTTTGTGTGTTTTTAAACAGCCTTAAACAGAAGCATTTCTGGTAGTTCTCTGCTATCCTTAAGCAACATCTGCTCTCTTTATTCCTTAGGCAAAACAAAGAAATGGTTGCTGGGCTAAAAACTCATTAGAAAATCCATCCTAAAATATTCTTGCAAAAGTATGGCAGATATGAAATATTCATTTGTCTTTAAGGACCCACTAGTTCTAATTTCTTTTCTGAGGGATATGTGTCTTTACTCTGAAAACCAACCTTATTTGATAGAAGGAATTCTCTGGCAAGTCCACAGTGCCAATTCAGACATGATGCACACAAAATACACTATGTTTTGTGAATTAGTCTTCAAAACACAGAACTAGTTTGTACCAATAATGTATCAACATAATTTGAAAATGTTTGAAATTTATGAAATTGTTAATTTACAGTAAAGAGACTGGGAAAAATGGAATAAAAATCTAACTGCTAAATGTATTTTAGATGGGCATTTCAAAATAGTCCTGGAAATAAAAGATGAATAGGTAAACTCCTTCAAATTAATCTTGAATGAATGAGAATTTAAGAATACTTTTATAACTAAGTTTTATCTTCATTGTCCACCAGAAATTACCATAAAATATTGTTAATTCACAAAGAGATGATAACACTATTGTTGATCTTAAAAACTTTATTTGTTGTAACGTTAAATGGGGGCTACAATCTGTATTAGTATGTAGTGAAATTTTGGAGAATATACAGTAGAATATATCTTTCTGCAGAGATATTTAGGAATAACAAATGCTGTAAAGATAAGCAACAAATAAGGATATTGCAAGGGTGATTAGGAAATCTGTGACAGAACACTGAGGGATATGTGTGATTAAGTGAATAAAGTGAGTGAATTATATCTTAAACAGTGAAATTAGTTTTTAAAAGCATCTAGCCTGTGTTTTAGGAGAATTTATTTTTTTTTAAACACTACTCATATTTTTGGCAGGGGTCCTACGAACAACACAGTTCTCCTGGAGAAAATTAAGGCATGCATAGAGTCCTTAAGGAGAGAGAGAGATGTCTTAAACCAGCTGCAAAGTCAGCAGGAAATTTTATCTCAGCATTTGACATGCATGGATAAAGTGCTGACTGAAAGCCAGATGAGGCAACTGGAGCACTGGTGGCACCACGTGGAACAAACAGTGCAAAAGAAACACGATCAGGTTGTGGCAGAAATCGATGAATTTAACCTGCTTATGAATAAAGCTCAGGATATTCAGAGGCTGATCCAGGAGCAGTATTTACAAGCAGAGTTACATTCCTCAGCTGCAGGAAAAGCCAAAGACCCTCTGATTTGGACTACAGGGTTACAGGACATTAAACATGGACTTGCTCTCTTAAAAAGAAGGATTGAACTGCAGATGAAAAGAATTTGGAGTGATCAAGAGAAGGTGGCTTTGGAGAATTCTATACATGATTTGCAGAGCAAATTGGAAGCATTATCAGCACAACAAGCTCAAGGGGATACTCAGATCACTGGTCCTGCTCTCATGAAACATGAAATGATGAAGAGGCTGAAAGAAAATATTTCATGGGTGAAAGATTCACTGTCCCACCTTGATCAGAAAGCAGCACTTTTCCCCAGTGATGTCAAATCACAGATCAGAACTTGTCAGCTTATGAGCACAGAAGTTGTAAACAGAGAGCCTGTGATTCTGTCGCTGGATTATGGGCTCCAACACATCCTTCCCAGCTTGGAGCCAGAGGAGGTCTCCGATATGACCTTCCTTTTACAAACACTGCAGAATTCCTACAAGGCTCTTGTTTTAAAATCTGCTCAAAGATTGCAGCACCTAGAGCTGCAGCTGGAGGAGAGGCAAAGACTTATTGCAGAGATAGACAAAGTTCACTGTCAGCTTCGAAATGCTGAGCTGCTTGCCAGGCCTGACATGAACCAAAGCAGCACGTGCTCGGAGTTAGTGAGCCAACAAAACATCCTGCAGGAGATGTTAAAGGACATCCAGGAAATAGAAGGGCTTATCTCATCTCACTGCAAAGAGAGTCAGGTAACAGCTGGGGAGCTGAGCCTGTCCGAACAACTGTTTTTGATTGATCAATTAAGAACTCTGAAGAATAGAACAAGGAAGACACAGAGGCAAATTCAGAGTAAAATTTATGAAGTGGAAAAAAAGATCGCTGTCTACAGAGAGTTTGCTGAAGGAATAGCTGCACTGCAGCAGGGTCTTAAAGATCTACAGAATGGTGAAATGAACCTGAAAGAGGATGAATTAGTAGGTGCCAAGCAGGGGGTGAAGGAGAAATGCAAAGCACTTGAAGAAAAAGTATTAGCTCTTCAGGCAAATTTGTCACAAATAATGAAATACAAAGAAATCTTTGAATGTGTAGGTCTGAAATGGGACTCACTGCAGCTGGCTGAATTGCAAAGTGAATTTTCTAGAATAAAAAGCAGAATTAAAGGAAAGATAATGCGCTTTGAAAATATTGTTAGGGAATGGGATAAGATTCAAGTGTTGCTAAATGAAATCCAGACTGCAACATCCACTGTAAGAAAAGAAGCTAACATCCTAAATGACAGCACTAGCTCTTCTCCTGCTGAGAGTGTCATATCTGCACAGATTCTGCTGCAGACAGTTCAACAAATCTTGTACTTAACTCAGGAGGCAGCAAATCAAATAAACAAAAATGAGTTATTTGATACACTATTCAAAGAATCGAAGACAAAAGAAATCAAGAGCCTGGAGAAAGATGTTGAAGAATTGGATAAGTTTCTTCAAAACTTGGTCTCTGGGCTCCAGAGTGTTCACAAGGAAGATACCCAGAATGAAGTAGAAAATATATTCCACATCATAAAGCACATTCAGTCAGAGCTCCAGCAGCCACTTGTGATAGATGTGAAAACAATGCAGGATGAAAAGCTGCGATGGGAAGCAATTCAGAGTATGGTGCAAGCAAATTTTTCTGTTATTAAACGTATAATGGAAAAGGAGAGGGAAAATCAAGAAGAAAAATCGCTTGCTGCTGGTATAGAAACAAAATTAGAGATGCTGCAAGGTGATGAAGCACAACTGAAGGCAGACATCGCTGCCCGTGTTGTAAGTACATTTAATGAAAGTGAGGTATTGACATATGCCTTTCCCCAGTGATTAGATCAGGTGTCTGACTGTAGCGTTTTATTTTCATGACCTATATCCTCATTTATTGCAATAGCTGAATTGGCCTGTGATCATCTCTGCATTGGCAGATATGGTGGGAATCATGATAGGAACTAAGGATACAAAGAAATCAGTTGTATTCAGTTTGATTATAAGCAATCAGTGGAGATGAGCACAAGAAAACAACGGTAAAGAGGAGGAAGGAAAAGGTGGTGTTGAAATATTCAGCTGAAGAGAGACTGAGTGCAATTGTTCTGCAGTTATTCTTGGGTCTGATTTTAGGTAATGTTTTCAATAGTAACAATTATGAAAAAAAAAAAAAGTTCCTTGTTTCTACTCTAAAGAAGTTTTACCAGTTGGGAATGATCAAGAAGAGTAAAGCACAGGTCAAACCAATGTGATCAAACCTCAGGAAGGCTGAGCAAAGGAAAGGTAACTGGGATGCAAGGCTTTAACACAGGTATATAAGGCATTGATAAAGCATTGCTGGAGCATTGACTTGATTCTCAGTGCTTCTGTTGGGAAAGGTTCACTCAAACTGGAACAGGCTGTCAGAGGGATGAGGAATGTTGAGGGCAGTCAATAAAACTGATTTTGTTCAACCTGTTAGGTGAGGGAAAGTGGGGAATCTGTCTGAGAGGGGTAATTAGGGTGGAGGCAGACTTCATGAGTGGAAAAGGACTGCTTAAGGTAAAGTGCAGTGTTTATACAAGGATCAAGAATCAGTGAATAAGTTTATGTTGGAAACCAGAAGACTGATAGCAGAGAGGTTCTGAAACTGTGTCCTGGTCAAGAAGACCTGTGCTCTTCCTGCTCAAGAGATCAGTGGATACAAATGACGAAATACGAGGTGGTAGTTAATAACAGGAAGAGGCACTCAGCATCCCTGGTGGATTTATGGTCCTGGTGCCAAATTTCCCAGTTTGCTGTGCTTCACAGCTTGGGTATTGTGTGGGGAGCACAGTGCCAAAGTTTCTTTGCCCTGCAGGAATCCAAGAGCTGACAAAGTCACACATTCTGTGTAGAAATACCTACGAGAAGAAGGTTTAGCAAGAAGCAGTTTGGCAAGTCATAGTGGAAATATCCCCTGGAGGAGAATAAAGCGTCAACACGTGGGCTTGCCTTGTCTGAACAGAAATGTATACTGCCATGTCCATGATGGAATCTTGGGCTTCTTCTGCCCTGCCATTCTTCTCTCTGTACTTTTCCAGTATTAGCAGTTCCCTCATAACCCCTGTCCTGTGTTTGAGGGTGCTGTGACTCCCTTAGGCAGCAGAGTGCATGTGCCACGTGTCCTCCCTTACCTCCTCAGGCCAGCTCTGGGAGTATTGGTTTCAAAGACAGCCGAGTGTGAAATTCTAAGATCAACTGGTGATCCAGAGGAGAACAGCAGCCTTTCTTGATTGTTTTTCATCTTTTTAATGCTTTCAGAGTGCTCTGGAGGAGGCATGCAGGATTGCTGATCTTCATACCAAGGCCCTTCAGAGGGCTGCCAGATTGCTCGAGGACTATGAAGCTCAAATCCAGGCTGGGGCAGCAGAGCTCTGGAGCTCAGAGGAGACCTGTCAGACCCCACAATGGCAAGAGGAAGAGTTCAACTCTGCAAAGGCTGACGTAGAAAACCTGCACTCCAAGCTGAAAAGCCTAATGAAACCAGAAGATAAAGTTTGTCTGGAAAATACTTTAACAGAACTGGTCGAAAAGAGTTTGGCATTAAGGAAGAAGGCTCAGAGAAAGGAAGCTGATGAACATAGGTAAGTTTAAGGGATCTTCCTAGATTATGTACCTTATTATGAGAAACATGGCTGAAAATAAATGTGGTGGTGTTCCTGTTCTGATAGAACCAGGTAATTCAGCAGAAAGACGTGTAAGCATTCCTGCTGTTCCCAGGTGTGATTTTAGTGTAAGGAAAACTACACACAGTAAGCATATTGCTATGAATTTACAATGCAGTCATTTGCTGCACAGTCCAAAAAGTGTACAAGGGTCATATACACCCTTCACTGAGCATCATGGGATGCCAGAATCAGAAGAAAGCACATTTCCACAGGCTCTAGTTCAGTGCTGGTGGAGGTTAGAATAGTTTTCAGCAGGGTCCTAATTCATGTCTTTGGATGGCTTGAGAAAGTAAAGATTAAACAAGACATGGGCTTTATTTTCCTTCCTTCAGGTACAAAAGAAATCTGAAAGGTCTTCAGATACATGTACAGAAAAGTTTTGGGAGATAAAGTAAAGGAATTTTAAACTGCTTGCTCATGATCCAGTGCTTCTGGATCCACTTTAGTAGTCAAAGAATTGAATGGAAAAATGCTTTGGTAATAGGAAAGAGATTATAAAATGTGGGAAAAAAATGGGATTATACAGACCACACATCATAGGAACAATGGAATGTGTGTTACAAACTGGGAAGTAGTTTTTGGGTGTGTCTGAGGAGGATGGAAACTTAGATCAAGACACACAATTCCTTCAAGCAGCTCCCTGGCTGATACATGGATATACATACCTATATTTGCCTCTGGGACATTGGTACCTTCACCTCTAAAATATCTTAGGTATCGAACCTGAAGTGTATGACAAATGCTAATTGATGATAACTTGCAAAACAGTAAGGACTGCTAATTCAGAAGATGTTTTTATGTTAATTTTTATTCTAGTGTGCATTATGTGTGGAGAGAGGAGCAACAACAAATTTTAATTGGTCAATTAATTGTATCTTACAGGTATTTTGAAAAATACAAAAGCTACACAAAAACCAAAGATAAAGTGTGTGATAATCTTAAGAAACTGGAAAAGATGCTTAGACAGTCTTTGTCTAAAATTCCAATGTCTTATAAGGAAGCTTTGGAGCACTTAGAAGAAAGCAAGGTAAGAGAGGCTCTGAACAACTTGAAAAGCTCGTGCAAAACTAATGCAGCTGTGCACACCAAATGATACCATAGTGGAAAGAAGTGAAATTCTTTACCCTGTATTTATATATGTATATATATAAAACCACAGAATATATTTATGTAGCCAGCAAAAAGACTGGATTGTAGTAGGCTGTGTGAATTGAGTGCATCTCACTGCTGTAGAAATCAAACATCATCTGTGCTTAAGCTTGTGTTGTATTTCTGTTCAGATCCCTTCCTGCTTCTTTGCAGGACCAGGGCTGATCAGATTTCCAACATTGCTGTTGTTTTCCCTCAGAACAGAAAATCAGAATTTCCAGTTTCCCCACTCACAACTGTCTTGCTGCCTCCCCACCAGACCTGTGTTATGAGCAACTTCTTTGCTGTCTTCTCCTTTAGTACTCATACTACAGGCTTGTAATTTTATGTCTCTAAATCCATCACATATCTCTTCCCTTTCAAACAACCAGTAAGAAGAACCTAATTACCCAGGCACACTATTCTTCTGTTTGTTTTATTTACCCCATCTTTCTCTGTAGTCTTAGCCAACAGAATTCTCTCATCATGACTATATTTAACCAGCTTAGTGGAGTGATTGCCCTTTTATTAGAGGATCCTAATCATGTTACTGAGTAGTTCACTAATACTTCTGACTGCAGCATTTTATTTATTTACGTATTTGTTTCTCCTGTAAGGTTTTAGTCTCCAACATTGACTCGGCTGAAGAGGATCTTGTGAAGCTGAGACAGATCTCTGGAGAGCTGATGAGATTATGCAGAGGAAGTGACAAGGCCCTGGGCAGGATTGTAACAGTGCTGTGGGAAAACTGGCTGGGTTTGCTCGAGGCAGCGAAAGGGCTGGAAATCAACTGTGAAGAACTAAAGCAGGAATGGAAATTCATCCATGAGGAAGTGAGTTACTCAATGTCTGAAAGTTTGGGGAAATGTGGTAGGGATGTGGCTGTCAGTAAAATGGCCTGTAAAGGGCTGAGATCAGTGCAGAACATCATTTAGCTACCCACTGGTCAGCCAGTTATCTCCATCCTTTCTTGAACCCAAAGTCAAAAATGGTGGGGATATTTATAGTGCAAATTCCCTGAACCCAGAACAACTCTGCACGGGGTTATTTGCTTTGTTAAAGCAAATCCAAATATTTTGGCACCCTGCAGAGGTTCAAGCTCTGACTATGTAATTCCCACTACTCAGTCACCCGTATGAGTAAATGAATAATGTAACTTAAGGTGATGGAAGAAAGAAACACTTTATCTAATGCTTTGACGTGCTGTTTACTTAGCTGGAACGAGAAACAATAATTCTCGATAAGCTCCAGGAAGAACAGCCAGAGAGCCTTAAAGAGAAAGAAAAGGCCACCAGAGAGGAACTGGTAGAGTTACTAGATTTTGTGAACTCCTTTGAAGAAAACATCAACCAGCAACAGCTGCTCTTGCTCTTGCTTCTTCACCGAATAAGAAACATCCTGAATACATCTGAAGACACTGAGGCAGAAGCTGCCCTGCCTGCCTTGTGTGAGATAAAGGCAATGCAGGATCGCTGCAAAAAGTAAGTGATGTCAAATTTCTGTTGAAGATATGACATAGGACTATTTATAAGCACAGCATTTTTTTTTTGATATTTAAAAAATACATAAAAGCTGTAATGCAGTTAAAAAGACAATGAATGCTCTACTGGGTCAGGCCAATGCTCCATCTAACACATCTGCTGTCTGGAGCATTGGGTGATGGGGGATATTATTTAGAGAGAAGACCTGAGACTGGCCATGTCACTTGTGGGCTGCAGTTTGTGTTCAGGTGCAGTAGGAATCAGAAGGAATGATAGTCAGTTTTGTTGGTTCCAAGCTCTTGTGGCCTTGAATGAGACGTGTGCCTGCCACTCCTAGGAAAATCAAACCTTGTGCTTTTTGCAGCAATGCAACTTTTGTCTTGCTAAGTGCCACTGTCTAAAATTCTCCCCAAATATTTGCAAATTTGTGATTGTACTCACCCTTCTTTGTGCCTGCTTTTGGACATGGGAATCTTTGTGAACGTCATCTGCTCTGCCAGCTTCTTCAGACTCTGAGAGCCTGACCTCTCTTTGCTGTTTACATATGCCTGCTATCTGTTTTGATCTACCAAAAACACTTTGTTTAGCAATATCTGAAGAATAAGTTTGAAGAAAGTGAGACAAGAAATGACATAAACTCAAAGATTTTACAGAAAATATTGCTAAAGTACAGACAAATGTGGTTCTGCATATATATCTGTAAAATATCTGTTAAGCATGCTCTTTGCTCCTACTCAGTGTAGAGTCTAAAACTGAATGTGTTCTTTCTGGCAATCTTTCATAGGCTGTATGAAAAGGCTCAGGACCATAAGGATTCTGTGAAAGCCGAGATTCAAGAGAGGAACAAGGTCACTGAAGAAATAAGTGCTGTGACAAATGCATTACAGAATGCTGCATCTGTGTTATTGCAGGATGCTGATGGAAAGGCAGAACAACTGGAGGTTGGTAACGGCTCTGTTACTGTGTGGGGACATTCAGGATATCTCCTGGTTTGTGCTGGTGCTGTGTATGCACATTGACTTAAAGAGAATGAACTTGTCAGAATATGACAGGTCCTGCTGTGTCCTGGGTTTGCCTTCCTTTCCCTCTGTGTGGGTCAATAAGCAGGCACAGAAGTATTTCCAAATTGCACGAAATTCAAGTCAGTTTGCAATCCTTTTAGGAAGGATCACTCAGTGTTCATCCTTCACCCTTTCCCCCCTCTCCATATGTGTCCAGGGCAGCTTCAGGTGCTCTGGCTTTGATATCTCATATTGGGGGTTAACCTGGTAAATGATTTTTAGACATCAAGACACTGTCCTTCAGCTGCCACCAGCACTCTGTGACACTCCATGCATTTCTGTCATTTCTTGACTTCATGAAATGCTGTTATTCCTTACACCCCTGGAATGTGGGTTTATTTATTATTTTAATTATATTTGTTTCAGTTTGGTCATATTGTGTTTGTATTTCTATCATAATTTTTTTAATCTTGATCAAAAGTTTATTTTTAACTGTATTTAATCGAGTGATCTTTTAACTAAAGAACCTTATCATTTATTTATTCTAGCCAACAAGGTCTATTACAAATTTGGGCTATCTTTGCTGAGTCTTATACAAAAACTAATTAGGTGCCCCACAGTTTATTCTCTTTAGAAGGTGGATGCTTAAAGCTGGCAAAGGGTTAGGAAGAGTACAGAAACCAAAGACCATGGTGAAGATGGGAGTGTTTTCCTAAGGGTTAGCATAGGAGAGAAGTCTTAGCTATGCCTTTAAGAGAAAGTTCAGAAAACCCATGGACAGCATTACTGTGGTGAAAACTGTGGATTTGTCTGAAAGGGCTGGCTTTCTATTTAAAATTATTTAGAATACAGAGTTGTATCTGCTTTTTTTGCTGAGTTCTTTGTGTCGAGGAGTAAATGTTACCACTGTAGGTGTTTGCCTGCTCTTTTCCCTCACATTCAACCTGTGCTACTCTGAGCACCTGAAACTCATCCAGAAAGTGAGTTTAGGTCTTGTTCTTGTTCCTGACAGCAACGGCAGAAGCAAATGTTAGCAACAATCCCATCACATGATTTCTTTGTAACATTGTCACAGCAGGCCTGTGCCTTTCGAGAAGTTTCAGCTGAAAGGATTGAAAAATTCGTTAATTTTACATAATGCAAATACCATTAAGCCAAAATCTGCAGAGCATTTTCATCCCTTACTTCCTAACAAAATCTCATTTCTATACAATCTATAGCATCTGCTTTCCAGCTAAATAATCTGTGAAATGTGAACGTGCATCAATATACAGAAACCAGTTTGCAGAGATGTGCTTTGTTTCGGAGACCAGTGTTGTAACTGATTCTTTCAAATTCCGGTCAGGGAATCCGTAAACTCCTGTAAATGTTGGCACAGTCTTACTTGGGCCATTTGACAACAGCAGCCTTCTCTGTGAGAGACTGAGACACACAGCTGTTTCACGGGTCTGAGGGTGTTTTTTAGTATCACACCCAGTTGTTGTGGGATGACAGGAAATAAATCGGTCTCAGGGTCTTACGTGTTTCTTCTGTGCATTGTATTTGTGTGAGGGAAAAGATTAAGTGAAGACTGGGAGCTAATGGATTATCATTACTGCTGATTGAAGAAGAAAAGACAGTTAAATTTAATGTCTTTCATTGCCTGGTAGGAGCTTTAGATAATTTTTCCCAATAACCTGGGTTAACATTTGAGTTTCTCAAACAGGTGGGCGTTGGGGAAAGGAACCGTCAAGCAAGCAAACAGAACCTTCCAACTTGAAATTCTAGAAAACCTCCAAAACAAATGAGTTTCTTCATTCTTCCTGCAAGAGGACTTAGATCGGATTTTCTTTCTAGGCCACAGGCTGTAGACAGTTGTTCAGGTTTCTTTTATCTCGTAAAACCTACATTCTTCGTGCAGAACTGGAAACTGCTGCTTTGAAAGGAGCCCACTGTGCTGCTCTGCGTAATTGCCTGAAAGCAGACACTTCAGCCTGAAACCTGTTGCTTTTTGTGGCCTTTGTGTTGTTTATAATAATGAAGGAGTGGACGTTGGCTATTAAACGTCTTTCAAAGAGAAAATGCACTTTTGGCAAAAGGGGGAGCACGGAGGTTAACATTTAATCGTGGGGGCACTTCAGATGGTCCCTTTGCTGTACCTGTCAATGAGCATCAGTGCGTCAGTCGCCCGATGTGGGGTAGTATCAAGTTTGTTTAATTCTTACAGATTGAAAAGCATCATTTGATCAAATGAGTGAGTATTCCTTAAAGTTTGTCTCCTTGCAGAGGTAGTCAAATTAGGTTTGCTGTCCCAAAAACAACTTTTCCAAACCGTAGTCGTTGTAGGAAATATAAAACACACTGTGCATTTGTGTTCACCTGAGTAAAAACTGGGTAAAACTGCTGAAGTTATTCTTAATTTTGCAGGAGCTTCAGAGTGTGATTGGTAAAGAAAGTCAAGCTCTACAGGATATCATGGAGAAACTCCGGATCAAGTATTCTGAAATGTATACGATAGTTCCTGCCGAGATCGAAACACAGCTGGAGGACTGCAAGAAAGTCCTGCAAGACCTAGAAGAGAAGGTAACTGTTGGTGTAATTTTCATACTTACCTTTTAGCAGTGTACAGAGAAGTACAGCAGCATTTGATGAACGTTGTAACTATAAATTTCAACTTGAAACATTGATTATTTTTGTTAGCGTTTCCTCCTCAGTGAAAATCTATGCATGAGGAAAGATTCCTCCTGCTAATTGTCTCCTTTTAGAATATTCCTACAGTAAGCTGTGTGAATATAATGTTTTTCTTCTCTATTAAAATTGGACATGGCAGAACCTCTAGCAATAAAGTTTTAATACGATATGGATTCTGTCTTCGATGCAGTCTGATTCTTCAACTGTGAACGAGTAGTCAAACTTGATTGGGAAGTTTTCAGAGCTTCACTGAGAATGGATTTTCAAAACTGGGTTAAAAAAGGACTTTGAAACAGAATTTTTCTAATGTAATTTGCACACGCAGTAGGGTATCGTGGCACAGTTTGTTTACTATCCCTTGGGATGTGGTTGCCTTCTTTTAAGAATAGGCAGGGAATTTAAATAAATTAACATTGCATCAGGTTTTGGGGGTTTTTTGTTGTTTTTTTTTGGGGGGTTGCATTTTTTCTATCTGTAGAGGGTATAAACAGTTAAATGTGAGCAAAATTAAGGAAAAATGGAGTAATACTGTAAGTTTGGGGTCAAATTTCGAACTGGTAGTATTACCATTTTTAAAAATTCATTTGTATTACTTTTTTAAAGAAAAGATTTCACTTCTTTTATTTCAGAAATACTTGTGTTTAATGCTAATTTTAAAGGCTAAATATCGGTTAATTTGATAAAAATTGAAGGTTTAATGAAACAGTTTTGAAATCCAGTTACTTGTTGGTGTCTATCAGATTATTAATTCATTCTGTGTGGCATTAAATTAGTGGCATATAAACTACAGCTTATTAGTTTTAATTTGGTTAACTTTATAGTTTTTGTTTCAAAATGGAACTGTCTTTTCAGAAGTAACAATTGGATAGGAGAGAGAAGTAAAACAGTACTTATGTTTTGGGGACGTTTTTTGTTGTTTACCATTTCATATACCGAGCTAAAAGATTATCCCAATGCACACACATTACACACATTACATCTTGGAGTGAAAGAACCGGTCCTGGAAACTAGATAACATTTGCTTTTCACATTTAGGTATTGGAAAACAATATAAACTATATTGGAATTTTTCAAAATGCATTTAGGAAACAAAAGAAATCCCAGTGGAACTGGAGTTCAGTATAGTTACATACTAGAAGAACCACATGTGTTAAATTGAGTTAACTTGTCCATTTTAATGGCATTCTGCTTTCTTCTAACTCTGCTAACCAAACAGTGTAAATAAATTGTACTTCTGATGTCATAAATAATGAATTTATCGCAGTAAGAAGTTTTGAAATTAAAAGCCTGCCCTGCAGATGACCAGAGCACAGACAAATGCAGCATTTTATTCTGAGGAAATATATAAGTCAGTGCTTGATCTGCTTTCTCATTTCCAGCTGTGTCACATCACTCATACAGGATTCTCTTCTATTTTGGAAACTGGCACTACAACCATTGATAATTTTGCATGTTTGGTCAGGATAATGGTCAAGTGTTTAGTGATTACAGTCTGAATTCCTTTTTCCAAGGAGTCTTAGGCACTAAGTACAGACTGGACTTAATAGCTTCTTTTGTATCAGCATGAGTTTTTGAGAGGAGCACTGTAGTTCTTTTTGCTCTATACTCATTTTGATTAACGCAGCTTTATCAGTACAACGTCTTACTATGGCTACTTTTATAGTGGTCTTACGTTGGCATCTATAAATAATGTTAATAAAATTGAGAAAGAAAAATGGATAATAAATTTATTAACTAAAAATTATTTCAATTCCTCTTCCCACAACATGGATAAAGTATTAGGAGCTTCAAACTAGAATAACTACTGAACTAAAAATCTTTTCCATCAAGGCAGCATTAAACTGTTCAGTGTGCATGTGCCTCCTAAATCCCAGGGCGGCAGCACACAAAGAATTTACCGTAATTTACCAGTTTCCTGGTGCTTGGCTGACCCTAGCAGCTAGCAGGGTTTAGTAAGGAAAGGTGTCACTCTGGCCTAAAAGCAAGGACTTTCTCACTCCCTGGACTTCATCTAATCCATAGTAACCTGGTATCTTACTGAAGAGAGTTTTTCTCTTTACATAGAAAATCAGGCCCTCCAGTGTATCAATTTTTCGTTTCTATGGAGTTCTGCAGAGTGAAATTCAAGTTCCATATACTTGATGGTGCTCAGAGCTTTTTATTTCAGTGATAAATCTCCAAATTTATATTTAAGAATTCACTGGGCATTGATGCACTTTCATATTCCCTTACTTGTTACGTGGAAGTCACAGCAGTCAGCTGAGACATAAAGGTGTCATTCTGGGTTTCTTAAAGCATAAATCTAAATGTGACCCTTTCCACAGTGCAGCATCATCAGCCTCTGTTAGGGATGGGAACAGGGGCAGCTGAAGCAAAGCACCCAGGGAGCTGCAGTGTGTCAATGCTTGTTTCCTCAGGGATTGCCTTTGTGAGGCAGTCATTTTTTAATGAGAAGGAATTATTGAGCACCGTGGAGACGTTGAACCTGCTCATGGTGATGCTTCTCCCTGCAAATGTAATTCCACTCCTGTGTTTTTAAGTGACTTGTCAAGAGAAACATAAAAAGAATTCGAATATTTTTGGTGAGGTGGTGCACAGAAACAAGCAGATCTTTGTAATCTCTCCTATCGTTTTCTCTTTGCTCTGGCAGGTTAGCTCTGAAATCTTGCAGAGCTCTCCTCAGTACGTGCTGAAAAGCAAAGCAGAAACTATTAACAATGGCCTGCAAGCTATTGAAAAGATGTTGCAACAGAAGAGTGAAAACATTGCCAAAGCCAAAGAAGTTCAGAAGGTAATCTTGCCAAAAAAAAAAAAATCTGCGTTAAAAGATTTTTGGTTGTTTCTACAGAGCCCGGTTTAGCAAAAAGTGGTCTTCCATTCATTTTGTGTCTGTGAAAGGAGAAGTACAAGCAAACATTTAGCTGGTGAATATTTACCAGTTCTTTCTGACAGGAAAAGATGTAGTTTTTTTCAACTGTGCATCGGTCCAGTAGATGCAGAGTGTTCTGTTCTCAGCATATCAGTTCTGAAATCTTTGCAACTCCACATGCCCCATGCGAAGAACAAATAACGCTGCTGTTACCTTTGAGTCTGACCTTACATTTCACTTCCTTTTGCTCTGCATGCAGCAAATCTGGGATATGCTGGACCTCTGGCATTACAAACTCAATGAACTGGATGCAGAAGTGCAAGATATAGTGGAGCAGAATTCCTGCCATGCACAGGAGTTGATGGATATCTTGGTGACCCCCTTTCAGCATTACCAGCAGGTCTCGCAGCTTGCCGAGCGCAGAACTGCCATTTTAAACAAGGTAGATGCAACTGTAAAACATCCTTAAAAGTGAAGGCTTTGCAGAAAACATCATCAGAGGCTGTTTAATGAGTAAAGAGTCACAAGCCTGCTGTTAAGTGCATTGACATATTATAGCTAGATTTTTTGGAGTGGCAAACTTGCCTCCAAGCTGCTACCCCAAAGGACTGGTGGGTCTGCACCGTGGCGGGGGGGGGTTGGTGTGGGGAATTCACACCCCTCGGTGGGTGCAAAGATGGTTCTCTGTTACTCTGCCCATGGGCTGTCTGTTAAAGCAGCACTGCCATATGAATTGCAACAATTCCCCCATGAAATGTAAGCATGTAAGCACCAAAATTATCTTTGACCAGAGGAGATAGCCTGAAATGACAAAAGTGTTTCAGAAAAATAGTGATTTTTATTTCACCATACTAATTTAATTGGCCACGATGAAAACACATCCTGTTTCCTTTTAATCTTGTCCATAGATGCATTTATCCCACACAGTGAACAGCAATTCATTTGTGCCTTTCTGTTAAATCCTGTCATTTCCTAGGCTGCCAACAAGGTGGAAGAATATGATGAACTCTTGAAGAATGTGAAAGATTGGATAGAAAGCACCAACTGTTTGCTAAGAACAGATGCTCAGGGTGACTCTGCAAAAAGCTTACGCAAGCACACTGATGACCTGCAGGTAAGTGTTGATGCAGATATGTGGCCCTGTCAGGACCGGCTGCTCTGTACAGATGCAGTTTTCCATTCTTACATCTTGCTGATGTAAATAATTTACCATTTTCAGTAAATCCTTCGAGTGAAAAATAGTTACAGTTGACACTCATGAAATATGGATACTTTTAGATATTGGACATAGCTATACTGTGAAAGTGCTAATGTTCACCAGGGATGGATCAAACTAAGCTCTTATTTTGTCTTCAGATGGCTTTGGAAGACTCGGAGCAAAAGCAAAATGTTCTGCATGGTGTTTATGTGGAGCTGGAGGAGCTGGCACCAGTCTTTGAAACCAGCAGTGTAATGCAACAGCTGCATGAAATAGATGAACAAGTAGCAACTCTACAGCATGAGATAGCAGAGGTTCTTCCACAGATCCTGCATGTGGCTGATGTAAGTCTGGGTGACCCATCAGTGCCTTTTATCAGAGCTTCATCACATGTTATGAAATACCAGATTATATTACCTGCATAGGGAAAAGGGGCGCTGGGTTTAGTAGTTGTGCCAAGCAAGGAAATTAATTGTCTGGAAACAAACCATCAGAAGGTGTTTGGTAACTAATTAAGCTGTAAAGTTCAGGATTAGCACAAGGTGTAGGAGGAAAGACTGGGAACCTTGGCTGGTTCAGCCCAGAGAAGAGGCAACTTGGGGGTGGGGGTGTGGATATTACTGGTGTCTGCTGCTGCATGGTGGGAGACTGGACAGGACTGGGCCAGACCCTTCTTGGGGTGTGCAGAGAAAAGATGAGCAGACCTAAAGTATAACAAAGGAAATTACATCTAGGAAGGATTTTTTTCTGCAGTGAGATTGGTCAGACATTTAATCGGGGCCCAAAGGTGGGGTAACACCTCCATCTGGGGAGATCCTCAAATCTGAACAGGATCAGGCCCCACGTGACCTGCTTTGACAGGCACCAGGGACCTCCTGAGGTCCCTTCCAACCTAATCTATTCTGTGACTCTGTCTCTGTGGGAATTCACAAGCAGCTGTACTGCATGTGATTCATTTTCCATAAGACTCTGCACAGGAAACTGCAACAGTGTAATTAGAATAGTTTCCTTTGCTGCTATCTGTCACCACTGTCTTCGCACTACTGGTAATTTATAATGTGACTCTTCAAGGCTCTGTCAGTTCTGTATTCAGGATTTAAAACAGACCAGGTGATCTTGAATACTTAATTCCTTCAGAAGTTGTGATGATAAGTAATTTATGGTAACTAACCTTTAGATTGAGAGCATCCATTAACGTATCCTGTGTAGGCTGCACTTGTTTTTCGGTGTTTCTTTTTAAATGTAAGTGAAAGGCAGAAATGCAAGCTGGCTGTGGTATTTGTACTGTCTACAAATACTCCCTCTGTTCCCAAAATCCAGGAACTGGATGCCATTGAATCTCACATGAAAGTGTTTGAGAAGGATGTTGCAGACATGAAGACAATCCTGTCATCAGAAGATCTGTTAGAATTTTCTCCTAAAGACCAACTTAAACATGGACAGGTCTGTGAAAACTCCTGTATGGGCTTTTTTCCC
>JAYRBT010000177.1:57423618-57481432 GCA_036023395.1 Myiotriccus ornatus | reverse complement strand
ATCTGTTAGAATTTTCTCCTAAAGACCAACTTAAACATGGACAGGTCTGTGAAAACTCCTGTATGGGCTTTTTTCCCCCATAAATGTATGCAGAAGTTAGAGTGAGTGTGCTTTCACAAGCATTAGGATGCTTAGTGACTGAAACCACCACGAACAAGTTTTTAGTATGCGAGCTTGAGATGCTCGTATGACCCAAATTCCAGCTCTGGGATCAAAGATTGAAAGTGTTATTTCAAACATGTTTCTACGGTAGCAAGTAGTCAAAAAGCCAAAAGGAACAAAAAAGGAGCACATTGGTAGGGCAAAAAAATTGGTGCAGATGACTTGATATCCGTGTTGTGTGTGTCTTGGGGCTTGCTTTGGACTGATCCTGTAGGATCGACATCCTTTAGTAGCTGGATGTATTCAAAAGCCCTTCTGGAGACTTATCACCTGCTTTAGTTCCATTTGAAAGGAATTCAGTTTGCATCCAAGACATCTGATCAATGTAAACCCTAAGGGGAGACTGTTGAGAGACCCTTTCAAGGAGCACAGTCATGTTTTGAAGAAAACATTTGAAATTAAAGCACCCTTGGAACGTGCCCACGGAGAACCTGAGTGTGTGACTTTAGCACATGTTGTCAGACATAGCTGCCATATTTGAGGATGTCCATTTTTTGGGAAGTTTATGGTCTAATTTTCAGATACCCTTGCTGCAAGAACCACTCATAGCTCTCGTAGCTTTGTAACTCTCAGAACAAAGCTTTGCAGCTTAGTTATCCAGAGAACAATTTTGTAATAACTGCACTGTATGGAGAAACTAAGGTAATATTTCTTCTGGAAGTTTATGTTCACTTCCTTATTTTAAATCAAAGCCAGGATAATATGCTAATAACAAAAAAATCCTGATGCAGACTGCTTATCAAAGAGACAATAAGCATCTTTATTCCAGCTGGGGCATTTCAAAATGAAATCTTCTTGAGAGGGAATTTAACAAAAATATTAGTAATTAAAAAGCCCATAGGTGTTTTTTGGTGTTTTGTTTTTTTTTTTTCCCCTGAAGTTCCCAGCTCAATGAGGTCTCAGTAGGATTTCATACTTCTTTAGAAGAACCAAGAGGTTATGTTTTGGTATTACCATTCTGTCTTTCTGAAGCTGATCACTGAGTATTCCATAAGTATTGTGGTATGAAACTGCATATTTCTGTTCATCCAAAACTGATAAAGGTCGTTGTAAACTCTGCATTCACTTGAGGCATTGTGATGTGAAATGCTGTCTTTGACAGGAAAGCCTTTGCAGGTTTTCTGACTTCCATCCTGATTCATCATCTCAGCTGTGTTGATACGCTGTTTATAGGACCATCATAAAACCACTGATGTGCAGGACGAACAACAAACCCCAGAATTTGCTAGAGTGACATCAAAGGGTTTGCACCAGGTTTTTAACTGTTTTCACTGACAGTAATACTCTACTTTGAAATGACCCGCTTAGTAAATGGCACCTAATCTGAATGTAAATGTCTTTTTGTCACTGTGCAAACTTTATGTATGTATACACTGAAAAAAGAAGAATTGTAAATGAAAGATGTATCCTTGTCTTGCCTTAGACAACCTCGCTGTGGATTTTTCTGTTCTTTGTTCCAAGATTCATAGAATCACAGAATACCGAGAATTGGAAAGGACCCAAAGGGATCACTGAGTCCAACTCTTAAGTGAATGGCCCGTATGGGGATTAAAATATTCTTCTTTAATGGAAAACTGATTGAAGAGAGCTTTTGCACATCATGAGAGTAGTATAAATTTTTGATGTTGATTTTTTTCTACCTCAGTATCCCATTCATCATCTGTCTTGTGTCCTGATAGGTTTTACTCAAGCATGTTGGTCCCATGCAGAAGACTATTGTTCATATACAGTCCTATGAAGAAGCACTTCAGCTACCAGGGATGAAAATGCAACCTTTCTCAGTCTTCAAAAGAGCAAGAAAACTCTTGAGAGAACTGAAGAAATTAGAAAAAATTACTAAGGAACAAAATGACCTACTGGAGGTAATTGATTTCTTTTTTTATTGTCACCTAAACCACCTTTATTTTATAGTAATTTTGATCTTAAAATAATATCGCTTTTATTGCTTTAGTTATGACTATTCTATCTTCTATGTAGTGTTTTGGGAATTTTTTTGTTCTTTTTTTTCTTTCCTGTTTAATTTGATACTGCAACAAAGCACACTGAGTAGTTTTGAAATACATTTCAGTTTTCCAGTTCAGTCACAGCTGACACCCTGTGGTTTTAACATATTACAGAAGAAATGAAGGCTCAGGTGTCTTATGAAACAGGTTTGAACTGACGAGTGAAGTCCAGTATTAGATGTAGGTGTCCACATCAAGTCTTTAAAGTCATCTCTCCCATGGAAATTCTTGTTGGCAGCCATTATATAGAAACAGCTGACAGCAGAAGGCCTTTTACTAATCCAAATCAGTTGAGCCAGGAAAGTGAGCATTTCCTACAGCTGTGTCTTGGTTAATTCATAGTTTTGAGGCAGGCCAACATGTGACAGGGAGCTTGGAGATGCTGTTGGCCAGAGCGGGTTTGGGAACAGAAGTGGTGTAACAGCACCGGGGTGACGCACAGCCCTAGAAGAAGGCAGTGCTGGCAGGTCAGTGAGTGTGAACTCAGGGACTGGGAGGGTTATGGAACAGCTCCAGACCTGAAGGGATCTCTCTGCAGCACTTCACTGAGCCATGTGGTTGTACCAGCTCAGGAGGGTTTTAACTCAGGGCCTGTCACGCTCCATTGCCCAGCTTGGAGGCAACCTGGAGTTGGGTTACGCACGTTCCAACATCAGCAGAGGTACGAAAATTCTCAGGTGGCCCATCCGTTTCTTGGCAGGATGATGACAGCACCTAGAAGAAGGTTACATTATCTTTGCTGATATGGTTTCCCTAACCTATTACAGTAAAGCAGAATGCTTTAGGCCATCTAACTGGGCATTTCAAAGGCCAGGCAGACACCATTGACAGCTCAAGTGTGAATGTCCATCTTTGATTTCCGGTTTGTGAAATTAAGAGCACCACACAAAGAAAAAAAACTGAAAACGTGCCACATGATTAGTGCATGCTTGGAGTTCAGAAAAAAAGCAATGACTATATGAGATCTGTATGATCCCTCTGATCCCCTTTTTTTTTCTAATCCATACAGCTCCTTAGGTCTGAAAACATGGATGTGGTAAAATGTACCATTTTCAGAGTTACCAGATCAAATGCTTGAAAATTTTCAAAACACTTTAAAACCATCAGAAACAGAGTGCTTTGCAATTGAATTGTTATCATGACACTTGTAACTGCCTTGTGTGGAGCGTTAGGTCAAGTTTTATATTTTTCTCCTTTTTGTAAAGCTGTAACCTTTTTTTTGCTCGCCATTTGCCTTTACCTTGTAGGCATCCATCAATCTGTAGCTGAGTGAAATTTCTCTGTGAGAAAACAGATTGGAAAAATTGCAATTCTTGGCAGCTGGTGTATGAAACTGTGCAAAAGAGATTTTCCAGTGCAGTTAAATGGTTTGAAAGCAGCAGCACTACAATACAAGTCTAGTACCAGCTAGGATGTAACAAAGGAAAAAGCCATTAAAAGATGGCATTTTGAATGCTGCATCAAAAAGCTTCCTGTATAATTATATACCTGGGGTTTCTTTCCCTGAGGATCAGTGTATGGGTGAGTTTGCCCATATTTTGCCGTGCATGATGCAATGGGATATTGCACTGGTAACTTTTGTGTAATTAAATTGCATTGTAACACCTGAAAAAATATAACAGAAACAAAAACCTGTGCCAGCTATTGCAAGTGCTTTGGGGCAGGATTTTCGGTGACTTAGATCCGTGTTGAACGCTGCCCTCTGTTTTTTATTATGGCTTGTTAAGTACCACACCTAAATAACGTCAGCAGGAAGAGGAGCTGGAAGCCACATCTGCTTCTACTGGTTTTCTGTGTAAGAGAGTGGCACTATTTGCATATCTGTTGGCTTACTGAGCTCATTTTCACTAAGCTCTTCCAAGACAAATACACTACAGGCAGGTGGGCCTTTTCCATGGGTAGGTCTTCTAGTGTTACCACTGTATGAAAAGTCAAGAGCAAATGTTAAGCAGGAAATAACTCAAAAGAAAGGCAACACTTGTAGGAAGAGATTAAGTCCGACAGATATGGTATAATTTGGTGTATTGGATAAAGGATAAAATCAGATTTTCTTGTCCCTGAGTGGAAGGCAAGGGAAGAGATGAGTTATCTTCAGGCAAATGACTTTATCACATATTGACCTATGATGGAAGACACTGGAGTCTGTATACAAAGTATTCATATTCTTTGGTTAGCCAAGGAAATTTGAGGTAGTACTCACTTAACCTATTAATAAACACTCCTATTCGTATGGAAGTGAAGCTGTGGGTAAGAGAATCTCCCTTTTAGAATGACTTTAAAACTGGGCAGGAGAAGATCTATTCTGGTTTTTTTCCTCCTCTGATTCTTTAGCTATGGCACAAAGATTATAGGCCACAATTAAATATCTTTCTCTTCAATTTGGCTTTCTTTTATTAACTGAGGAAAGTAGGTTTTTCTTTCTTTTAAAACCTGTAAGTAAGATAATAATGATTACTTAGAATCTTATTTGTCTGTGTTTTCTTGAGAAGGAGTTATTTTGAAGAAGTGACTGAAGAAATGGCTCTGTTATGTTCATGGCTCAAGTAGAGACTCTTTGCTCTGAAAGTCAGAGTCTGTGCATACTTTGCAATGAGATTTTGACCTGCCAGGTTGTTCAGGTGCTGTTGTCAGCAGAGTAAGTTCAAGCCTGTTGACTTCATTGTTTCTTCGTTACCTTTCACAGGCACCTGAGGAACAGTCCTTAGATACTCTTTGTTTCTCAGCCTGTGGGTCAGAAAACACAGAGCCACCAAGTGCTGTGCATATCCAGTGTTTTCACAAACGATTCTGATTTGTGACAATATCTTAATTACCAGAGACATCATGACAGGCTGTGACTGACAAATATGAGTGTGGGGAGATGGCCCTGAACAATCAAGATGAGGGTAGATGAGATTTTGCTGTTACTGTCAAATGAGTAAAAGTGAATTTAGCTGTTTGTAACATATGGTATGTTTTCCTATAAGCCATGTGAGAAGTGGAAGTTCACATGGTGGGACTGCTTATCATTTTTATGGGAAGTACTCAAATTGTCAGATACTGTAGTTGGCTTATCCTCTGAGCTGCAGTGTCTGCCTGGTGTACAGCACACTTCATTTTTGGTCAGTGCAGAACTAGCTGGCAGTAAGGAATTCAGCACCAGAAGAAAACAGGTAGACTTTCTAACATGATATGAAACTCTGTAATTTCTCTTTTCCCCCCTCCCAACCTTTTCTAAATTGTAATGAATGTGATGAAATAGAGTATATTTCCATTTTAGAGCCAAATTTGTAGTTCTACTCTGGAGTAAGCAAAGATGTGCTTTTAGGAAGAATAATCCACCGTACTTCGATTTGTGGGTAGAGCAGTTTGTTTGTCCTTAGCAAGTGAATAATAAACTTTGTGACTTTGTGCAAAGTGAGCAGAACAAACACAGTTTCTATTACACGTAACTAGAAGTGCAAAGAAGGCTGCACTGCTCTTCAGTTCACCTTTGCTGTGTTACTGACTAGTTTGTTTCTGTACTCCTTAATTCAAAATTATTTATGAAGATTACTATTTCACAGGAAACTGTAAAGAAAACAGAAGAATGTGAGCAAGAAATTGAAAAGTTGAAACAACTCTTGAAGAACCACTTGGTTGAAGTGTCACATGAAGATCAACCGCAGGCTCAGAAGACTCACTGTCCAGAGGTGGGTTTCGTTGTTTTCTCTCTCGTGTGTGTTACTTGTCCTGACTAACACTAATCATGATGATGGAGAGCACTGAGAAATAGCAGTGTTCTTGCCCTCCCCACCAGAGTCAAGCAGACAATTGAATGCCATAGTGTGACCATGCAATTAATTACAGTTAATATTAGTTTGCAAGTTGGGTATATCTTTCATAATATACTCCTTATTGATTTTGATGTGTCATTTGTACCTGTATCAATTTCTAAGAGAAACTAAGTGCTGTTTTCATGACAGCTGACAGCTGTTTTGGTGAAACAATATGCAGCACTGATAACTCACCTGTGCTCAGCATCCCACCAATTTTCCTGAGGAAGCAGCTTGGGATAGTGCATAAGGAGAGAACTGAGGCCATTTCTGATTACTGATCATGTAGTGGTACTTTTGGGGATTCTGATTAGGGTTAGGTTCT
Organism: Myiotriccus ornatus; assembly: GCA_036023395.1. Lineage (NCBI taxonomy): Eukaryota > Metazoa > Chordata > Aves > Passeriformes > Tyrannidae > Myiotriccus > Myiotriccus ornatus. Next base: position 57,475,148 of record JAYRBT010000177.1, on the reverse strand, counting down.
GATTAGGGTTAGATTCATTAGACTCCTTTCTTTCCTCATCACTGCACTGTGTTTTCATCAGCTGATAAACATGTGTTGCTTTTCTCCCTGCAGTCAGCATCTTTCTGTAATGGATGAATTAATTTGTTAATGGCAAAATAAGATATGTTTTAAGGACAGCACTGCAGAAGTCAGGAAATTACTGGTTAAATGTAATAACTATTTATAAAGTGCCTCTGAAAAGCTCAGCTTTTTCCAGTCAGTCACAATAAAGTCAATACACTTACATTGTACTTGCCTAATAACTATAATCACTCAGTAGGCTCCTAAGTACATGGCTGCTCTGCTGTCAGCTGCTTGGGTGCTGAAGGCTTGATGTAGTACTAAGCATGACTCATTTCCTGGTTCTTACTTGTTTTTGTCTTTGAGTGTAGGATCTTCTGTTTAATAGCTCTTATTTTAGCAGAAAACCCGTTTCAGAATTGTAGCATTGCGTGTATAGAAGTGGGCGATGGAACTGCCCATCTTGTCGAGACGTTTTGGGTAAAGAAGTGATGTTTATAATAAAGATTTGGTTTCTGAGGAAGTTATGGCTAATTAAGTTTGAAAAACAGTAGATGGTAAATGTATGCTGGAGAGTCTCCTGCTGCAATGAAACAAACAGATATATTATTCTTAGTGGGCATTTATAAAAATATGCCAAATTGTCACAGATGGCTGTTTCTTCATTCCAGTGACATCTTCTTGCCTCTACCTTTGCAAGATTTTATCTTCTGGTTTTGAGTGTACAAAAGGAGAAAAAACATCCTTGTCTAAGCAGAGTTCCCATGTCCTTTGAAAATCTGCTGGAGTTTCTGCCTCCACCTTCCCTGTCATGCCACCACATTTGAGTTATTAACAGAATAAGCTGTAGTCAAGACAGAACCAGCAGTCTTACTGCTTTTATCTGTCACAGATTATTACTTGCATAACATCATTAATGATAGGGCATGGTGTGGAGTCACTGCTGTTCTGATTTCAAGGCCAGCATCAAAGCTTGCTCTGATCAACTGAGCCCAGTGTGTCATGGGATATTTAGCCAGGTTTTGGTTTTCCAGGCAAGCAACAATGCTTCAAAGAGCTTAGCACTTTCAGTAATTAAGAGACAATTTATTCCTTGCCCTGTCTTACTCTGTTATTTGCTGTGCTTTCTTTGCTCACCTGAAGGCTGGGTGGTAAGGAAAGCTCTAGCAGAAAACTCCAAGGGCAGAACACTGGCTAGAGCAATCGCCATGGCCAGGATGGAGAACAAGACAGATTTATTTCCCCCTTTGTTAGTGCAGAGTTACTTGGATTATCGTTTAGTCCCTGCAGAACATTAAGTATTTTCCTTGCACTTTATTGGGGACCATTTCTCCCACTATCACATTCAAAGACATGGGATAGTTTTGTCCCTGGACATGTCCCTAAAAACCATCAAATGGGTTTGTCTCCTTTCTTTAACTTCAGCAAAGACTCAGCCCTGAGGTACCATTATGGCTGACTTTGCTCTCCTCAAGGCTATCCTAAGTGCTTGGTGTCAGGTTTTTCCAGGGAAGGTAGCTGGAAGTTAACATCACCTGCCGTGACACACATAGTAATGTAACCCATCTGCATTCCCTTTGTCCTGAAGGAAACATGTGCTCCCATGGGTATGCAGGACCTAGTTAGAATTAGTTCCAGCCTGCCACAGTTTCCTTCCAGACTACCGACTTGTGCACTACAAGTGGCAAGTGGTGCCCTGAGCTCAACCTGTTGCTGCTGTTTTGCATGTATCTGGACACCTCCTGCAGTGGCAATGGGGAACTGTCCCAATGCCCTGAAAAAGGAAAAGGGGGAAATAGCCCCAGCCCCAGTAAGAGGCATCACTGGTGTCATCTGTTACCTTACTGTTTGGTTAAGTAAGAATAATGGATGCTTACGGATGTTGTTGCTCCTTAGGGAGAAATGGAAGCTGTAAAAGAAGAGATCATAAAGCTGTGCCAGAGAAAGGAAGATATCCTTACCGGGATGAAGAATTCCATGTCTGAGCTTCACCAGCGCTTACAGCAAGACGTGCCTGAATCAGCAGATGAATCTGCAGCCTCTGTGTTAGCGCAGAGTAACTCGATGGGGACTGATGTTTCTGGTCAGCAGGTAAGTGATCATTTACCTGAGAGCTGGAGAGGGAAGGTAAATAACCCTTCTTCCTCCTGGAGGAGTGGCGTGTGAGAGAGGAGCACCCCTGCAGCTGTGAACCAATACTGGCTCTCCTCCCCTTTGTGCTTCTGAGTGGCCCCAAAATGATTGAGTGCAGTGCATTTCTAGGAGAAGGCAGGAGAAAGGTGCCCCTGGTTATTTTTTATCAGGAGCAGATTCAACATGAAGTTTGTATCAAACGATCGATAGTGAAATGCTCGATGTGCAGTTTCGTGGATAATCAGTTGTTCTGGGATTTTCAATAAATTATTTTCATGGAGCGAAAATAAATGTGTCACTGTTATACCTGGAATGTTGAAACTTAACAGCATCAAGTCCCAATTTTCAGGGGTGCTGAGTACCTGCAGCTTTCAGTTATTAATGTAGTGTGCCAGATGTTCAGTGCTTCCCCAAAAGTGGACCCCAAGTGGTAACTTTCTTTTCGTTTACAGGCAGAAGGGAAGAGGCTTTTATTATTCTTGTCATGATTCATTGGGTTGTCTCTCTGTGTGTATTTTTGTAGTTGAAAAAAAGAGGAGTGGTATCTCTTCTACCTTCTTTAGATGAAGAATCAGAAGACTGTTCTTTCCACAGCAAAGTGAGTTCAGTATATATCTTATATATACAGCTGTGTATGTGAGATAGAAGATTTTGGGAGAGGATGAACTTTGAAAAATGTGTACATATGAGATATTTCAGAACAAATTGAAATACCTGTTATCACTCCAGAATACAAAGATATTGCACTCAAGGCAGCCTACCAATATTCCAGTGGCAGTAATATTGGAATATTACACAGCACCTCGTTCTGTGATGTGTGATTCTGCTTTTGGTGGGATTGCTTATACAGTAAAAATCCCCTTATGGAAGTGTTAGTGGCAAAAGATGGGCCTACTTACCAATGTTCATATGTGGGGGTGGGCTTCACACAGATAGACTCTGAATGGCTAAAACATAAAAGAAACCACAAAAATTATTAGTGTGTTTGAGCTGAAGAGAAAAGGGCATGATCAGGCTATTGGGAATGAGGTTAAAATAGGAGAGATTTCTGGGAGAATGGGAGAAACTGGGAGACACTGTCCAACACCCTGCTCTGAATGTGGGGAGTCTGAATGCCCAGCTGAACTGCAGAGGAGCAATGCTGGGAATAAAGATTCATGATGAAGTTAACTGCCTTTGGGGGGAAAAAATTCCATGGCCAGACAGCGCAAAGAAGTCCAAACAGCTTGGATAGAGGTGGTGGCTCACTACTGTGATCCAAGCACTTCATATCAAGCTTTCTGATTCTGCACCTTCACTGATGCAGGTTATTTTACATGTAGGACTTCTTAGGGGACAGGACAGGAGAAAGATTATTTCTTGCTTGGATATTTTTATTTATTTTTTTAAATAATGTAAAAAAAATGGGAATACTCTGAGGTCTCTAGAGAAAACTATTAGTGTCATCCAGCTGCCATTCATCTTGCAGCAGAGCTAGGGAGGAGGGGAGCTTTGGGAAGTAAAATAAAGGCAGAAACAGAGCAAAGTGTTACTAGAAGTTTGCAGTACTTCACCCTGCATATCTGAGCTTCCTGTTCAAAAGCTAAAGCTGAGCTGTTACTGCTTTCAAAGGGAAGTCCAGCCACAGAGCAAGATGCCAGCTTTTGGCCTTCAGAAAGAGATGATGAAAGGCACAAGGAAGACAGTGCAACCTCTTGGTCTTCTGGTACCTTGACGGATGGCATTGTTCAGGTAATGCACTCAGGTTTATCTCCATGAGGATGGAACTCATCTTTGTGGAAACGATCTGCACAAGTCCTAGGTATTGCTGAAGTCTGCAAAATGAGAGAACTGTAGAAATGCAGGACAAGATTACCTTATTCGTAAATCTTGCCATTTAAAATTTCTTTTTCTGTTGCACATATTGGTTGGACCAGTGACCTAAAGGGTCTTTTCCAGTCTAAATGATTCTATCATTCTAATTCCTTTTAGCCATACAAACCCCACAAAGATAAAAATGCATGTTTAGTAGCAGCAATTTGTTTCTCTAATTCCTGGAAAGTCTCTAAAATGTGGGGAATGATTTGTGGAAGAGATTCTCTTGGTGCGTGAGAAAAGCAGCATCTAAGACACTCGGTCAGCTCCAATTTTGGTTCCATTTTGCTCTATTCTTCTTGGTGTCTCAGTAGTGTTGTGATAGGTTTGATTGTTCTTCTCCACACCAGTGTTATAGGCATAAAAAAACTGTGAATATTTTTGGGCCAAGACCAGGATAGGTTGAGTGGCTGCTGCTTTTTGAGGCTTCTCTAGCACAACAAGGCAATGGATCACAGAATCATAGGATTATTTAGGTTGGAAAAGACCTTCAAGATGAGTGAGTCCCAGCTGTAAACCTAATGCTAACAGGTCCACCACTAACCCACATTCTGAGGTGCCACATCTCCACTAAGAATGATACAAATATTTTCACTGTTGCCTCTGTCTCTATAGGATGAGGATGTAATAATCGAATCGCACAGTAAACAGGGTGAAGAAACATCTCTGCCAACTTCTGAGAGCACTGAAGGCCCTGGCACAGGTGATGGCAGTCTGGCTATGGTGAGTTTGAAGGCCTGAAGCAGCTGAACAAGGTCACTTTCTGAGAGTGTTGTGTGACCTACCTGGTGGGTAGAGGCTCTGTTCCGTTATGGTGATGCTGCTGGAGTTTGTTGCAGTATGATATGGTAGGATACCTGCAACCTTTTTGGGGGCTTTTTCATATTTTGATGCTTTGGGTGATGATAAATTCTGTTTTTCTCCTTGAAAATGCAATTTGCTAAGGAGCAAAAGGAAATATTTTCAGGAAGTAAGCTGCTGGCATTCACACAGGCATGAATGGAGGGGTTTGAGAAATGTAAACATACGTCAACTATGGGATTTTTAAATGTGAGTTAAAGGAGAAATCAAGGACATTGACACTCATATTTATTGCTGCTCTGTGGAAGTCATGCAGAGGCTAAGGCAGGAGTGTGCAGCAGCCTGTAGGTTATATACAAAAGAGTGTATGGAGACATGGATGCTCCAGGAAGGCCGGGAAAAACAGACTGGTGGCAGAGAGGCCTCAGCTCTTGGAATCATAGAATCCTGGAATTGTTAAAGTTGGAAGAGACCTCTAAGATTATCGAGTCCAACTGTTAACCCAGCACCATTGTGTTCACCACTAACCCATATCCCTAAGTGCCACATCTACACATTTTTTGAACACTTGGAGTAATGGTAATTCCACCACTTCCCTGGGCAGGCTGTTCCAATGTCTGACCACCCTTTCAGTGAAGAAATTTTTTCCATTATCCAATCTAAACCTCCCCTGGGCAACTTTGAGGCAATTTCCTTTGGTTCTGTCCCTTGTCTGAGAGAAAAGACCAACTCCCACCTCACTACAACCTCCTTTCAGGTAGCTTAGGCAGCAGTAAGGTCTCCCCTGAGCCACTCTGGTTATCCAGGACTCCTGGTCAATGGTTGAAGGTGGTTTGATAGCTCTTCCACCAGCTCCCTCAGTACCCCTGTGTGGGTCCCATCTGACCCCATAGACTTGTGCATGTCTGAGTGGCATAGCAGGTCAGTGACCATTCTCCCTTGGATTATGAGGGTTTTGTTCTTCTCCCTGTCTCTGTCGTCCAGCTCAGAGGGCTGGGTACCCAGAGGACAACACTGGTCTTGCTATTAAAGACTGAGGCAAAGAAGCCATTAAGTACCTCAGCCTTTTCCTCATCTTCTGCTGCTATATTTCCCCTGCATCCAGTAAAGCATGGAGATTCTCCTTAGCCCTCCTTTTGTTGCTGATGTATTTGTAACATTTTCTGTTGTCTTCTACAGCAGTAACCACATTAAGTTCTCGTTGGGCTTTGGCCCTTCTAATTTTGTCCTTGCATAACCTCACAGAATCCCTGTGGTCTTCGTGAGTTGCCTGTCCCTTCTTCCAAAGGTGATATACCCTATTTCTCTGTGAGTTCCAGGAAAAGCTCTCTGTTCAGCCAGGCCAGTCTTCTTCCAGTTTGTTTCCACTGGTGAATCTCCTCCTCAGAGTCCCTCATGCTTCTTGACCTTTCGACTTCCTCTCACAGCTCCCCCGCCAGGCTGAGCAGATGGTCCAGCTGGTCACACCTTGCACAGCTGTTGCTCCTACTGCCTTCCAGTGCCAGGCTCTGGCACTCCCTGCAGCCCCAGACCTGGATGGCTACATTTTTTTGTGGGAGCTCTCCCTGGGTCACCACATCCTTTCTGGCACATGCAGAGGATGTGGCTTTTGGCCAAGTGGACAAATTACCAGGGAGTGTAGTGATAGGACAAGGAGTAATGGTTCTAAACTTGGAGAGTGAACTCAGATTGGTTATTATTGAAGAATTACTTTACTGTAAGAGTGGTGAGGCACTGGAGCAGATTTCTCAGAGAAGTTGTGGATGCCCCATCCCTGGAAACATTCAAGGTCAGATTGGACAGGGCTCTGAGCAACCTGATCCTAATGGAAGGTGTCCCTGCTCATTGCAAGGGGGTTGAATTAGTTGGCTGTTAAAGCCCCCTTCCCACCCAAACTGTTCTAGGATGACATTGATAGCTAAAACAACGCATTTTTGCTCCCTTTTTTTTGGCCAGATCTCATTTTAACATGGAGCTTGTACACTACCTCTGACCATGTCAGCTGCCTGAATGGATGCTCTAGAGCCACGGGAGCATACAAGTAGTTTTGTTCTTGTGGTGTCATGCTTTATTTACTTACTAAGTTCCGGTGTTTGCGTGTGTGGGGGCACATACAGACCTGTGCAGCCTCCCAAGCAACTGCTGATTATCTCCAAGCACTTTGGACTTCTTACTACAGAAGTGTGCAATGCAATATTGCTTCTTAAAGGAGGGCAAATAAGAAGAATTACCCAACATTTAATACTTAAAATACACCATTTTTTTCCTAGGGTGACCTAGAACCTGAATAAAGCACATTTGACTGTTGGAACACACGCAAATAGCTTGTAAGCATTGCCCAACAGCTTGCATTGCAGCTCCAAACTGCATTGCTTTTACATGTAACTCCCCCAGGAAAACATCTCTCCTCGGGGGAGAGCTGATTAATGATGAGTCATCCGCTTCCTGTGCGCTCAGGAATGACCTGCGTGCTCAGGTATAGCTGTGCAAATGCAAATGCAAATTGCTGCCTGGAAACCTGTTACACCAGATCTTGGATCTCGGGGCTGCTGAGTTTCCCTTTCTTTTTTCCTTCTTTTCCCCCCCCCCCCCCTTTTTTCCCAAGTCTGGGAATAAGGTGACAGAGTTATTTCGGAGCTCTTGTGAGTGTGAAAGTTAATCGTTTCTCACCGGTGAGGGGAGGGGAAAGGAATTGCAAACCAGAGGGTTAACCATGTTCCTTTCATGTGCTTTGCTTCAGAGCGAGCGGCCGCCTCCAGTCCCCAACGTCGCCCTGGGCTCTCGAGGGAAAGCGCTGGATGGCGGGAAGCCTGAGCCAGAATCCGTCCTCCTGCTGTGCCAGGCCCAGGTTGCCGAGCTGGAACAATGGCTAGACAAAACTAAAATGTCCCTGAGGTCAGACCCTCAGACCCCCCACGCGCAGCAGACGGTGGAGCCGCAGCTTGCGGATTGCCAGGTAAGACGGAGGAGCAGTGGGTTTGCTGCTGCCACCCAAACCAGGCACCCTTCCCTGGGGGTGTGTCTGCAGAAAAGCTGTGCTTGCTCTTCTCTCCCTGCTTCACCAGCCTCATCACACTGTGCAGAGAGCAGCTGATTGCTTGGCTTCAGGTTCAGGTGCAGCTTTGTAAGGCCTTAGGTAAAATACCTATTTTTAGAGTTGGGATCTGTATGCATCCAGGGGATTTAGGTAGAATTCTGGAGTATTTGTAAAGCTTTGGGTTTTTTTGGATTGTTTTCAAAAACATGGCTCATTATAGTTTGAATCCTCTATTAAAAGGCAATTTTTCATTGGTCTCAATCATGATAAATCAGCTAGAAACAAAAGAGTAGTTTGTTTTTATTTTGACAGTTTCACTCTGTTTCTGTCAGAGTAATTTAAAAGATGGCTATAAAAGAGCTTCCAAGCTGGTAAAATTCTACTTTTGCACTTTTTGCATAGGTAGAAAGATGGGTCTTTTCCCCTGCCCTCAGTGGTGATACTTAGACCTACTGCATTGCTTCTAGGGCAGCCTCTTGCCCCATGGCAGTGGAACAAAAGGAGTGAGTGATACCTGTTGGTGAAAATGGGAGGAGAAAAACATGACTGGCATGAGGGGCTGGGTGGGAGGCAGTCCTGGCATGCAGCAAGTGCAGATTTAAACAAAGAATGCAGGCAAGCCACTCTGAAGCTCCCTGTGGTGCCAGTCTGGTGTGCCAGTTTGCTTCAAGCACTGAGTCTACCTAGAGCAACAAATTTCACTCACCATAAAGGAGCCAATACCAAAATGTCCCCATTTTAAATTACCAGGAGACATTTCCACCTGTTTTGTTGCTGGTTTGGGTGTTGTTTTTATTTTTAATAGGAACTGAGTCCCTGCCAAAAAGTGCCTCTGGGTTTAGGCTGTGATTCAACCGAGTGCTCAAGTGCTGAACTCTGTGGGAATTAGGATCCTGAATGCACCTAAATATCTGGATGCATCTGGATCCCGTTCAGGGTTTGTGTCAGCACAGGCCTCAACAGGGCAGTTGCAGCTGGTGAAAACAAGCAGCCTTTGGGCAGCTGTAAGAGCTGCTCAGTTCCCGTTGGCTTGAACTGTCTGGCTCAGTGTAAAGATGAGAACTCAGGGAAGGAAGAGAATTTTCTAACCTAATCAAGACCTACACAAAAAAGTACACATAGAACAAAGAGAAATATTCTCTAGATATGGGCATGTGATGTAAAGCAGTTAATTTATTACAGTTAATTACTTTGAAGTTGAGCCACGATACCTATCTCCACACTCACCTTAAAAACATGAGTTTAGAGTATGCAGAGGTGCACTTTGATTCAAAGCAGCTTGAATCAAAAACCAGATCCCAGCAGTTTACAGTGGCCTGGCTGACGTGGGAACATTGCTGTGTGTTGGTAGTTCAGCATCGTTCCTCCCAGAGGGTGATGTGAGCAGTCTGTGCACTGCCCTTCTCCCCCACTGAGGTGTGTTGTCTTCTTGGTCACATTCAAATGGAGTCTGTAATTTCTGCTCTCCTCCATATCTGAATTAATATAACTTCCTGCAGATGCTCTTGTTTGAGACAGTGTTAAGACTAACAGTGCTTAAAATGTAATTAATTGTTCAGAATTAAAAGGGTCTATATTGGAGGAAATCTAGGGGGAGCTGCAGCTATTTCTCTTGCCTGTACATTTCTGTTCTTTTAGGACGGGTAGTGTGAGCACTGCCTTCAGAATGTTGTCAGGAGAGGAGTGTTGGACTTCTAAGAATGAATAATGGTCTGCTGCCCCTTCTAGGTGAGGTTATCAGAGATTGAACAAAAGGTCCTCTCTTTACTGGAAGATTGTGGAGATAGTGCAGATTACCAACAAAAGACAGAGGCTCTTTCCATGAAGCTGAAGGAAGTGAAGCGCAATTTGGAAAATGTCCAGACGATGCTTCAAGACAAGTACAATGAAGAGCAGGTAAAGCATATGAATGCTGTGCAGGGCAAGAGTGAGAGTCGTGGTGCTTTAATGGTCTGTAGTTGCAGAAGAACAGTAAGAGCTCACCATGTGAAGCAAGAAAGGGAGAGAAGTCAAACAGAAATGCCAGTTCCTATTATTCTACTTTATAGTGCTGTATAATTACTTGCAGTTTGTAGCAAGTAGTGGATTTTTAATGAGTCTCTGAACAGCATCTTTTTGGCTTTAAGTGCTCATTGACAGAAATCAACGTTTTGCAAGGAATGTAGGAAAAGCACTGAGATTTTGGTTTGGTTTTATATACCTTTAAAATGCCATGGTGTTTCTCTGGGATAGTATCACAGCAGAGAGGCCTTTCAATTGCTTTCTCTTTGAAGAATGCATAAACAGCAAGGACAGTGACTGTGACACAGCTGCACAGCCTTTGCTAAGTTTCCCAGTGGGTGAGACAGTAACTCCTGGTTTCAGAGCTCATTCCCTCTCTGTTGTACAAGGGATCAGAGAAGCCCACCTGATGTGTTTGTGTAAGAGCAGCTACAGTCTCTCCAGTGCTGGAGTAGCACTGGGAGCTTGCATGGCCCAGGAGAGAATTAGTGCTGGCAAAGGCTCCTGTTGAAATACCTCTGTGAGCACAGACAGAGAGTCCAGGCACATGACCAAATTTATAAGTAAAAATTTCACATCCCTATAATTTGGTCAAACAATAAGAATGGAAGGTCAGCATCACCTCATCTGGTAACTGGCAAAGCCAAGCAACTGTAACTGTTGGGGGAGAAATGTGAGGACCTTGGCAGCAGGTTGGAATGGTTAAACTTTCAGTAAATGGAACTGGACAAAAATGTTTGCAAAAGTAGCAATTGCTGCTGATTCTGTGTATGATGAGTCCGAGACAGCTCCTCTTTTGCCCTTTTCCCTAAACTGCCCCTGAGGGGTTCTGCTCTCTTGTCAAGTCTGGAAGCTTTTCCCCACTGGGTCTCTCTTTACAGGTTAACAACAGGGAGAGGATGGACCCAGAGCCCCTTGAGATCCTACACTCAGATGGCTTCAGCGTGCCCCAGCCTGCCCTTGCCGAACAGCCACTCGGTTGGCACAACAGTCTCCAGCACCCACAGGTAATTCTCCTCCCATCCAGGAGCCAGGCTGCTCCACACCCCCTGTGGGTGGGAGAAACAGCTGCATTTACAGCTTCTGCAGAAGTTTGTCAGGCTGCAGAAAAGTCTCACTCCTAAAATCCCTTGTCCAAAAGGTCCAATACTATTGCAAAGCGGGGTGGGACCCTGACATTTGCCTTGTTTCATAATGATTCAGATGGCATCACCATCCCTCCAATCTCCTATCCTTGAAGCACTGATGTGTTATGAAATCTGAATCCATGTATTGACATTACTTTTGAAGATGAATTTGAAGCTGAAGCTTTGTGTATGTTTTTCCATGTGCTAACTCACAAGGACTTTGTGGTTGTTAGATAATAAAAAAATCCTGTGATGTTCTGTGCTCTGCAAACTACTCCTGTTTAACTATCTGAAAAATTAACTTTTGCCATTTTGATGCTATTAGAATAGAGTTGGAGAAAATTATCCAGCTTGAGCTGCTAGAATTGCTCACTTTTCACTCGACACTCTCCTTTTGACTGATGGAAATCATATTTGAGCAAATCCCCATTTTCCCTTGCCGGTCTCTCTGTCTAAGGATTGCAGTAGGTGGCCCTTAAATTTCCATGTCTGCATAATTTGTTTCTGATTGATGGGTTTTGCTTTTAAATCTTCAGCTCAGGCAGAAATACATTCCATAAAAATACATGTTTGCAGAAAACTGTTTGTTTTGTAAAGTCATGTTTACACATAAACTGCACTTTATTCTGACAGATGTGTTCTTATTTTCACCGCTAAATGATTTCACTTAAAATGTGATTGGAAAAGCACAATCATCATTTCAGATTATTACAGTTCAAATAACTGTGCATGCTATTCTCTGTGCACAGGATCTGAAAGTAAAAGCAGCTGAGCAGAAAAGCCTCATTGAGTTTATTGAGTCGTGTGTGGACAAAATGCAGCCACAGCTTGAGGATGGCGTGACTCAGAAATCAGAATCAAGGTACGAAATAAGAAACTCAGTTACCAGATTCGGTGATGGGAAACTGCCTAAACCTGCTGAAGGTTTGCAGTGGTGCCACTGGTCAGTCTGGCTGTCAGGCACGACTGACACCTGCTGTAAACTGAAACAGGACCCTCTGGAGGCGAGTTGGGTATGTCTGTTCACAGCCATTGCTGTACAAATGCACACACACACCCAGACAGGTTCAGAGGCAGCATGAAAAGGGGACATGGGGATCATGCACCTTGCAGTGTGGAACTGAGACTTGCTACAGGACTGTGCTCCCCACGTTGTCGTTACAGACGTGGAGGCTGCCAGCAGGCCTCTAGGATGTTTCATGGGAAGGGAAAAGCCCAAAGAAATGTATAAAAGCTTGGATTAAAGATCATCCATGCACTTGTTTCCAGATTGGTTTTTAGGCAGGAGAAAGAGAAATTAATTTTATACAAGAAGCCTTACAAACCTGGTTTTACTTATTCTGTTTCAGTATTTGCCATTCTAACAATGTTTTCTCAATACAGCAATCGAGAATCTGATTCAAAGAGCAAGCAGGCTGATCCCACCTTGGCTCCAAAGGATCAAATGGGAAATAAATGGCAATATTTACAACAAGAGCTGTCATCAAAGGTGAAATCTCCTCTCTGCCAGCTTGTGGAACCTCAGGTTTGTTTAAGTTCAGTAAAACACTCTTTCTGTGGGCAGTTGTTTGTGGTAAAGATAGCAATTAGTGTATCTTCCTGTGTCACCTTAGCATGGCTCTTCATCAGGTAACTGAAAGCTGTGCAAGCTTTCTCCAGAGGAGATTGTTACTGCATAGTGTTTTCATAATTGCCTTTTAATTTTACTTTGAGGTAAATCATGTCTCTGAAGTAGTGACTACTAAGCACAGTGTGGGAGCACCTGGCGAGTCTTTGTAGTTAACATTCAGACTAGATGTTATCTGCTTCATTCTTTCAAGAGAACTAAGAGAGTCAGCCAGCAAGCTCCCAGCTGATTTTTTTGGACGTGGGTTAAGTCAGTTAAGTGGGTTAAATTCCCCCAAGTGAGAACGTTTTGGTCAGAGGAAATCTCTGGCTAAAGTTGCGTTCTGCCATTCACCATTGTGTTCTCTCATTCTCACATGTCAAAAGCAGAGTTTGGACTGCAACAGGAGCACGCTGTGTTTATGTTCTGAACTGACTGCCGAATTTTACTGCTTGGACAAAACTATAATTCCTGTTATTAACAGTTTTGTTCACGTTAAATTAGAATAATTAGATTTCTTGTTCTCTGATGTTGCTGCTATACATGAAAGAATATCAGACATAAAAGAATGAATGTCAGCTCTTTTGCAGGCAGGACTTAACCCTGCAGTGGGCAGTAGGGTTGCCTTAACACAAACTACAGCTGTAGCCCTTACAGCTGGGAGTCAGAGGCTCCTTTTTCAGTCAGTCTCCCATCAGGGCGTAGCCTGCCCAACTTGTGCCAGTAAAAAGGGATCCCTGCTATCCAGGTGCTTTATATTAGTGCCTTAAAAATGTCATTGTAATGCTTTTTGAGAGGAGTGTTATTTCCTTGCCCATAGCCCTGTCTTCATTTGAGCTGTTCACCTAATTTCAGTGTTCTTTCTCCAAATGTTAGATTACAACAAAGATGAACGTGCTGCCCCGAGGGACATTCACAGGTGCGGGAACCCCAACTGTGGAGGAACTGAAAACTTACACTGTCCAGCTGGGAGACCTGAGCCAGGAAGCAAATGTGGTGCATGCACAGGTAAAAGTGGCACGTGCTGGCATAGCAAAAAATACCAGGGATTCTGGAAACAAGACGCTGCTGGGACACTGGGAAACAGTCAGTAATCATATTATTGCAAGCGGCATTCGCTGTAGTGAGCTTTTGCAGTGAGTGTGGACTATAATGTAGAAATGAGCTTAGGCTTTTGAGAGGAAACATTTCAAGTTTCAGCTATGATACGTCTGCTACTTGAATCCGAAGATTGTGTGGGTAAAAATCCTCAAGCTATATAAAGCAAGGAAAATGATTTCAGTAAATCTGCAGGATCGGAGCTGACAAGACAAATTTGTTGTGGTCATTCCTGAGATTAGAGACCTGAAAGACCACAGCCACTCTCCAATAAATAAAGGGTTATTGTCTCAGCTTTGTCCTTGACAGCTCTGAATGTTACATGCATATAATTGTCTCATGAGTCTGTCTCTCAGTATTTGATTAATTCCATTTTATTATTAGCTGACCGAACCTCTAACCTTATATGAGTGAATAAATCTTAGCCATGCCTTGGGTGAAAGTACTGAAAACTTCTGGCTTGCATTTACTCAGGATAACGTGGCAGAGGAAGTCTCTTCCAATTTGGACAGAAAATTGTTTGAGTTGCTTCTGGCGATCAGCCGATGTTTGAATAACATGGAGGAGATGTTAAACACCTCAGTCCTCTCCACGGAAGAGGCAGCCGTGCAGCAGGCTCTTTATGAGGTAACTGTCCTGAGCCATTCTGGGAAGGAGAAATCCCAGTGGATTTCTGTTACAACAGAATATATATGGCCTTATATTTCCCCTTCATTTTGCTGGCATTGTTCAGGAATAACAGCACCAAACTATTTGGTATTGCACAGATTTGGGCCTATTGCTTTTAACAATTAGCAGCTTGAGTCCTGCTGCTTTGTACAGGTGAGAGTTCTTGGATAGACCATTTTCACTCATGTTACTTTTCTTTCAACCCTTTAGACTCTGTCTGTTGAGCTGCAAAAACTTCACGCTGATCTGAGTGATAAAAAGGATGATCTCCTGAAGTCTATTAGCTGTGCCGGTGGGAGCACAGATGTGTTCTGCGAGTGCTTTAACAACTTGCAGGCACGGCTGGAACAAACTCAAGCTGCCACTGCTTCAAGGAGCAACTCAATGAAAGCTGGGCTGGATCATAATAGCAATTATCTGGTACTCCACTGCCAAATGCACATCTTGTTTCACAGCATCTGTTAGACTTGTCGGTGTTAATGCATTTGGGTTACAGATGAGCAACCTCTAATGGACTACTTTTTTTTTTTTTTTTGGTACTAAACAAACTCGTCTTGGGCTCTCCAGAAGCAAATGAATTTTGCTGGTTACAGTGCTGTGTGCAGTGCTGACTGCTGTAGAGGCCCGGATCACAGTAGAAAATTTGCATGAAGAAGGTGTGGAAGTAACCTGGTATCCCACACAGGCTGAGCTACATAAAGCAAGTTTCTGTGCACAGGGATTAGGCCAAGGAGAGTTTCATGTATTCTTTCTGCTGCTGTGTCCTCAGGAGAGGCAGCCTTCTTCCCTTTGGTGCCATGTCTGACAGTGGGCTACTTTTAGCAATGCATTGGAGGTTGATTTGACCCCACTGTATTTACTGTTCCTTTAGATTTTGTGCCTCAGTAGCACATGACATAGTTTTGCAAATTCATCCTTTTTTTGTTCTTTGTCAGAAAAGCAGATAATGAGAAGCTTTTCTTTAATTCTTGTGATGTGCTGTATCAATGAACTGTTGCTGGAAAACACTCATATCGGGTATTTAGTCTGAAGTAAGGAGAGAGCCTGGTCTTTGAAATACAGTTTGCAGTGTCCAGCAAAACTTCAGTGTGCTCACCATCTGCAAGATGGCCTGGCTCTTTACTGCTGAATAATAAAGCAGTTCCTTTGAAGAACACTGGGATGTTGTCTCCAAACAGCAGCAGAACTAGTCTAGCAATGTTTATTTATGCAGAATCCATGGAGCTCCATCAGTCAGCCAGTAATGGGCTCATTTTCTTATTTTCAGAAGAGAACAATTTGATAAGTTTCACAGATTTTTACAGCCATAGAGGATCACTGGGACAGAGTAATCTGCCTTCTTACACTACACAGACTCCAGAATTTCCCTCTCTAAATTACTGCTTTAAGCCAATAAGGCACATGCTTTATTTTGTCGGGTTTTTTTAAAGAAGAAAAACGTGCTTTTGCTGTAAGGGGTAACCATGTTGTTTGCTGTGTAATTTTGTCTGGTCATTACTCTATTCCTGATAAGTGATATATTTCTGATTTTGCTTCTTTTGCATGCAGAATCAAACCAGGCTGCTCTACGATCAGTTAACTGAGAAAAAAGCTGCTCTGCAACAATGCTTGAATGAACTGCATGGACATAATGTTTCTGAACAGCTTCAGGTAATTTTATTTGAAGGAAAGGAGAGTTTTTACAGCATTAGTTATTATTTCCAGTTTTCTGCAATCTATGAAGTTTCATATTTTCTGAAGTTTGAGTCTCACGTAGGTTTTAAAATTGAGAAAGAAGAGAGTTCAGTATTTGCATATTTGCCACCCCCTTTTTTTTTTCCACTGCACCGTAATCTGTAGACAGGCCTTTTTTCAGCTCTTTTAGTTGTTGGAGTGGAGAAACCAGTCTCTCCACAACCTCTCCGAGCAAATACACCCCATGCTATTAAAGGGGGAAAAAAAGAGCTCCGCAGAGTACAGCACTTCACACATTTGGCCTTTTTATATGCAAAACTAGCTTTTTTTATGTGAGAATAGGACTCTAGTATTTATATCTACTCATTTATGCATTTATGGGCACTTTGTCATATGGAATTTGACCAGTTAAGCTATTTTCTTTGACCTTTATAGGGATTAGCAGAGAATTAAAAATTAACAGACTGCATATCTTTCCTAGAATGGCCATTGGCCATCTACCTACTTGTTGCCGAAGCAAAGAGGGTATCTGGAAACTTTTTTATTGCAGGCTCATAACCTTGTTTACAGGCATAATTTTCTGCCAGACTGAGAGCTGTGTTCTGTGTTCCCTGCTGAATCCCGTAGCAGGGATTGCTGCCTTGCGTATATTCTGTCCTTGGAAAAGGAATGCCAGATGTACATAGCTTTCCTTCCTCCAGAGAGGACTTGTCTCAATTCATTCCTAACTGAGTATTTCTGGTTCTTAAAAAAGAAAACGGTGTTTTCTGAGTCCGTGATTCCTTTTAATGGCTGCTCTTGAATTAGTAAACTGAAATGCATGTTGAATGTTGTCCTGTGTAATGAACAGTCATGTCCATTTGGTTTATAAGATTGTTGGATCTTCCAAAGGGCTGGCACAGATCCAGCCTCTGGATCCACTGCTCTACCACTGATAATGGAGAGTTTAATGGAATGGAACTCTTCCTAGTAGCTTATTTTGTCCTTCTTTCAGAAAGCTGATGCCTGTGCTCTGGAGCTGCAAAACTTTGAGAACCAAGTGGCAAAACTGAGAGGCCATGGAGAAAGGATGCAGTTACCTGTCACCTTAATCCAGGAAGCTTATAAATTAGAGGTAAGAGGACAGCACAGTCTCCACTTACTCAGCAAGGTTTGATTTTTCAAAGCAGGGGATTTTCAGCATCAAAAGGCTGATGGTTATTTTGTATTCTGGGAATGTATGTGTGGGGTTGTGGGATTTACTTCTGTCCTTCATGAATTGCTTAACTGTGTTTACATTATAGGATGTTTTGGATGACATGTGGGGGATTCTGAAAGCAAAGTATGTGGAGCTGAACTCCCCTTCCATCAGTGAAAGCCAGTATGAGGACTTACTTCGTGGGTTTGCAGAGCTGGTAGCTATTGGAAGAGAGAAGATGGCACAGGATCCAAAGCACCTAGCAAAAAGCAGAGCAGCTCTACAGTCTCACCTGAAAAATCACAAGGTACAAGATTCTTATCACAGCACTGCTTAAATCAGCATAGCAGGAACACTGCTTGCTCTGAGTGGTTTCTCTCCAGTGAAACGGAGAACAATAACTGGCTCAGGCATGGGGGAGGGACTGGAATATGTGCAGAAAACAAAGCAAAGGTTTTCAGTAGACCAAAACTGGACCCACTAAAATATAAAAGAGAGGTTGTTATTACAAATGCAGTTTTGGTGATAAATTACTACTTTTGCGTACCTCAGAACGCATTGATGTGTAAGGAAAACACGTCTTTCTAAGTACTGATAGTAAATCAGTAGTGAGGTTCCTGAAAATGGGAGTTTAGCCTTTGTTTTCAGCAATCTGCACCTGCATCCTCACTGTCCTGCACTTGGCAAGCAGCCCTGGCCAGCACTAGTCACTGGAAGGCGTCTCTGCCATGTCAATGCCTTGATGTAACTGCTCCATGTAGCTTAAACTCCTTAAAAATTCCCTCAAGGTGCTGAACTCTGCAAACTACTACTCCAAAGTCATAGGAGTCAACCATAGGTGGTTGTCACTCACAACTTGCCCTTAGCAAAGCCAAATGTTAGGAATTTGTTTACAGAGCAAAAGAAAACTGCAAAAGCCATTTTCTCTACCCTGGTAGGAACACTCAGGTTGCTCACACAGCCTGTGCCTGGAGTGTGATCCTTAAGTGAAACTCTTGTACCAGTTATTAGTTCATAATGAAGAATGTCTTGATTGAAGACCCTGAAACCTTTTTGTTTTAGGGAGGAAAGTGCTGTGTAGAGATTCAGACATTTACCAAGAGCCATAACTAAATCAAACTGTTACCTTATAGTTATACAAAGAGATTATTGTTCCCTGCCTACTACTTATTGCTTGAAGGCACCTGGAATCCAGGTGAAACAAACTGGATAATGACTGTGTGGTGATAACTACCTCATGCTAAACTATAAATTTATTTATACCTAAGCTCTTCCATCATCTTCCTACAGCATCTCTGAACTTCATACAAACTGAAGGTATAAATGTAGATCTTTCTCTTTAGAAATGTGTCAGTGAGAAGTGCATTTGGCTCATCACTTTTTTCTGATTAACTGTAAAATGATCAGTAACTGCCCATCTTGGGGTGCTGCAGAATTTGGGTAGTAGGCTCCTGATTCCAGCTATGCCCTGAAACTGGCTTCTCAGTGAGTCCTCTCCTGCTGTGGGTGGGTGATCTCTCTTGAAGAGCAAACCTTAACTTGTTTTTTTCAGGACTTTTTCCGCAACCTGATGACCCGCACAGCTTACATGCAGGCGTTTTCCAAGAGAGTGAGTCCTTCCATCCTGCAAAAGAGAGAGGAATTCTGGAAGGAGCTGGTGAATGAAGTCAGGTTGCTGGAGCAGAAGGCCTGCCAGTATGGTATCCACTTAGAGAGCCTGTTAAAGGTAATAAGTCGAAAGAAACCCAGAGTAAAAGCTGGAGGGAAGAAGAAAAGTTTCATCTAAGGCAACTCTTTTTCCACCAGTGATTCCTTGGCTAGTGGCTGTCCTTTCCTGGCTCCCCTGCACAGCAGCAGTCTATTAGTTATTCTGTGTGTGTCAGTAAACCAACTTTATCCTTGAAAATCTCAGAAAGTGGACACTTCAACTTATTATTCTGACGTGGGTGGGACTTTATGACTTCTTGCAGTAACTTTTGAGTGCCTGAACTGACAGAAGAGCCTTTTAAGGCACAAAAATACCAAGAGCACTCTAAAATAAAGCCTAATATTAAAACACACCTAGGGAATTAAAAATTGTGTACACCACTTTAAAATAAGAACCCTTGAAGATATTGGAGAATGAATAATCAATTCATCCATGGTGAAATTATGTTGCACTTTAATATTTCTGTGCTATTCACCTGTTCTCATGTTATGTTTCATTAAAGCAAGAGCTGCTGATGCTAGAATGAGCAGTGAGGCCTGGTCTGGTGTAGCAAAAACACAGGTGGATGTGGGCTGTGTTAATGATTCAATGTGTTTTTTAGGAATGGATGGTGTTTGAGGAGGAATGCCTGGTTTTCAATAAGGAGTTAGAGGCACTTGCCTCTACGTTGCCTTCTGTCAGTTTGGTTGAAGAAACTGAAGAAAGATTAATGGAAAGGATTGCACTTCTAGAGGTATTTATGTGTTTTCTTCGTGGATCTGTAGAGTTGGCCAGAATTTTTAGCACCCTGTTTCCTTTCTCTCCTTGCCTGTGTGTGGATGCAAGCTGACAACTTACTTTTTAAAAGTATCAGGGGACCAGGCTGCTAATTTCAGCCACAGGCTACAAGTTCATCTAAGTGGGAATAATGACTACAGCTGCTTTAGAAACTGGTCTGCAAATGCAAATATTTGGGATAAGATGGTGTGCAGGCTCCATGGATCCCAAATACAGCAGGGAGTTTTGGAGTGAACACAGAGCCAATTCTCTGTACTTCAGGAATGATTTTCATGCCATGATGTCAAACCTATGGAAGAGGAGAATCAACCTAGTGCCTTCAAATACCTGAAAATTTGAAGTATTTGAACCCTATTGCAACCCTGGTTGCAGCTGCATCTCTGATGGCAGAGCTACATCTTTTATTTAGAACCTCAACTGCAGTTGGAAATATTTTATCCATGTTTGAAACACATTTAAATATAAGGATATGAAAGCAGCCTTCATGTTTTTTTAATAAAATTAATAAGAAATAGTATTCAATAACCTTAGTGATGTATTTTCAGAGTGCTCTGCATTCCTCAGAAGTTTGACCTTTCTCAGTCTTCAGAGGACCCACTCCATTAGAAATTTTTGAATGAATGAGTGTTTGGGTCCATATTGAGTCCAATTTGATATTTAGCTTCATAGGCTATAAAGGCAGAAAGGATTATAGTGATTTAATCCAGCTGACTGCATGAAAGAGATCATTGGATATTCCCAGAGAATTCTGAGCTACCTTGAAGCTTTTGTAATTGATGGACAGTAGATATTTAAGATCATAGTGGCCCTCTGGTGTTTTTGATACCAGTTGCACTGAGACAGGAGAAATGCAGTGTTTGCATAGCCAGTAAGTGTGAAGTTGCCTAGTTTTCCTTGGCTTTTTCACTAGCTCTTCCTTCTTTATTTGTCTTTAAAGAAATCAGAAACAAAGTAGTAAAGCTTTAGAAAATGTTTTTGGGTGGAGTCCCAGCACTGGACCTTCACAGTTTCAAGGACAGGGCAGAATAAAATTCTCTGGGGCTTAATTCCTTTGAGAGAAATATCTCTATTAACAATATTGTACATGTCTGGATAGAAGTGAGAGGCACATCACACAGTTGCTACTTTCTGTTTTCTCCCTGGGACTGATCTGCTTTTTTTTTTTTTTTTCCTTTCTTTCCTGATTTTGACCTTCCAATGAAGTATAGTAAGGGTAAAATGCTGACTAAGCAAACCAGACCACTCCTGGTTTTTTTTTCCCTTAATGAACTTCACTACTCACTCTTTGTTCCTCTCTGCCACCATTATTCATTAATTATCCCAACAGTTTCCTTCAAAACGCTGGTAACATTTCTTTTTAAATAGGATAGAATCTGAAGGAAGCACAATAACTTTCAGGGGAACAGGAGGACAATAACTTTCTGGTGGGAACAGCCATTTGTTTGCACAGTGCAGCCAGATCTGACAGTGTTTGTCCATTGCCTGAGGTTTGCATGGGTCAGAAAAGCCCATCAAATCATAACACATTCTGATTATGGATGAAAGTAGGTTGAGGTCTGTTTTGATCTATCTAGGGGAAACAAAAATCCCACCCACTCTTATTTGAAAAATAAAACACGTGACAAGTAAGTGTGAGATTAAGAAGTCAGAACAAATGGTATGTGCTTTCCTAGCTGTGTTTTCTGTTTTTAAAATATTATTGTTTTGCAAACTTCCCATACTCTGACAGCAAATCAAAATCAGTGTTGATGGAAAACATGCCAGGCTATACCAGATGGTGAAAGAAGGGAAGAAATTGCTGACTGCTGTGAGCTGTCCAGAAATAAGAAGCCAGATTGGGAAGCTGGAAGAGCAGTGGTTGTCCTTAACCAAAAAAGTTGGCCATGAACTACACCGACTTCAAACGTTACTGAAGCTCTTGGTCAGGTGGGTGTAACTCAAAAAGCAATTAGAGAGATCAGTTAGACATCAGTTTGTGATTTTCTGTAGGTGGTAACTGTAGTCAAACTTCTGCAGGGTCCTGTAGCAGCACAGGTGCCTCCTCACAGAGAGGAGGACAATTTGGAGGGTGAGAAATGTATCCTAGCCTCAGCTAGATGTAATTTTCTGTGTTTTGTGTCCTCCTCGTAGCTACAACAGAGACTCTGAGGCATTAATGAAATGGCTGGACTCTGCTCAGCAGAGAATGAATTTTTGGAAGGAGCAGTCTCTCAACGTGTCGCAAGATCTTCCCACCATCAGGGACAACATCAGCAGCTTGTTTGTAAGTCATTTCTGCTGCCAGGTTTAGATAAGGCATTATGACGTGGTGAAAAGGACGATTTTGAGAGGTTTCTGTACTTGCCATGAGGTGTAAATTGCCCACATAATACAGCACTGAATGGGTGTGTGCCCCAAAGCCCCCACAGATCTTCCTTCAGATCCTGAGGCTGGCCAGAGACTGGAAATTGGAATGGAATCCTCTGTAACGAGCTCACAGCCCAGCCAGGATCTCTTTCTTATGCAAGTGCAGCATATTGGCATTGTTTCTGTCTTGGTCCTGGTGCCAAACACCAGATACAGCCGTTCTGCCAAGCTGCTGGGCCACTTAACAGCTGAACCTGGAGCATGGGCTCAGGGCACAGGAGGGGTGAAAATGCTCAGCCAAAGTCAGGGAAGGGAAATATGCTGAACTGCATTTCATGTCTTTGCCTGCCCCCCTGTGCTGTGCTCCCTTTGGATGACCAGCCAGGAGGTCCAGCCCCAGTGTAAGGCCAGACAAAGGAACAGTGCACAGAGGGAAAGCAGAGACATGAAGGTTGGACTAGTAGGTGTTAGCTGGGTGGAGACCTGAGGACTGGGGTTCCTCCCTGAACCTTTGTGTGAAGTGAGAATCAGGGTATTCCCATCCCCAAGGATGGAGCAAAAAGTGGCATTCAGCATTGTATCAAGCTGGGCAGAAAAATGCTTCCAGAACATGTTGAGGTCATTACTTCTGAACTTGATAAACTTGCTAAAATCTGTTTGAAGCATTTAATCCTGTGACTGAAAACGAGGTTTGTCTGATTCATTTAAATAGATATATAAATATTTACCATCTCTTAAATTTCTCCTGTGCACCTCAGACGTTCTCTAAGGAAGTTGATGAAAAATCTTCCCTGAAGTCATCAGTGGTGAGCACTGCCAACCAGCTCTTCCACGTGAAGCAAGCTGATACTGCAGCACTTAGGTCATCTTTGGCAAAGTTTGAGCAAAAATGGGCAGAACTGATTACACAGCTCCCAGCCATCCAAGAAAAGCTTCACCAGGTGAGGAGACACTCTGCTGCGGTCTCTCAGTTCAAGCTAAATAATTACATTAAAATGTTGCTGCTGGGATTCAGTTGGCTGCTCCCCAAACTACCTTTATTCGAGTTAACTGTCTGTCTTGCTTTCAGAATAACCCTAATACTGTACTGCAGTTTAAATATTGCAGTGTTCTTCCTGGGCTGTTTTGCATATATTTATTATCTTTACAGTTTTACATGAAAGTCTGTTACTAAAAGAAATATTTTTACTTGAGATTTATGAATTCCTGAACCTTTCTGAAGTCACTTGCCCCTCTGGAGCACAGGGCTCGCTATCAAGTTCATGCCCCTATAATGCGATTACAGTGCCTGAGCCTTTCTAAAAATAGAAATGTCATTTTCCTTGATATTTCTAACAAGCAGAGTGTGGAGGAGTCATTATATGCTTTATCCCAGCTCCAGATGGAAAAACTTTCATCGCGGGAAGCTATTGCTGAACTAATGACCTGGCTGGACCATGTGGAACAGCAGCAGGAACGTGAGGAGCCAGTCAGTGCACAACGCAGTGCTGCCCAAGTCAAGAGCCTCCTTCACAAGTACAAGGTAAATGGGAAGCTGGAAGTCCAGGCCTTCTGCAAGGTTGTAAAAAGGATGGAAACAGCCTACAGGCATTGTCATATCCTTCCCCTTGCTCTCAAGAGGGTTCCTCAGTCGCAAAGGTGTCTTAAAATCTTCCTTTTTAAAACCT
Organism: Myiotriccus ornatus; assembly: GCA_036023395.1. Lineage (NCBI taxonomy): Eukaryota > Metazoa > Chordata > Aves > Passeriformes > Tyrannidae > Myiotriccus > Myiotriccus ornatus. The sequence continues at coordinate 57,451,431 of JAYRBT010000177.1, read as the reverse complement.
TATGCTTCCATGACACAGAAAACACTGCCTGTCCTGCAATACAGCTACTGCCTACTGTGCTGTAATCTCCTTTTCCCCATGCTGTCCCATCTGTCTTGCTTGTTCTCTCTCTGGCATTTAGATTATGAAGTGGGATGAGCAGGAAAGCCTTGCTTCCCTAGGAAGATAGACTGTGTTTGCGCTGTGTTATAGCCTGTCTTTTTAAGAAGGAATATGTCTCCATAACCAGGATCCATTTAATAGAGAACAGGGGGTTTGAATATTACGTGTCATCAAAAGAAATAACCTGCTAGGAAAGAGGGACAACATGAACATCCCTGCAGAGAGAGAGACTGCAACAGAGTCCTGGTGCTGTTCAGATGCCAAAGCATCAGTGGCAGAGGCTGATTGCCCCAGCCCCAGGAAAGATTCAAGCTGTGTACCTCCACAGGTGCCAGGGAGCCCAACCTCAGGCCATATTTTAGCTCCCTGCAGAGCTGTATCTTGCTCTGCCCTCCCAGAGCTGCCGAGCCCTGCTCTGGGCTCAGACAGTCTGACAGTTCTCAGTCTGCAGCTGCAATTCGCAGGCACTTTGGCACTGCACATAAGGCAAGTGCCAACGTAAACATTTCTTTCCAAGTGCCTTGGTATAGCACATAGATAACATTTTGGTCTATAGCAGTTGGATTTAGCAATTGGGACCTTTAGGTGAGGTGCTGTTTTTAATCCTTTGGAAACGTAGCGGTCAGTTTGTGGGTTTCTTCTACACTTGTCAGCAGTATGGGGATGTGTATGCTGAGGACAAAGCTGGGATGAGGGACACAAATTCCTTCAGGTAATCGGCTATGGCTTTAGTACCTCTGCTGTGTTATTCCCTGGTGACTTTTTTCTGAGTACTAGATATACGAGAAACCCTTTCCTCCTCTCTTCTCTAAGACCTTCTGAAATAAAAAGACATTCCCTTAAGTTTTTACTTTGCGTGGTTTCTCACTCATCTCAGTGGGCAAGGATACTCATGCTGGAGGACACTTTTTTCTCCCAGGTACTCTGATGTTCTGTTCTGATACCAGATACTTTGGTAAAGGAGCAGAAGTTGCAGGAGTGTGGGAAAACCTGGGGTTTAGCCTAATCTGGGCCCTTGCTAGTGTGATGGCATTGTCCTGTGGATGAAATATAGGGTCTGGTACCCCTGGATTTCCTTCCCTGTTCTTACCTTGACCTACCCATGTAGTGATATTGAGGATTATTCCTACAGCCAGGTCTCCTCCTGAAAAATATTTTAGGTCATGGTTCAGACACAGCCGTGAGTGTCCCATAGCTAAACCTTGAAGCATCATTGGAACCGATCAGATTAAAACTACCAAACTAATTGGTTTACATTTCTGTTTTTTTTTTTTTTTTAATCTTTTTTTTTCCCTGCAGGAATACATGATGGAAATGAACTTCAAACAGTGGATGGTAGATTTTGTTAACCAGTCGCTGCTGCAGATGAGCACTTGCGACGTGGAGAGCAAGCGGTACGAAAGGACAGAATTTGCTGAGTGTCTTGGTGAGATGAACCTGCGGTGGCACAGGCTGCAGGCGTCCCTCAACAGAAAGGTGGGACTGAGTTCTCATGGCTTTCTCCCTCATAACTCTGATCCTGCCTGTGCCACTGCTTTGTATTTTGCAAGCAGCCTTTCTCCCTGAGTCTGAACGTGCCGTTGAATGGGGAGAGACTCCCTGTGCTCTGCTGTCTGTCCATCCTGCCGTCTCGTGGGCACTTACGGAGTGGTCTTGTAGCACATCAGCTACCAGGTAGTGGGTAGGCATCCAAACCTCAGCAAGGTGTGTGGGAGGGTAAACTCTCTTCTAACTTGTAGGGAGCGAAAATAGACAAAATCTGCTCTTCACGACAGCCTGGGGTTTACCCAGGTTGACTGTATTAGGTGGTAATATAAGATTCCTCATATGAAGAAAATACAGTGACATGTCAACAAAGAAGTCCCATATTGAGAAAACTATGGAAAAGAAAGAATTCAGGGTAGTGTCTGCAGGGGAACCTGTTAGTGAAATCTGTTGAATCTTTGGGGTGCTGTGAAAGTTGGGGCATTTAAAACTTCATGGGCGAAAACACTGGGTGGTTTGTGGAAAGCAGAGGTGCTGCACTGCTTGGACAGACAGGCCTTGCTCAGCAAACAGCACCAAAAGAAACCAAGCAACCCCTCCACATGCCATATGATGGCAATGAGAAATAGGGATATATTAAGCTACCCCCAGTTTTCCTGTTGTACCTGTTGGATTTGCCAAAAAAAGTAATTATTAAGTTAGTAGTGTTGACAGCCGTGGGGGAACATATGACCCTGCTGGAAAAGGCAGTAGCAGAGATTAGTTCCCAGGCCTGCTCTCCAGCCCTCCTGTGTCCCTGGAAATGAGTTATTCTGGATCTGTGTCCTCCTGCTGAAGTTATTAAATGCTTTGCCAGTGGAGTGCTTCGAAGACCAGCAGCTGATAGGCAAATTCTTTATCTAGACTGAGTGTACCAGCATATCTTCTGTTTCTCGGGAGAAAATCTGTTTCAGGCAGTGCTTCAGCATTGCTCTGCTCTAGTCAGGCTAGAAATAATCCATGCATCCAGAATTAGATGCTGCTGTTTGTGTGCCCAGAAAAGCTAGTGTGACTCATGATATGGAAAAGACATGGGGAAGGTTAGAATCCCAAATTCAACCATGAGGCTGCTGGAATGATTCCCTCAGCTAACATATTCCTCTTTCATCTCTGTTTCTCAATTTGCACAGCTTTGGGTGAAGCTGCCCTTTCTCAATCCAGATACAAAGATCACTGATCAAATGGGAAAACTCACAATTTTTTTATAGCTCAGAAGGTCTCCCAAAATCATTTTCAAGCGGAAAATTCAGTTCCATGATGAAATCTCAATTTTGTAGGAGAAAAGGTTATCTTCTTTAACCATTTTCAAGAAACTACATTGTAGGATTTAACAGATCCTCAGGGCCAAGACTGAAGATAGAAGATCTTCAAACAGGAAAAGTCCCTTTCTTATCAGTAACTTTGGTGGGGTTTAGTGAGAATGAACTTTTGAGACTCTATATGGATGTGTCCATGTAGCCCAAGGTCCCCCAACTTGTTAGGCCTGCATGTTCCCAGCTCCAGAACACACACTGCCTTGTTTCTTCCCAAGGAGAAGGTCAAATCCTAAAGAGCCTGCAAAACTTTTTAGCTTTTCCTTTCACAATATTTTCTCTGAATACTATTTTCAATGTAGATTTTGTACTCTCGGATTTTGTCACGGAAGGGGAAGCCCTGTTGCTGCCCACCCATAGGCTTAAGTAAATTAAAATAGTTCTGTAACTTTCAGATACAAGACCTGGAACACATTTTGGAGGATAGTTCTGAAAATGAGAACAAAGCACAGACTCTTCACAACTGGCTGGAAGCTCAGAGTGATCGATTGAGGTCCTTACAAACCCCAGCAAGTCTGATCTCTGCACAGAACACATTGGATGATTGCAAGGTAAAGCATTACATGAGTGATATTGTTGTGAAAACCCTATTTAGCACTTTGACAAATCCAGACTGAAGAACTGCATGGATTTTAACAGAAAAAACACAAAGGAAGTTGCCATTTCCAAGCAGAATACTACAGTGTAATTTTAATTAAAGCATGTTACATTCAGGTGACAGAGCCAGATGCACTTCTAATGTGAATTGCTATTCTGTGGGTTTTACCTCCAGTTGAAGATGCCATCTGCTGTTGCTCCATGGTATTTGGAGTGTTGTGTAGCAATATTGCAGATCATATTCTGAGATTCAAAATTGTTCTCAGCTCAGCACAGCCATGGCAAAAGCCAACAATTCCATTAGTTTGAAGAGCTCTGTGGTTCAAGTGTCAGGTAAACTACACAGTCCTATTTGGAAAAACATCAGTTCTCTCTACTTCTGCCCTAGAATAAAGTCTCTTTGCACCAGCCTCGAGAATCTTGGGTGTCCTTTGGTTTTGTTGTGTTTTTCTAGGTATCAGATCCCTCAACATTAATACAGGTGATCAGCTGCATTAATAGAAAAGCTTTTTGCATCTCGAGTACTGCTTGGTAACTGAGGAATTAGCTCCTGATGATTTCCTTCCCAAGCATGATATCAGTGCTCAGGCTGACACTAAAGGGACTGATTATAGTTCTACCTGCAGGAGACCCTCTGAGGCAGCCACTGTCACTTGGAATTCCTGTAAAGCAGTTGTGTATCAGAGTTGAAATGATGCTAGTATGGCTGAAGAATTATGCAAAATTGGATTTAAAGAAGAAACATTTATCTAAGCTCCTCACACAGCAGATTTTTTCCTATAGTCTCATTAAAAAATCATATTTATCGTTCTTTTTTTTTTTTTTTCCAATTAGGAGCTAGAAAATCAACTCACAGCCAAATCCAAAACTCTTGACGATCTCAAACAGAGTTTGGCTTCGAATGGTAGTGCAGAACAAACCCCAGAAGCTCAGTCTCTCAGGCTTGCTGAGCTGTGTGAAATGAAGGACAGCATTGTAAACCAGGTAAAAGCTTTGCTTGTGTTCAGGTTTCCTCCACTACCTGTTGTGACCACCAGTGTTATTAATCTTCTTCATGGGATGGCAGGAGCTGGTACAAAAAAAGGTGCAAAGTATTCCTTACTCTTAACCTTCCTGAGAACTTCCTTTATTCCTCAAACCTGTGAAACCTGAACCCTTTTGCTTGAACTCTTCCATGTAAGGTGTCAGTACAGGATGGATCTGCTGCTTCTTGGTTTAGGTTTCAACAAAAATGACGTGGCTGTTTCTTACCAAGAAAGCAGGGAGATTTATGTCTGTGTACATGAAGATTTTCCTTCTGCTTTATAGCTGGGGATGGAAGTTGGCAGGATTGCAGCCTAGTGCTTTTTTCTTCTTACAGTCACCATGGGTCATGTTAATTTTAGGAATTTTATGACTTAACTATCAAACTTCTAAACTGCAGAACGTTCCTCCAGCCGAGTTGTCTGTGTGTGCAAAGAAACAGTGAGTGCAGGTTCCTTCCCACGGGTGACTGAGCCAGGCTGTGATTTCAAATATAGGGCTAAAGAGATGTGATCCTTTGATTACATTGGCCGTAGGCTGAGTTCAAGACTGGGAGTCTGTTGCCCCAGAGACATTTCCCGAGAATGATGTCTTTCCATCTTCCTTGTGTGGGCAGTAATTAGCTACAGGCTACAAAGAGCAATTACAGATTCCTCCCACCTATACCATGATTCAAAAGAGAATAGGAATGATTAATCCATCAGCCTGTGCGTGCCTGAAACTAGGATACTGGGATAAAATGATCTGTGCAGTCTATTTAGGGTGAACTATAATGTAGAAAATTTTTCATCTCCCATTGTGTGGATGCAAAGCCAGAACTGAAATCTGCCTTCTGGCTTTGTCAGGTTTCATGGAGACATGGTTGCTTTTTTTGCCCTGTTTTCAAGCTTTTCTCAAAACATTTGGTCCTGGCATGACTGAGTATTGAACTAGATGAATGCTTTGTCTAACCAGGACAGTGCCTTATGTAGTTCCCTGATACCAAAGGATAAAAATGACAAGTCACACGGGGAGAGGACTGTGGTTTTGTGTCTGCAAAGTCTCGGAATACTTGGCAAATGGAAGCTGGGCTTGCCCCATATAGATTAGATAACTGTAAAAGTGACATAGAAAACAGAGGATATCCATCATTTAATTGTATATGAGAACCCTGAAGTTGCCAGCCTGGGATTCAGGTGGGCCTGCATTATTAGAGCACAGTGGCATAAGAGGGATGACAGCTCTCCAGAGCGTTGCAGTGGCGTCTTCTTCCACACAAACCAATTTCTGTTCAAATTGTCTTTGAAAGGAAACTTGATCTCTGGATCAAACTATTTGCTTCCTAAGAAGATTAAGGCTCTCAGCTTCTTCCCACTTCATGTTGATTTTGGCAGAAAGGAATAAGCAGTTCATTATTTCAGTACTTGCTACTTTTCGGCTTGTTCTGAAGTTGTGGCTGAAAGAATAGGGCTACCTTGAACTCCAGCTAAATTTTAATTGCCAGCAAAATCTTATACTTTGCTCTAAATACAGTTTAATGCTTTGTTTGAGGCCTACACAATTCCTTGTCAAGTAGGAAAATACTCCAACTAGTGAAATTCTTGTGAGCAGTAATCTTAGATTTACAAGTGATGTGTTGTCAAGATCCCAAGAAGTAGTCAGAAAAGTGTTTTGTTTGCAGGTTGCACAGTTAAAGGCCTCAATGCAGTCAATACTGGAGCAGTGGAGAGCGTATGATGAAATTTATGCAGAAGTCAGCCTGATGACAACAAGATATTTGTACTGCATAGACCAGTGCAAACCTTCTGGGGAAGAAGCTTCATTGGAAGCTTTGAAAAAACAGGTCAAAACTCTCCAGGTAAATCTACTGAAGTTGTCTTATTTCTGTACTTCCTTCTATGCCTCTAGGCAAACAAACAAACACTGAAAAACACGACAGAAAAATTTATCTGAACAGCTTTATTATAATGACATTCAAGTCAGTGGAATATTATTATGGGTTTTTTTACCTCCAGAAGCACTGAGGACTATTTTGAGACTTCTTACTTTATTTAGAGCTTAAGTTCAGCTCTGGTGCAATTTAGGTACCAAGGTTCAAGAAAGAAGTACAAGTCAGTCTGCCTTATTGTGAGCCAGCACTGCCTCCATCTTGGGTTGCAGAGATCCCTTGTTCAGTCTCCTGCACGTGCTGGAAGGGATCCCTGCAGGAAGCACCAGCCCCTCATACTCCCTTGCACCACAGATGGACCTGTGCTCTCCACCACCATCCCTCATGCTCATGTCTGCTCAGTCCAAATCTAATTGACGCAGACAGCAGGAAGTCTGGCAAAGGAAAACCTTGGACATTGCTGCATGTGTTTGCATAAATGTTATTCACCACTCCTGGTTGGTTCTCGGTTCGTTCGTTGAAAGCAAATTTGTCCCTTCGCTTGTGCCTGCCAGGGAGATGCTCTGCCATAAGGCTGAAGCATAACCTGGAAGGAGGTGCCTGGGCATTCATGCTGGGACTCGATGCAGAAACAAAGGGAACCCAAGGTCTCCTGAATGAGTTTTTTTTTAGCTTGGACAATTTTACCTCTCTTAGCTTCCTAATTTTTAGAAAGAGCTGTTACATTTTTTGCAAACATTTTAATCTGTGCTGCAAAAGCGTGGTATTATTGCTCCCCTATCCCTACCAATCTATAGGGGAAGTTATACTTGGGTTGTTTGTCTCCACAATTAATTGCAATAATCCATTCTGCAGTCTCTTCAAGATGAATCGGAGAACGGTGAAGAAAGCTGGGCCAAGCTCCAGGCTGCTGCCACTAACCTGAAGAAGAGCTGCTCCCCATCCTTTGCAGAGATTATTGACCAGAAGTGCACAGAGGCACACACTAGGTAAGCCTGCAAAGTAACACCCCAGTTATTAGTATTTAAAAAAAAAAAGAAAAGCTGCTGAGGCAGGACTGGAAGGTCTGTCAGATTTTTAAATCTATATTAATGCAACTCACCTGTCTAAGGGTGCCTGTGTGAGGAACAGAATCAGAATGGTTTGGGTTGGAAGGGACCTTTAAGATCATCCCATTCCAACCCACCTTCTGTGGCCAAGGACACCTTCCATTAGTCCAGGCTGCTCAAAGCCCCATCCAGGCTGGCCTTGAACACCTCCAAGGATGGGCAACTGATACCTTTTAACTGGATACCTTTTTGTTGATGGGGTCCCATAGCCCAAACTAAGCTGTATCATCAGGCTTCCAGTAACAGGATGCGAGAGCAAAGAAACTGCCACGGGAATTCTATGTCAAATCATAGTCTGGAGGAGAACCCACTAGGAAAATGCTCTTGTCCTTGGATATGTTGGCAGGTGGAACTCAGTGAATGAAGAGATCACAGATCAGCTGCGGGCAGCACAGGCGACCCTGCAGCTGTGGGAGCCCTTCGATACTTTATGCACGGAGACAGCAGCCAAGTTACAGCAGTACAACGAGCAGTGCACGCAGCTCCTGGATGCCCACGTGCCTGAGGAGAACACGATAGAAACCCTGGAGCAGAGGATACAGGATATGAAGGTACATTAATGTGTTTCTGCTGCCTGGCACAAACCAAGATTTGTTCTTGAGAAACAGATCAAAAGAACAGCATCAGTTCAGTCAGTGGAAAAGATAACATCTCTGGGTTCTGTGCATTAACAGGCACCTTGTGTTCCTTTCAAACACTTTGCCCAAATCCTTGGACCAAACCACAGTTAGCACATGATGAGAAGAGAGCAGAAGGGAGTAATCATATTCCAGCTCTGCCCATTTCTGCTCTACACAGAGAATCAGGTCTGTGTTGGAAGGAATTGTTAAAAGAAAAATCATTTACTTTCTGGGGCATTGCTTGGGAGAAGAGATAATAGAACAATAGCTAGGGAAAAAAAATTTTCAGAGCACGGGACCATCCTTAGGTTTTTCTACAGTCTTCAGATGGGTTTTAATTGTATTTGGTATTGTGTTTTGGCCTGGTCTCATGAATTCACAGATTTCTGAGATCATTAGATTATTCTAAATGCTTTTGACTTCAAGTAAATGAGATCTCATGCTGAGACCACAAAGTACATTGGACTCTCTCAGACAGCAAAGCTGTCATTAGGTGCTGGCATTTTTGGTTTCTTCAGACTGCAATAAAGAAATGTAATAATCCTTATTTCAGGACACAGCAATGATTCATCATGCTTTATGAATCTCTAGCCATATATTGGAAGAAGTCCAGAGTACTCCACTTTGCATATGGTCAAATAAGAGACATTATAGGAAAGAGAACTCACGTATTTCTTTCTGTGCCATAAACAACTGACAGCAGCAAAGCTTAGACCAAGACATTTTCATTTTCTTCCGAGCTATTAATGGCTGTGACATAAATTCATCAATATGTCAGCAAAAAGCGTTGTGTTTTCTGAAAATTTGTGGGAATAGTGTTGCACCTACTAAGCAAGGCATGACCACCTGAATGCCATTAGCACTGGTGGGTGTGGGTAGAACACATGGAATTTATCATGGTTTTTTGGAAGTGGTGAATCAGAAGAATGGGGATCAGTGATATGGCGTGCAAGTTACATGTATTTGAAAATACATGTGCATTAAAAGCTTATATTTTAATCCCTCTAATGTTTTCCTCTTGTATATACTAAGAAAGATTATGGCTCTGTGGAATTTTGTCACCACAATAAATAAAGTCCTGTATAAAGAGTAAGAAATCAAAATGGGTTATTTATTCAATGGCTGAAGTGGTACTTTACAATATGATCCTTTCCAAACATAGGGGTCAGGAAGCAGGAACCGTTTTGCTTTTTAGGGAAATGTGTCTGCTCTTTGCTATCAATCAGAAGTCTTTGTTCGTTACTCTCAGAAAAGGCACTAACAAGACAGTGGCAAATTTCAGGGGGTTTCATGATTAAAAGTAAATTTCAGTTGTCTTGGTAAAAAAAAAATCAAATACATTGAATGAGTCTAAAATTACACCCTTTGTTCTTGTATTGCCTGTAGAGTTTAATTTTATAGGATCGTTTCTGTAGTAAAGGGAAACAATTAAAACCAAAACCATAGTCCTCAGTCCCTAAGAGATCCAAAATACTGGTATGTTTGTAACTAAATTGCATTTCTCATCTGCAGCAGGGGCCACTTCTTCCATCTGCTAGTGCACATCCCTTTTGCAGAGAGGGATATTCTGATTTCCCTCCCTAATTTCCTTTGGAAAATCGTGGTATCTCACTGCCTGAAGTCACTGGTGTTCTACTGAACTAGACTCAAAGGATGCAATTCCCATTCTCCTCTGGGTAAAGGGCTGAGGCTTTCACCATAGCTGAATTTGGCTCCCAGATGAGTTCCACAAAAAGAGTTTAGTTACAGCAACAAAAGATACTAAATAAAAGTGGCACATGAATGATGATCTGATTAATTTACTGACTTCTTTTTCTTTCCCCTTCTCTCATCAGAATTTACAACATGGCCTTCAAAACATAGCAGGATGCCGTGCCCAGATTTATTTGCAGGCTGATAGGATAAAACAGCAGGCTGGGACAGCTGCTGAAGACATTCTGGTGGAGAAGCTGCAGCCCTTCCAGAGAGCCACCTATTTGGAAAAGATGCTGCAGAGGAAGTTGGATGAACTTCAGGTGTTTTGTTTTCAATATTAAATTAGCTGTCAGTGTGGGGTAACTTCTTACCTAGAGCCCTGTGTGAGGTACATTCTTCATTAGAGCCCTGTAGTTCTTGAATTGAAATTTCAGTAAAATAAAAAAAACTTGACAGCATGATCAACTATGTTAAGGAGTAATACATGAAGCCAGAGGGACAGGTGAAGGAAGGATTTCACCCTTGCCTGCTTGTTTTGCTCTAACAAGCCTTTGTAAGGGGGCCTGTTACTCCCAGGCAATGCAGGACCCTCAGATGATTAAAGGTTAGGAAATGTATTTTTATTCTGTGAACATTGGAGTAAGTTGTGAACTTCCTCAGCTCTGCCTTGGAAAAAAAACTAAGGGCTTCAGTTTGCTTTGATAACAGTGCATGTAACGAACCTAAAACCAAACAGAAAACTGGGGCCATTTGATGTGATTTGGAAGACCAGATTCACATCCCTGTTCAGGAAGAGTGGGGAGGGACCTGAATCCAGGTTTCCCCATATGATGTCTGCTCTCAGAAGTGCAGGACTGACTTCTCCTCTGTGCAGGTATTCCTGAGAAAACTTTCAAGCAAATGTACTGCTGGACATTTGCTGATGTAAAACTGCTCTGTTCCTGTAAAAAAGTCTGATTTCAGTAATTGTTCAGTTCTAAAGTGAACCCAAATTCATCAAGAAATTTTAAGCCAACTCTATTTATGACTCCATCTACCAGCATAGTTCAGTGGCTGGAAGCCAGATATCTTTGTGAAGATGACAGATTTCTCACATTCCCTGTGAACTTCTCACTGCATGAAAAATTTCATTTCTGGGTAGTCATTTTCTTTGATGTAACCCTGTAGTATTACCACAGAAGTCTCTCCCTGCACCGATTTTTGCCATTCATTCCTTATAAAAGTGTTGCTGTCTAAGTGTTCTCGGAGATGTGAAGTTTAATTCTTGCAAGAATGAAAAAATTTTTACCAGTGGTAAATTTTTACCAGTGGTTTCTGATGCACAGAAACCAAACTAGAGAATAAAATTGAATTCCAGCCCTAGTTATTTCACCACAGAGCTCGTGGAAGCTGCACAGTCTTTACTGCAGGTACATGGGAGCAGGCCCTGTGTGTGGCTAACTTTCACAAGTTTCTCCCCTTTGATGAGTTTTTACTTTCCAATTTCCCAATAAATCAAAGAGCCCAAAGCTACAAAAGATATCTCAAAAGCCCTATTCCTTCCAGATAGTTATGAATCTCTCGGGATTGAGATTCAGTTTCTCGTTCTCTGCTTTGGCTTACATTTTCCATTTATCCAGCGGAAAAAAATTGAAAAAAGTTCAATAAGAGAGTTATAAATACATTAGAATTTGGATTTTACATCTGTTTGTTTTCCTGATAATACTGCTTATTGCTCCTTTTTGTATTCTGAATAAGTGTATTAAATAGTAATTAACGTAAATTTGCAATTTTTACCCTAGTTCAATCTTCTACAACTGGAGGATTTCAACAACTGCCTTGACACGCTGGAGGGCCGTGTCAAGAATTGCACAGATGCCTTTGACAGCCTCTGCCTAGAGGAAGGAACAGACAACTCAGAATTGCTCATGGTATGTTGCATTCCCAAGTACAAAAAGATATTACTCTGCTCTTGCCTTCTTCAAGATGCTCTCTGTGACCTGAGTATCACAGGTACAGCACTTCCATCAGAGGAACTGTCATTTATCCAGAACACAAAAAGCAATGATTTAAGTTTAAAAACTCAAGATCTGTGGTGTAGACCCAATGCCTGCATGGAAGGGAGGAAAATCACATAGATTTGGGGTGGACAGAAGATCTTTTCCCCCAGCTTTGTTCTGGACCTGCCCTGTTGCCCTTGATGGATACAAAGTCAATCTGCAAGCGCCAGCTCTTGAGTATCTGTTCAGTGCTGTTGGAAAAGCGAGTCCTGTGTAAAAGAATTATGACTCTTTTTGTTTGCTACATTCTTTGAAGTTGACACAGAAATTCTGGGGTTTTTTGGGTTAGTGTTTTGGATGTATAACACTCAGATCTTTCTTACAGAAGAGGTTAGGCTTCTATATTTCTTTGAAATGAAAGAAAGGCAGTATTGTTTTGCAGTTAATTTATTTTTTTTACTTCCAGAGTCACACACTGGAGCTCGCTGCACTTTCTCCAAGCATAGAGAGTTTGAATGAAGCAAGCATTAAGCTGCCACTCAGTGACTTCACCCTGAAGAAAATGCAAAGCCTGACTCGGCTCTGGAGTCAGAAAACAGCAGCTGCTCTGGAATGTTGCAGGTCTGAAATGCAAACAAAAAAAATCATTGCTAACAATTTCCTTTTCTGTGAGGACAAATCAAAACTGAGTTAGAGCGTGGGAAATCTGTTCTCAGCTTTCTCTGGGGCTTTCCAAGTTGAATTCTGCCCTTGCAATTTACTCAATTATTCAGTGGCTATTTGGGTTGTATTACAAGTCACTTCAAGCAAAAATCGGAATGATCACAGAGAAAGAAGGAAGCAAAGTGCCAAGTGAACCCCCCACTATTTTAGCATTATTAACCACTACATTAGACCATATGCAAACATATCCAGAAAAACAGCCACCAACACAACAGTTTCTGATTATTCATTTTGTTTTACAGTATGCTTGAGGGAACCCAAAATGATGAAAAGAAATTCTTTCAGAAATGTGAAAAATGGATGAAATTCTTGGAAAAAATGAAAGAGGCCTTAAAAACAAATATTCCAGGACGGTTTGAAGAACTGCAAGAGCAACAGAGAGTATATGAGGTAAAGCCAACTCTAAAAATGGAAGCAGCATCTTGAGTGGTGAAGATGGGGGGAAATCACTAGAAAACTCCATGCCTTTTGAAATTAGATCTGGGCAGAGTTTTAGAGAGCATTTCACTCTTGAAATGCTTATTCAAAGGAAACCTCTGAGACGTGAAAATCCTTTTCCAAAATGGATGGATCCCTTTTTGCAGAGATCAGACTTTTTGGAGTGCATTTTCAGGTGCTGCCTCGTGGAAGTCCTAGATTTCTCCAGCCCTGAAATGTAATTGTCTGTCTGACCTGTCCAGTGCACTGAAGCCTGTGGCAACTAATTAGGCAGTGTGCTGGAGAGCTGGCAGGAGTCCTACCAGTTTCTGAAAGAGCTGCATTTTAAACAAAATGTTTTCACAGGATATTTCCATTTTGACCAGTCGTTAGGTTTTGGTGGAAATCTGTTTCACTGGCATCTTCCCAAACACTTGCTATTTGTCACAGAGAGTGCTTCACATGTGTATGGCAGTATCTGTTCAGAGGAGGAGTCACACTGCATGATGCTAGCAATGGAAAAATAACCAAAATAGAGAAAAGAAAGTTATTTGGTAAATGATAAACATCATGAGCCATTAGGGTGAGGCTTGTTCTGCCACAGTGGGCCACAGCCTCATATTACCCTGAGTGCTGGGGCTATTTCCACAGGGTGTTAAGTCTCTGCATGTTCATTGGGGTCCACAGAGAGTTATTTTCTCTTTTACTTAGACCTCTCCAAACAAATTCATTCATTGCAGTGAAATAATTTCTAGAGCAAACTATTGCTCGTTGTAATAAAGAGTAAATTCATCCTTAGGTGTGTAGCCTTTTTATACCTTTTCTATGGACTTTGTCTAGATTGCATTTCTCATTAATGAGTCCAACAAACTTTAGGTTTCAGTTTATCTGTGTCATAACAGCTTGTGGTGGGTTCTGCTATCACATATATGCAAATTCCTCCTGGTGTCCAAAGAGTGTGAAATCTTTTAGGGTGCATTTGACACTAACACTTGAAAATAACATTTTTGCAGCATTTGCAATGAAATAAATCCCATCACTCTAGAGGAGCCAGAAGCAGCTTTCATAGCAAAGGTTGTTAAGTGAATAGTTAAAACTGCTGTTCTCATGGTATTTTCAGATGCTGCAAACCGAGATTTCCATAAATCAGCAGACATTTAATTCCATCATAGAAAAAGTTCTACTCTCCTTGGAGTCCGGAGAAGCAGAGAAAAGGTAATCCATTTGTTTTGCTCCCTGAGATCCTGGTAATTCAGTGAATATGCTGTCTTCCTTGGAGTTGGTATTGAATCTTTGCTCTCTTGAGGACATAAACCCACATTCTTGGCTGGGTTCACTCTTTAAATAACCTCCTGACATATTTTGCAAAAGTGTGAGGAGGTGCAATAAGAAGGAAACACAAGTGACCTGGCCAGACTGGGATACTGGTATTTGGGATACTAACTGGCTGTTCTGCCTAACAAACATAATTGCTCCTGAACAGGAGGCTTTTGTTGTGTAATTGTGGTTGAGAAGCTGCCTTCTTACAGAAGGTAATGAGGGTGCTGCATATGAAGGATCCTTTCCCTCTTCCTAGACCTCTGTACTTTTCAAAGTGTGGACTATCCACTCTGCCCCTGGCACACATGACGAGTCATTGGCCATGAAACCCAAAACATATGGTAGCTAAACCTGTTTTTTATCAATATGATCTTACACTTCCCTCTTAATCAATGTGGCGTGAGAAACAGTGAGTAATACTTGCGAGCAGAGGTTCAGCTGCCTCGGGTGTTTGCTGTGAACACATTCCCCTCTCTGCCAGAGCTTGCTGCTCCCAGGGAGTTGGCAGGACAGTGTGTGTGCTCCCCTCAGCCACTTGTGAAGTCCATAGCTTGGCTTACAGCTGCCAGGGAAGGTAGGGCTCAGCTAAGGCAAGCCAAGCTGCTGGATTTTTGTGTTGGAGCTACCCCTAGAAACGCAGGGCTTTGTGTAAGAGGCAATGAGGGGTCACGGCCTCCTGCAGAGGAACAGAGTTGATAGATGGGGTTGTCTTAATCAACCAGCTAGATCTGCTGGATCATTTAACCATGTTGTATAAGAGGATCAAAAAACTGTTTAAATGGGTTCCATAACACCACAATTTGCAATTGTGCAGATCGATTTTGCGGCATAATCAGCGACCTTGTCTCACTTGCATTGACCTTCTTGTTCTGCAGAGAAGTGTTCAGCTCATATTGTGTCTGATTGCTGCACTGTGTATGTTGCTATACTACAATTGCAAGATTGACTTGCCTTATCCATTTTTGTATCACGTAAAAGGGGTTTTTTTTTTGATTGCTTAAAAGATGGAATACAAAGAGCAGGGCTGAGCTTAGGACTGCATAGAGGTTTTTGCATCGTTGGGTATTATAACTGGAAAACAACTTTGCAAATGGAAACCCATCACAATTTTTGTAATGTCCAGCCTTGAGATCAAAATAAATTAACCCTCAACACTTGTAATTTTCAGGACAGAGTTTATTTCCAAGCTGACCTTGCTGAAAGAGCAGTGGCAGAATGTTATCCGGATGGTTCAGCAGAGGAAGAAAGATATCGATGGACTCGTGAGCCAGTGGCAGCTCTTCAGGAGTTCCCTTCAGAGTCTCAACAGATTCCTTGATGACACCAACAGCTTCCTCACAGCTGTGAAGAGCCAGGACTGCTACAGCCTTTACCAGCTTAGAAATGTAATTCATGATTTCAAGGTACTGTATTTCTTTCTCATGAATCTAAAATACATGGTTTTTTTCCTCAGCCTGAAACAACTTCTGCCCAGTAATGTAAAAAGCTTTAAAATCACATGCCTTTTCTGGGGAAAAATGGTTGCTGACACTTTTTCTCAAAGCTAAGCACAGCTGAGAAAATACTGACATTGTGAAAGGCTGGTTATACTCGGAAACTTCTTCATCAACATTGACATTTAGCAGCCTCGTATGCTGAAATCTGACTGATATGAAAAGGGAAATGCAGGATGCCAGAAGATTAGACAAACCCTGGTCAGTGGGTAACCTCGAGGTCTGTGTGTATCTTACTGACGTGACTGCTCAATTCAGGCCCTTTAGTTTGGCTGAAGGAAGAAGGCACATATGTGGCAGGACAGGCCCTGTAGGTCCTGTGTGTGCAGGGATGGGCAGGAGATGCCAGGAGCAGAGGATAAAGCACTTGCAAGAGGGTCTGTCCTTGGAACTATCAGTCCAGGATGCACAGACCTGGGCAGCAGTTCTTCAGGGTGGTGAGTTCTGCATTTCACATGCAGTGGAAAAAAATAGTTCCCTTTGTTAATTTTGAATATTTTGATTTTCCATTTAATTGTGCACCTCTTTGTTTTATAGGAAAGTAAAAACAAGCAGTGGTTGCTTAAGGTTGCTTCAGGCAATCCAAAACCTTTCAAAAACATATTACTGAATGCCATTTGCAATGTCCAGGATTTATACTGTGTACCCACACACCTAATGTTGATGGATTAACACATTACCAGTATTCCATTTGGTGCTTGCCTTGTTTATTTCATCTTTATTTTTACCTGCTGTGTACAGATGATTTCCAGTAGATTTTACAAGTTAATGCTCATGCTTTTCCTTAGTGAGAAAAGCCAGAAAGTCTTCTCCCTCCTACTCCAAATTGCCCTTTGCCCCCTGCTGCTGTTCTACAGAAAGAAACAATGATCATATCTCCTTGTGTTACCAATTATTTATAGGCAAATTTGTTACAGGCAAATTATTATTATTATTGCTGGCTTGCTTCACTTGGATATGTCATGATTAACAGAGCTGTTATCTCTGAAAAATTTTGTCTAAGTTGTTGATGGTAGAGGTGCTAACAGAACTTACACTGGCTTTTTGTTCTGAGTAACTCAGACATCTGAATGTCCATTTTTTTGCAACTGCTGCGCTTTTACCCTATAGATTCAGTCTGGGAAAAGCTATTGTAGAGTTTTATAAATCAAAATATCAGAGAGAGTATGATTTTTCTGAATTTAAAAAAGCAGATAGGAGAAGATCTATTCACTAATCTCTCATGACTATGAACAAAGTAGTACCTTGAAACTCCTTTTGTGTGAGGCATCTTCCCAAGTGAAATATCAGGAACACGCTTCTGTAACTTCCTAAGAACACCTTAGAAACTTAATTTTTTTTCTTTTAAAGAGTAAGACAGTGATTCTTCAGAGGTGGCAGGCCATGTACACCTTAGCCATCGACGTCGGGGAGAAGTTGCGCGCTGTCTCCGATCCCGAGACCAGCGCTGCTCTCCAGGAGGAGCTCAGCCAGTTGCAGCAGAGCTGGGGGAAAACCCAGGCCCTTCTGGAAAAGAAGAAGATGCAGTTCAGTGGCACCCTACAGGTACATGATGCCCTCCCCACCTGCTTCTCTGGTTGGTGTTGGGTCTCAAGAACTTCCCTGTCCAAGCATGTCCAGGGCTGAGCTCTGCAGCAATAAGGCACATGCTGAGCTGCTGCTCACCCAGAGGGGCTCTGAGGGAAGTGCCTGTCTGTGCCATCAGAGCTTGTGGGAAGCCAGAACTGTAGTCCCTTGATTCTCCAAAGAAAATTGAGTTGGCATCCATTTGTTGCTACAGTGGATGTTCCTGCTCTGTTCTCATGATCCCCATGGCCTGGAGCCTGTTCCTGCTTTGGGCTGTGAAGCCTGAGCTAAAATTCAGCTTAGAGAGAGTTAATGTGACTTGCTCCTTGTGTTGCACCTCTAAACAGAAGAGTCAGTTGTATTTATCTCCTTAGAGCAATGAATTTGCTTTCATGGTTAGGTGGCACATAGGCATGTCTGAAAATTGAATACTGTCATCGATCCAATCCCCAATCCAAAAACTATGCTTGGGTTGAACAAAACGAAATGAGCAGAAAGGCTCTGTAAGGCAAGCCTTAAATACCACAGGCTTTAAGTTCTGTAAGTCCAAGGACCAAATCCTTGTGGGTGGTACTATGTAACAAGAAAGAAAATTCAAAAAGAACAGAGCACGTGATTGATTCATTACTTCAGTGTTGAAGATGTTCTTTTGTAACATATCCATGTGGTTCAATATGTCATGATAAAGTAACCTCACCCTTTATACTTCCTTGGGTCTCCCTGAGCAGACTTGTGACCGCTTTGAAAAGCAAACCAAGGAACTGGAAAGCAGACTGAGAGAGCTAAAGGAGAAAGTAAAAGATCCACTCCCTGTTGAACACGAAGAGCTCCACAAAGCCAAGGAACACATTAAGGTATGAACAGCCATATTGTATTTAAATAGACACAGTCTTTGCACCCCACCTGCTCCCTTGTGAAATCAGTTTTCCCTCTTACCTGATCTTCAGTGACACTGAATTTCTTTCTTTTACACCATCCTAATTGCTGACAATCTGCAAAGTCCAGCTGACCAAGAAGATTACAAGGAGGAGGAGGAAGAGTAGTGTTGCGATTTTTTTTTTCCCCTGCTTCTGCTCCCTTTACAGTCTGAATTTATAAAATGAGTAGTTTCTGAAACAAAAGGGGAAAAACTTCCTTGTAGCTGAACTGGCTGGCATCCCTATGACTGAATCTCCCTTTTTGTTTTCCAATCCATTTTGGACAGGGAGCTCTTCAGGCAAGAGACCTTGTAAGTCTGCAAAGCACCACACACACCTGCAGGATCTGGGAATAATTACAGAGAAGGAAAATTAAGAGTAAGGGAGTGGCAAAATCCCTTGCAGCCCATAGTGCACCATGAGAGTTAAATGGAGTGAAAAGCTTTTCCAAGGGTTAGGAGACATTTGTCTGGACTGGTCAGTCTTTCATCATCCTTTTATGAAGTGAATTGTTGACCTATGTAGTGGGAACAAATAAGCTTATTAATGAGCCAAGGCTTTGAACTCATTATCAGCTGTCTGAAATCTTCTTTGTGAGTGCTGGCTGCCTTTCCCATGGCAGCCCTGAATTATCTGTGAGGTGGCAGCACACAGCTCCTGCCTCTTGTTCCAGTAAGAGAAATTCAGCTGCAGAGGCATCAGGGTCAGATGGTGCCAGTGCAGATGCTGCTCTCAGGTGTCACAGTTGAATAAAGTAAAGGACCAAAATGGCACGGGGGAGAAGGGGGAGCCCCTTTCCTCTCCCTGCTTTTCACTTTTATATGGAATAAAGCTATTTTTCTGTCAGTCCTGGACCTTATATGAGGCTAGCAAAGTCCCATGAAATTCCATGGCTCCATTAATTCAGGGATTCAACCCTTGTTAGGATATATAAATACATGTATGCACATTTGTCGGGAGTAATTTATTGTGAGCCCAGGTAAATTTTAGTCTCAGGGTGGTTTGTTTGTTTTTTTCTCTAGTGCTGAAACTGGGTCCAAGACTTGTGAAAATCCTCACTGGGCTAAGAGCCAGCACACTTCTGATACACAGGGGTTTTTTCCCTTTAAAATGAGACAAACTGAATTCTCTACAAGAGGTTTTTTTGTTAGATGAGCCAATGACACTTCCTAACAACCTCTTTCCAAACTGGTACCCAGGACCTTGTCTGATGTTTCCCAGCTGCAGGCAGTGGTGCCTCTGCTTTTTAGGTGACAATTTTAACACTGCTAAGGAAAATGTGTAACTTCATTATAAAGAGCAAGGGAAGCTGGGGGAGCAAAGCAGGAGAGACAGCACGTCTGTGTGAATGAGCAGTTTAAAAGCTCCACATTCCTGACAAGTCTGAGGAAGTGCCTGTGAAATCATTCATTAGAGAAGGGAACTGATTTTCTTTTCTTTAGAGTTTAAATAAATAACCTGAAATTGGAGCAAATGCAGGTGGAAAGCGACTTGCCCAAAATAATTCTATCTGAGACAAACAAAAAAAAAAGAAACTCCAAAGAAGTGGGCATGTTTCAGCCTGGGTGTGAAATGCCAAAGGCTGCCCTGGAGCGTGGGGAGTTGCAGGGGCCAGGCTGCGCTCCGGCACTTTTGGATGCAGCGGTGGTACCCGTGGATCTGCCGGAGCACATCCCAAGGCTCCAGTGGGGCTCCAGTGGGCTCAGGGAGACCCCAACCAGCCCAGCCCTGCTGGAGAGCACGGCACAGGCAGCTGCACATTCCCTGCTCTCCTCCCCCACAGGCCAGGCAAGGGATTAGCGAGCAGGTTTGGAAAGCCGAGGAGCTTAGTGCCAAGGCGTGTGCTGGTGCGTTTCCATGCAGGAGCTGGAGCAGTCGCTGACTGACTGGGCCCACGACATGAAGGAGCTGCAGGCCATGAAGGCGGAGCTGGCACACCTCATCCTCACCGAGGACATGATGGTGCTCAAGGAGCAAGTGGAACATTTGCACAGGCAGTGGGAAGAGCTCTGCTTGCGGGTAAGTCTTCACCTCCTCTGGGGGTTTATAGCGGGATGTGTATCCGTGGGGCCTGGCAGGAACGGGGAGGGGGCGAGCGGGTCAGCAGATGGGGTTTCCCTTGGGTTTGGCTCACTTTTGCAGTTTGGGGTGGGAATGGGGCTTCTCCTGGTGCAGCTGACCCACGCTGGAGTTTGCCCTTTGCGTCCCGGCCACAGACTGCTGAGATTTTTGTTGCAAACCCTTTGTACCCAGTGAGTGCCGAACTGCACAGAGCCCAGATGCAGCTGTTTACTGGAGTAGGTGCCTTTGTTCTGGGCTGCCAAAGGGAGGGAGGGAGGGCTGGGGGGAGGGATGAGCACAGGAATTGCCTGAGGGCATGGAGCAGGGAAGGGAAGGGGGAAGATAAAACAAAATGCCAGGAGACTTGATAAAGAAAACTTAAATGCATTAAAATAATGACTTCTTGGGTTTAAACCCATTAAGAACAGACTTGTCTTTTCTGTAGCAGTAAAATACTGTGGAATATTTGCATTCTTTGTGGCTTGTTGCTGTATTACACTTAATTTAGTGTTGCGTGTAAAATTCCTGGGGAGCATTTACAACAAAGTCACATGGACTTGATTCATTAGGTTATTATGCAGTTTGAATGTGTTTACTTTGCCCTCTTAACAGGATTGGGAGAAGTAAAATAATTCGGGGTCTTACATTACTCTGGGTGGTTCTGCACACCAGCCAGCTAAACTCTTGCCTCTCTCACAACTCAATAGCTTTTATTTTACAATTTGTAAAGAAGTATCAAAGCACATTAGTATTTTGCTTCTAACTCTTACTCAGGCAAAGGTAAAGCAATCTTGGTGGGGATATTGCCACACTAATGAACAGCTGTCCTTATTTCACAAACTGTGCTGTGATGAAATAGTTACTTGGGTTAATTTTTTGCACTGCAATGAGAAAGAAGAACTGAGTATCTTTACCTTAAACGGGATGGTTAGTCTACAACGAGTATTTTCTCTGTTACTGCTTCTAAACTCTGAAAATAATTCCAGAGACATCCTCCCCCTTCCTGAGAAATAAGGGCCATTATTTTTAAATCAAAATGTCTGAACCATTTTCCTAATGGGAATCTGTAGTTAAGCCTATAAACGCAAGAACTTTTATGTTTTTCATTTTTTGGTGAGCTGCTGAAGCCTGCTGTCCCCACTGTGGTGAATAGCCCTGAAAATTAAGCTATTTTTTTTATGTACCTCTCTTCAGTCTATCCAAGTAGTAATTTCCTGCAGTAATTTAAGTTCAGCTTTTATTCGAAATTTCCATTTTAATTTCCTGAGGGAACAATGTTTAGCTCACCCCCGTCTTGGAGAGAGGAAAGAGGTGACATTAATGTGACTGTGTTAAGCACACAGAATCCTTAGTGGGAGGAATCTGTTCGGGGCTGTAGTGGAGGGAGGCACTGAAATGTTTGCAGAGCCCTGATGAGCCTCCCGAGGGCCGGCGCTGATGCTCAGCGCTGGACACCAGGGCAGGAGAGCAGACTTTGCCGGCTGTGCTGTTGGCACAACTGCTTTGTTTTGGCTTACAAATGAGAGTCAGGATGTATTGTGTGAAGAAAAGTCTCTGCAGAATAAAAGTGGAGAGGTGAAAGAGCGGTGCGGCCGCAGCTGTCACCGCCAGGGCAGCGGGACAGCGGATGCCTGTGCTCGGCTGGGCAGGGACACAGCACTGGAGGGAGCAGATGCACTCGAGGGATTAGCGTTTGCAGAGCTGCCCTTGCAAGGTGCATGTAGGTCACAGATTTAACTATTCACATCAGCGAGCAGAACATCCAGCCTGATGAACGCCAGAGTGCAGAACGGGCCTCGGCCTTGATGTTCTTTTAGCCTCCCTTGGGAATGCACATCGTGCTGGGGACGCAAAATGGGGATGGTACCAGGGCAGCTGGTCCAAGGAGAAAGTGCTCAAAGCAGTGGATTGAAGGGCTCATGTTCCTAGAAGCTTGTCTGGTACCCCAGTCTGTATTGCTTAGGCAGCTAAAAGCGGCTTCTTGTTCTCAAAATCCTGCCTTGCCCCTGTGCTTAGCAGGCAAAACTGGAGTCAGATTCATGTCAGGATTTAATGATGTCTTTACACACTTGCATAGTCTGTTCTTACACTGACCAAGTTAACTCTCATCTCCACACATGAGATGTTGCAAGTCGTAGAGGAAGGATGAGGGGTTTACCCTTCACACCTCTGAGGCTGACAGTGCAAGGGAGCATCCCAGAGCAGAGACCCCCTTAGAGAGTTTCTGAGGTCCCTGGAATCTCCAGACTTCTAACTATGTTTTCCTGTGTCCCAAGACAGTGCTTTCAGCCTCATCTCTTTCCTTAGATCATCATGAAGGATTCAGAAATCACTTTCACCTCTCCATCCCCTCCTTAAAAAAGTCAGAATTTAAAGGACAAAAGCAATATGTTGGAGATGGCTTGCTGCCTTCTCTTTTGATCCTGGTGTTACATGGAGCTGGTCTTGCTTCCACATTGAACACTTAAACTTCCCTCTGGGCTACAAAATAGTGTTAGAGATTACTCTACAAGAATCAATAATGGAATTTTGAGGAGTCATGCTGTATAAGGTGCCTGTGAGATGTGAAGAGGGAGTGTTTCCTGCCATGAGGTGATATTTAGAGTGGCCATTCACAAACTAGCAAAATGTGATGTTCAGTCTTTAGACAAAGTTGATTGGTGAGAGTGAGGAGTTGTTTCTCTTGTTTCAGTAGAACCTGTACTTTTTTCCCTTCCTTTGTTCCATATATCTTAGTACGAGAATCCACCGAAGTAGATAAATGAATACAAATACATATTTAAGATCCCTAGGCTAGAAAAAGGGACCATTAGCTAGAATGAGAGTGACCCTGCTTCTTTCTGAGATATTGGAGCAGTGGTAATAACTCTGCTGATTCAGGCGGTATCAGACCTTAATTTCTCTGTCTAGACAATTTGTTTATCAGTCTTTTTAATGAAAAGGATAGATTCTTGATGCTGATTTTTTTTGGAAGTTCTCCAAGAACTAGTGAGCAAGTGGAAAGAAAAGAGGGAGGCTTTTATAGAGATAAAATGATTGCAGTCAGGAGTTGCAAAGTTTCTCTTATAGTGGCAGAAAAACAAGAACTTACCAAGGTGTTATTTCTCTTGTGCTATATATAAGGCCATACTAAACAGTATGTAGTAATTATGTATTTTATATTCCTTCTTTGTTTGGCATTTTCAGGTTTTCACTGAATAACATTTTAAATTATTATATAAGCACATTATTTATAAAGCTGTCACTCAGTTTCATTCTTCTGAGGGAGAGAATCTGGTATTTGCTTGTCAACTTCTTGCCCTGCTATCCAAAATAAGATGTAATAACAACCTGCTTGCTGGCTTTGAAAAGAAGAGATACTTGATAACTGCTCCTGCAAAATGGAATATGATCAAATGCAGTGTAGAAATTAGAAGGCTCATAATTGCCGGGTTCCTTCCTGAGAAGGCTGTCGCTGGAAGTTAATAGGTGTGCTTTTCCATAGGTGTCCCTGCGGAAGCAGGAGATCGAGGACAGGCTCAATGCCTGGATCGTGTTCAATGAAAAGAACAAGGAGCTGTGCTCCTGGCTGGTACAAATGGAAAGCAAAGTGTTGCAGACTGCAGATGTCAGCATTGAAGACATGATAGACAAACTGCAGAAGGTAAGTAGCAGTGCCACTTTGCTTCGATTGCAGTTCTGGTAGCTTGTTACAGACGCCATTCCTCATGTACTTCCTGCTTCTTGGAAGTGATTATGTGATATAAAACCAACAGATATGGGTTTTTGTGAGAGGATGAGCTTTTCTAGCATCATCTCTTATCTTCTTGAAGTTCAGACTTGGAGCATAATGCAAACAGAAGTGCCAGAGAGGCATGGAGTGTGAGCTGCAGTAGTGGGGGTCTGTGTTGCTGTGGTTTTGGGGTACAGGTGCACACACAGCACTGCTCAGAACTTTCCCTGCTGGGGTCAGTGGTGTCCTGGGAGCAGCTCACTGCTCTCACCACCTCTGTCATCTACACAACTGGTAGTCAGAGGGCAAAGAAGACTGAAGGATAGGGTAGGTCTTATGCTCGGTGAACAAAACGTTTCCACAGCCAAAAATAAAACTGAATTTTGCCCCTTCCCCGTGGTAGTTAGTGCTTTCTAATACTTTTGTATTAGCTTGGTTTTAAAAAGGACCATTATTTTTCTGCTGGGTTCCTCCCCATGGCTAAAAGGTCTCAATATCTAATCCTAGATATCTTCTGCATAAGAATACCAGCAAAATAAACCCATCCTAGATTTGAATTTGGGTTTCTTTGAGGTAACTTCATTGAAAAATTACTTTAAATCAGGAAAACAGATAAAATTAGAACATTGAGTTGCTATTTTTAGGAGTACTTACTTCTGGCACTTGCAAGTCTTTAAGCTGCTTATTTTTTCATAGTGGCTCAGTGTGAGAGGGCTTCTTCATTGAGATTTTCTTCTTTTAAGTGAAAGAGTTGTACATGCTAATGTAGAAACCCCAGACAAACCTGACTTCACACATGTGGGAAAAGAAACAGATAGTTTTGTTTTGGTTTTACTATTTTGTTTTGCCCTGTAATTAAGCGATGTTTGTGTGTATTTATCAGGACTGCATGGAAGAAATAAACCTGTTCAGTGAAAATAAGCTTCACTTGAAACAAATGGGCGATCAGCTAATCAAGGCTAGCAACAAGAGCAGAGTTGCAGAAATAGATGACAAACTCAACAAAATCAATGATCGCTGGCAGCACCTCTTTGATGTCATTGGGGCACGGTAAGAGAATGATTTTCAATGTTTTATGTCAGATAAAAGTCAAGAGGCTTGTGTCCTTGACCATCAAAAACAGACTGACACGATTTTTCCGTTCTGTTGAAATTTATTACTGAGAGTCAAGCTGAAGTGAATGCTTTTTTCGTAATGACTTGTTGCTGTATTGTGACACCAGATGTCTTAATTTATTTAATGGTAGAGGGCAGGGTGTAAGAATTCATATAAAATACAGTTTTAATTGTGGGAGCTTTTTAAATGGAAGAGTCAAAATGATCTCTCTGTTGCATGTGTTGAATTACAACTTGATTTTAAGGCAGTCTGGTAGGAGTTCATTTGGGCTTTTTAGGAGAGCCTCCTGTTTTAACAGAAGCCTCTGTTTCACCCTATGTCTGAAAGCACAGAATTTACGAATAGATTCCATTCTGTCTCTGCAGTCAGTCAGATTTATAAAATGATAACGTCCCTTCTTTACATTCAAAAGTGTATGAAATTTCATTTAATATCAGTGCTGTCTCTTCACTCAGTCTCTCTTCTAAAAAAAACTTAAAGACCATACGAGTTTCTTTTAAATTTAGGATCTTTTGTACAATGGTGAAATGGAAAATACTATCAGTTGAAATTAAAACAAAACCCTGCGTAGTCTAGGGAACAACCTCTTCTTAAAGGATTAAACATCTTTATTATACTTGACAGAGTTAAGAACATCACGATCATTTTAGTATTAGTCTTACTGAGACGATCCCATTTCATTATTATCTCTGAGTTTCTACCACAGCTTGGCAGGAGGAGGATGATGCTGGGCTGGTCTCACCCCCTGCTGAGTTTATTAGTAATCCAGAAATAATAAGGCTAACACCAAATTAGTATTGGTCTACACTTCTCTCCCAAGGTTTTGTTTTGCCAGTAATCCCCCTCTGTGGGCCCTCAGAAGCTCTGTTGCTGAGTTTGGGACAGATAAGGCGGGTGGTTGTGCTGTGACAGTGCAGTGCTAAGTGTGCTGGGCCTTAATCAGGAATGAGATCTGAATTAATGGTGACACATGAGCCGTGAATGATTAAGCAGAAGGTGCCTTCTTAAGGTCCTACACTTTGCAGATAGTCTTGCAATGCTTGTCTCAAGGTGTCTCTGTATTTGATCTGGTGCAGGAAAGGAAGCTCCACTTTTGTAACAGCACTTTTCCTGTTCTCATCTGATGGTAATGTGTCACTTTTAAAGCAGTTTTATGATCCTTTGTGTTCTGCTGTGTGTTAGTTTTGAATTGTAGCAGTTTTTAAATGCAGGTTAAAACTGAGGTAAACATGGCACATTTTTACCACTCTTTAGGAAAATATTCTAAAGAACTGGTGGGGTATTTAGAGACACTTGGACATCTTATTCCAGTACTCTGACAACAGAGCACTTGTTTGTCCTACTGGGATGTCTTAAATCTTTACCTTCAGACAAGTGTACAGTGGTGCTTGGGGTACCTTAGTGTGGATTTGCCTAGAGCATCAACAAGGCTGCCAGTATTTGATGTCTAAGTGGATATTGCACCTACTGGAGAATTGGTGTGATGCTTTATGATTGTTCCTGTGTTCTTAATCCCAAAATGCCTGTCATATGCCAGATTCTACTTGCAATTTCCACCAATTTCCTGCTCAGCACCAGGGTAATAAACTGAAAGAACCTGGCAAAATGTGATTCCAAGCAGCTCCCTTGGTGGTCCAAGATTATCAGGCAGCCCCGTGGGCTCTGCTGGTCCTCTTGGACTCAGTACTAGTGGAGGTTCAGTGAATGGCAGCATTTTGCAGCCCGGGTGCCCATCTTTGCCCTCGCCTAAGCCCCCTTGTTTGGGCTTGGCTCCCAGCTCATCGGTTCTCAGTCATAAATTACCACCAGACCTGTGAGCATGGGTTGGGATGCCCCGTGCTGATAGACTGTCTCCTTCCTTTCCAGTAAAAAACTGGTATTTATGCTGTGTTGAAAGAGGACAAGAAAAGAGCGTGGTGGCAGAATATCTTGGCCCTGCTGGATTGAGCCCTCACAATCCAGACAGACATCCTCTCACGATCCCGGACATCTGCCATCACCGGTTTCATTCAATGGACACTAGGATGGGTTGGCTCCAGGGAGCCAGCCCTTAGGGAATGGCACAGGGGCTGTACACCCACTGTGGCCCTTTGCAAGAGAGACCATGGCATTGCACAACTGCTGCCATGTCAACACAGCTGTGCAAAGCCCCTTTTGTTGGGCACTGCTTCGTGTCTTGGGCAAGAGGAGAGGAATGCAGGAGATGCCTCAGGGGAGGAGTGCCAGAGGGCCTTGGAGGGTTTGAGGGTAGGGGAATTCTGCCTGGAGAGATGTGATACGTTTAACTGTGGTGGGGAGAAAATCTTATCTTTCTCCTGAAATAATGAAATTAGAAGGTGGTTTTGCTCCTGTCTTTTCAGATCGGTAACTGTGGCAAATAAAGTCTAAATTTTCTGAGTTTTTTTGGGTGCTGAATCTGTGACCGTTTGAAGCTTTTTTTTGACAAGTATTACAACTTCAGCAATTTCTGTTTAAACACACAGTGAGCTGCTGCCTATATTCATACTTGTGGGTGTACCACAGCCTACTGCACCTTAGCCCTGAGTGGCTCACCCACCATCACAGGGGCAAGGACCAAATCATGCTATGTCTTCATAGCAGGCCGAGATTTGGGCAGGAAGTGAACCACAGAGCCATTGAGTAGGGGGAGAAAATGTAT
>JAYRBT010000177.1:57384163-57423518 GCA_036023395.1 Myiotriccus ornatus | reverse complement strand
TGCTATGTCTTCATAGCAGGCCGAGATTTGGGCAGGAAGTGAACCACAGAGCCATTGAGTAGGGGGAGAAAATGTATATTGAATAGCTGTGTGTTCAAAGCCAGTTCTTCATTTCGGGCACTGAATCTTTCTTGTAGAAAGGCACTTTTTGATCCTGTGGTTCAAGAGTATGAAATAACCTGTATCCACAAAGGAATCTAAGTGAGATTAGATTCAGTTCTGTGGTTGCTAATAAGCCATGGCTGACCCTGCAACCTGAGTAGCATTTTACCTTTTCTGTAGAGCAGTGTATGGCTGTGTGATACCCACATGAAACCAAACCAGCCTGCAGCCAGTGTAGCAATGCAGAGCATTCCTCCTGATAGCTTATTTCCCCTTTTAAAACCAATAAACGTCCTGGGACAGATGGACAAATTAGATGAGCTCCCCATTTAGTCCTTGAAGTGATTCTCTTAGTTCATGGTGACAAGCTCAGATTTGCCATATGGCTGTACTTGCAGGACTTAACGCTTTCATTATGAGCCCGTGCTTGGCTTGTGCAGTGACAAAAGCTTTGCTGCGTGTGTTGCACCAAGCCACGCTCTGGCTGCAAACTTGGAAAAGTCTCAAAAAGTTAATTTTCACGGGATAAAGTAACCATCAGGGCATTAGCATGCCTGCAAAGGAGAACAAATGAATTCCTGTTCAGCTCAGAGGATACTCTTACTAGGGGGGTTTCTCCTGCTGAAGTCTTATTTGATGGATGGGGAATGCAAACATACAGGCAGAAAGGGAGCCTTGTGCTGGCACTAGAAATGGACACAGAAAGGCTCTTGCTTTTGTTGATGAAGCAGTGGGAGAAGGAGTGCCCAGGCTGCACATGGGTGACAGACAAGCAAAAACCTGCAGATCAGTCTCTACAGTAGGTGCTGTTGCATTTCTGTACCTCTGGGCATCCTGCAGCTCTTGCCACTGCTGCTAAGCTGTGGAAGGTGGATGCCATTTCTCAGCTGCTCTGGCTGGGGGCACACTGTGATGTGTTTTCTTACTTGGTGAGTCTGGTCCTTGTTTTTAGCCTTGTGGAGAAAGGCAAAGTTTTTGTATATGTAGCAGGAATGGGTTCAAATGACTGTGACCTTGTATGCAAGCATGAAAATGTAGGGAAGCTGGAAAGGTCAAATGTGCCTTCTCATTCTTTTAAATGGGAATCCTTGGCAACTGGGTGTTTTCCCTGTGTTTGCAAGCTGCCAGCTGTCACTGCAGGGTCCAGGAATCTTAAACTACCACAACCCAAGTCAGCCCTTCCTTCCCACAAAGAACGTGGGAAAGTCAAGGTGTTTTCAGATGGTTTCCTGCACACCCTGGGGGGCTGAAATTCCCAAACATCCTGAAGCTGCTCAGGGTGCAGAAAAACTGGGAAGAAGTTGAAGCTCTCCAGTGACATCACTTTGTGCTGTGGTGGGTGTCCAGGGAGGCTTTATTGGGGAGCTCCAGTGAGCCACTGCTCTGTGATTTCCTCTCCTCCCTGCACCATCACTGTGGCTGGGTTGTCCCAAAAGCTGCTCGGGCAGCAGTGGGCCTGGTAGGTTTGGGGACTGAGTCCAAACCACCCCTCATCTGGTTACTATTTATTTTCCACTACCTTGCTTACCCTTTGGCAGGACAGACTATCAGGCACCACATGTTGTTGTGCTGTCCACAGTCAGTGTGGGTGCACTCCAGGTTCAAAGGTGTCTTTGAATTGCTGCAGATCAATATTGCATTAATGCAAGGGAAGCAAAATATGCTGCAGAGAGGCCCCCAGGTAAATGATAACAGCAATGTCCAGCAGAATCAGACTGGCTTGTGTCAGTGCCACTGTAAAATCTCGTTCTTGTATTTATTTTGGTTAAAAAAAAATCTGGATAATTGAAATCTCACTCACAAAGTGCCTGCTTTCTTTCCGTGTTCCCTCTGTCCTTTGAGGATTACGCTTTGCTTTGGTGCAGAGGCTGTGACAGAATTCATTATTGTATCAGCTGTGATGGTTGGGCTTATTTTGGTTATGCAATGTGTGCCGGGAGCAGGGGGAGCTGGCAGCGCAACCGGAGTCCTTGTTTCCTGCACGCTGTTGCCATTCCCAGTGTCTGCCTGTAAAGCTGGGGGAATTATTTCCCCATTTTCTCAGACCTGCCATTTCAAAGATGGTTTTGAACCACCCTGGACCATGATGTTTAACATGGAGGGCATGACTTACCTGTGCAAATGCCCAAAGCCCTCTCCCTCTGTGCCATGTCTTCCCAGGCACTGTGTGTCCTACCGTGTGAGCGATCAGCAAGCCAATACAGGTCTGCAGGAGATTATCTGAATACTGAAAAACCTTTGATTTCAAAACCATTCTTTGCATTTTTTGTGGGATTATCCTAACTTCTTTTTTCCTGATATTGGCTGGATGGGGAGTGACTTGTAATCTAAGGTTCTCTGACTTCCGCCTTGTTTTCCCACCCCGTGATCTCTGGCAGTCATAACACAGAGAAAACATGACAGCGTGTTTTTCCACAAACGAATGATACCATAAATGAAGATTAGGGGTTATTTTGTCCTCCGGCATAACAGGCTATTTGCACTGGAGGCCTTCTGCCTGGTCTGGAAGGTTAAAGAGAGGACAGGTTAGTGTGTGGGAGATTTAATTCGTGCTTAAATGCCTGGGACATAATGGTAAAGGCGAGAGAGCAGAATGGAGGGGAAGTAAGGATACATCTTTGTGCGTGGTGCCTGTGCGTGGATGTACGTGCTCTCGGTTTTTTGGGTTTGCTTCAAATTGACTCTGCTGTAAATCATCCGGGGCTGAGGCTCCAATCCCTCTTTTGCACAAGAAATGAACACTGCATCGACCTTTCTCGGTGCCGAAGGCTCCAGCTTGCAACCTTTTTGTCGCCAGCCGCAGGCAGCCGCCCGGCGTGCGCTGCCTCATGTGCTAATTCTCTTGTGTCAGAATAAAGCTCTCGTGGTTGTGTTCTGAGGAGGGATGCGGCCGTTCGCCAGGTAAAAAAATACCGAGGCAAAACGGAGGGGTTAAAATGGGGGGGGGGGGGGAGAGCTACGGTGTCTCCCCGGGTCGGGGAGGAGGAGGAGGAGGGCGAGTCTCCCCCCGCCACGCGGGATGCTAAAGCGGCGGATAAATAGGGCATCTGTGGAGGAGGGGTTTCCTCTTCCATGCCTGCCTGGTCGCACAGACGGTCCCCCTTGCAGCTTGGGATTTGCAAGCTGAGGAATGGTTTTTTCGTGCGAACAGTAAGTGCGGTGTTGGTGAGCGGTGCGGGTGCGGTGGGTTCTGTGGGAGCAGCGGGACCCGCCGGCCCCGGGCGGCGGCGGGGGGGGAAGCGATGCGATGCGCCAGTGGCTCCCCGCAGCTCTCCCTGGACGAGTGGATAAGTGGGAGATGCGGCGTGTTAGCAGCAGGAATAGCGCTCAGGGGGCCTCTCGCTTGAAATCAGCCGCGTTGGGGGTTGGCACCCAAGGCAGTGGAGATCTGTGACAACAACCTTTGGACTCGCCGGCGGGTGACGCGAGAAAAGCCTCCTCCGGCTTCACCCGCTGCTCGCTCCCTGCGCGCACACAGCCCACGGACACGGGGCTCTTGGCATTGTACCAGGACCGAGCAATGTCCCTGCATTTTATAATAAGGCCTAAAATTTGCCTTTGGCGTCACCTCTCCAAATCGCGTCTTTTGTCCCTCACACGCTTAAGCTCCCCCTGCAACTCACTGAACAAAGGTTTCCTGGCTTGTGCATCTCATTTGCTTTACCGGCTGGTAAACAATCCTGTCAGCTGGCAGGGCAGTTTCAGCCCCTCCTCCGAAAGAAACGTAGCCAGTCTCTTTTTCTGATGACATCTGTGCTCGTGAAGGAGGGTTTGGAATATATGTCAGAATGTTGTTCATTCCTTCAAACACTAGAATTTGAATGTTACTGTTTACCTTATTTGAGGTTGCCCCTACCTCTCCTTGCAGCATTTTGACATCTAAGGCAATGCAGTTGGCAGGCATTTTGTAATTCTTTTTGGTTGTGTGAATACATTTCAATCAACCTGTAAGCTCTTTCTACTGATATGTACTTCCTGAGTAGCTCCTACAAATATTCTGTTTATTTCTGTGGCTGTGCAGTGATTCAACCTGAGACAGCTTAATGGGTTTCATTGTAACCCAATGCGGGCAACTTCACTGAGGGTATTAAGACCCAAATCCAGTCTCTAGTCAGGTCAGTTAGTCCTTCTGTTCACTTTTGCAGCCAGCTTTTAGTTATAATCTTCCAGTTTTGTTCTTTTTCTGTCACTTCTGTTTTGGTGTGAAGATTAAGACATTTAGAAACAGGCTTTGTTTGGCTTATCCCAGGCGTCTCATGCATTTCTGCTTTTATGAATCAGGGTGTTATTTTAGCTGGGCCTCTTGTAAAGGACGAGACATGTCAGAGTTTGTTGGGTTTTTGGTGTGGGGTTTTTTTTTCAGACTAGTGCTGATATTTATTGGATTTTTTAAATTACTACCAATTCTTTTGCTTCTGGAGGCACGTTGAATGGTGGCAGGTGAGTTCTCATTGGGAAGTGAACAATGGAGAAGTAGGCCTTTTCTCAGTAAACAGTAACTTTTTTCTGTTTGACCAAATAACCTGAAAATCAAACTTGGTAGAGGAAGAATTCAATCAACAGTGGTGGCACCTTCCATCCTATGGCTAACTGGGAGGAGAAACTGGTTTCCTCTGCTGCAGTTGAAATTTATTGCTGGTAATTCACTGTGTGTTGGGTGATTGGTCCCCTGGACCTGGGGGGAAGCTTTTGTCCTTAAGCTTGGAGGCTTGCACTGTGCACCTCCACCCAGCTCCCAGCAGCACTGTCTTTCCCTACAAATGGTCACTTCAGGATGCATCTCAAAACAGGTGATTCACAGGAGTACTTGCAGTGTGCAGATACGCATCTGAGAATGGTGGTTGCAAATGTAAGACCTTTATGGTTGTAATTAGCCTGTTTTACTCTGAGCTGTAGCCAGAGAAATGGCAGTTCCCTGTGACTTCTGTGGAAGCTGAGGATGCTCAAGTTTTTCATCATTTTGCTTGTTGTTTCAGTGTAGAACCCTTTGCCTTTACCTTGGGCCCTGTGTGTGCTGACAAGAACATCTGGACAAGGCTGCCCTCCCACTTACCCACTGCACTAGTGTGAACTTCTGTTAGGTTTTTATTCCTCTTTGTCTGCTTAGCTCAAGTTTGAGATTAATGACTTAGAGCATTAAGGGTGGTCAAATCACTGACAAATGCCATATTCTATCCAGATTAAATTACTTAATTACAATGGTGTGTCTCATGGCAATTGCTAAAAAGTAAGTACAAGCTCCTAGTACCACGGTGATGCGGTTTGAGACTGTTGCTTCTAGTAACACTAGAAGATAAAGACCCACATATTTATGGTGATATCCATAACTTGAAATTTAGAGTGGTTTCTAAACCAAAATAATATTGGAATGGTGGTGCGAAACACCACGCTTGGATTCTAAAACTGTTGCTTTTTAAATTTACTGAGTGTGCTTTCTGTCATAGAGACATTTATTTATGATCTCCTATCCCTTGGTTTTGCTTTGGGCTTCCTTGGCTGTGTTTACCTGCCTATTTCCCAAGATGCAGATGGAAAAAAGGTGTTTTGCGACCTGTGAATTTTTCTGTAATGCAGCTTAGGAATGGGAAGCAGGAGGGTAACAGGCAGAGAAGGGGGTACAGGGAAGCAGAGATGATCCTGAGCAGGACAGCAAGCTGTGGTCTCAGCAGGTCAGCTGTGGCATCAGATGCTCCCAGTCTGTGCATCTCTTGCGAGTCGCCAGAGGGACATTTCCAAAGCACTGGTGGGAAATGTCGTAGGTTACGCAGAGAATAAATTCCCACAGGATACAGTCAGGACCAGTTCAGCAATTAAAGCTTGTTTTCCTCCCAACTGGCCTGAAATCATGCAGAGTTAACAATGCAACAATGTAGATGTTTGGCTCAGACTCTTTCTCCGGCCTGGCTTTTCTTCTGGCTCTCCCCTTTGGTGCTGAACACAGAGCTTGTTCCCCATCTCTCCAGGGAGAAGCGTTCCTGAGTCACCTGTCTTTGGTGGGCCACACTCCCTGAGGAGTCACAGGCCCTGCTGAGCATCATAACCATCACATCCAAACTGACTGATTGGGAGTAGGGGGAAGGAAGAATTAGTTCTCCTGGGTAAATTACTGCCAGCCCATGATAGCACAAGAAAATGCTGCAATGACATGTTTATTGAGTACCTCTTAATAGAAGCAGAAGCAGGAGCAGGAAGATTTATATGGCAGCTGTTTGCATGGGAGCCAGATGCCGTCTCCATACCAGTTGAACTTGGGAGCAGAGTTCTGAAAAGAGCTTGTTAAGGAAAGTGAGAGCAGCTCAGTGTCATCCACTGGCTTCCTCTCTATCAGCTGCAGCAGTGGAAAGCACAGGCAGTGCAAAGGGGCAGAGGCAGTTGCTTTGCATTTTATACCAGTATCAGTGGCTTTGTGGGTGCAAGGCAGGAACAAGGTGGACCATGGACTTGGGCCAAGTCCTTCAGACTGGCTTGCAGGGTTACGTCAGTCAGACAATATTAATCTTACTTTTTGGAGAGTGCAGAGTTGCTAAATCCCTTCCAGGAGTCCCAGTGGAGGACTGGGCTCTTCTCACCCTCCTTGTAAAACAACTGAAAGTACTACCTGGTCCTTTTGGGACAAGAGGTAGGGGAAGGTGCTTTTCATGCTGCTAATCAATATGAGACCCCAGATTTGCTGGCCGTGCTCTGTACCTTCACAGTAACCAACAGGACCGAACAAATCCAGCAGGATCATTCCCACATCTTGTCCACAAATGCTTTACCTTAAATCAAGTGTCTAGCTGACATATGTATCCTCTTTGATTATCTTAAGATTGCTAATGAGATCAGTTGTTCCTTACAGAGTGGCATATTCTTTATGGATTAGCTCTCCTGCATATCTCCTGTCACTGTATCAACAGGCAGCTGCAAAAGCTGTTTGATTACAGGCAGTTTGTACCCCTCTCATGTAAAACCTGCTAGGATAGTTTGGCAGCAGGCAGGACAGTGGGCCAGGAACCTTCCCATTTTCCCTGCAAGGGAGGGGCAGGTCCTTTGCATGAAGCCACCATTGCAGGTACCCTGTCAGGGCACTCCTGTCTTGGGTACTCTCTCCCTTCCTGCACTACATGAGATCACATCCCTCTGCCCTGCCCCAGGCTCAGCTTGCACAACACTGGTGTTGCCAAGTACATCAGGGTTCATCTCGGACTGCTCAGCACTGCCCTGCATTTTGGGACATGCAGTGATCCCCTTGTTCAAGCTGCCCTTGCAGCTGCTGGTTTTGTTTGGCTGGTGACAGTTCCCAGCCACAGTGGCCAATGAATGGGAAATGTCTCAGCCTTTTCACACTACATACTTTAACTTTTTGCACTGCACTTGACTTAAATAAAGAGTCTCATCTGGGTAGTTGCTAGAGCAGGCAGTAGCTAAAGGCCTAATTTGTAAATTTGCATTTTAAAGATCACATGCAGGGTCCAAAAATCCATCCCAAGGCAGAGGGACATAACTAGAGATCAGAGGGATGCAAGCAGCCAGGAGAACAGCGCAGGGAAGCAGTGCTGGCTAGGAAGTGGGTTTTCCCTGGGACATGGGTGGAATGAATTCACCTGACTTTAGCATCTGCAGGGTTGATGTTTATAGTACTGCAGGGTAGAGCATTGGCGTTCATGGGGAGAAACACGTGCTTTTTGGTACAGTTCATCTCATCTTGTGATCTGGATGTTTTAAGACAGGTCGGATAGAAATCTTTATCTTTTTTTCTCCATTAACTACCAAGGTCTAGAGGGCAAGCTCTGAAATAAGTCTGAAGTCAGAAGAGATAAGTGTCACCCTGGTGTTGCCTCTTTAGTAACTTTTTGGGGGAATTGCAATAAATAAGAATTTCAAGGAAAGATTTGAGAGCAGTGAGGTAGTTTAGCAAATATTCCTCCAACACATGGGAACAAATTTTCCAAAATATGAAAGTGTGCTACTTGGATAATTTGAGGGGCTGATAAGGGCG
Source organism: Myiotriccus ornatus (assembly GCA_036023395.1). Lineage (NCBI taxonomy): Eukaryota > Metazoa > Chordata > Aves > Passeriformes > Tyrannidae > Myiotriccus > Myiotriccus ornatus. The sequence goes on along the minus strand of JAYRBT010000177.1, from coordinate 57,415,438 downwards.
TTTGACATGATAATGTGCTGTCAAGGCTGGAAATAAAGAAAAGTTTGCAGTTTGAGAGCTATGCTACAAATAGTGTAAGAAAAGTAAATAGTGTCAATGGTTCATTGCTTGTCCACTGCACAAGTCTCTATACCCATTGGATATTCTCCTTCAAGATTATTTTTAAATTCTTCACCCATCAGGAGAGTCTGGCACATCTCTGCACGTTCCAGTGTGGTGTTTAGGAGAGCTTTTAATGTTGTGGCGCTACAAACTCTCTAGTGGTCGTTGTTCAGGCCTTCTCCTCTCCTGCCGTCATCCAGAGGGTGGTGAGGCACTGGAGCAGGTTGTCAGAGAAGCTGTGGATGCCTCATCCCTGGAAGTGTTCAAGGCCAGGTTGGATGGGGCTCTGGGCAACCTGGTCTGGTAAAAGGTGTCCCTGCCCATGGCAGGGGGTTTGGAACAAGGTGATCTTTCGGGTCCTTTCCAACCCAAACCAGTCTATGATTCTATGATTTGCCTGGAGTGTTGGACTGCTGGTTTGGGCAGATCCTGCCTCTGTTGACAGAGTGGTACCTTTTGCTGATTAGTGTGGGCCTGTTGATTGCTGAAGAAGACACTGAACATAATTCACAGCAGGACAATCAGATCAAAGATACCCATTTTAGTTTAACTGTGCTGTGTTATGGTACAAATTCCCACTTAGACAAATGTCCAGTGCTCACTAGCAGATGAAAGTTCACCCTGCTCATGTAGTTTCATTAAAGCATTCACACAAGACCACCTTGCAACTGTAGAGCAGAGACCTGCTGAGCCAATTTAGGTAGGTTTTGACTAAAGCATGGCTCTGATTTCCAGGCAGCAGCTTGGTGCGACAGTAAGTGCTTCATGAAGCCATGCCTGTCATCACCTTTTGCGAACACCCTTTCCACTGATTGCCGACCTTTGTAACAAAATATTCTTCCTGATTTGCTTAGGGTGAAGAAACTGAAGGAAACATTTGCTTTTATACAACTTTTGGACAAAAACATGAGTAACCTTCGCACGTGGTTGGCCCGGATTGAGTCTGAGCTTTCCAAGCCTGTTGTTTATGACATCTGTGATGACCAAGAAATCCAGAAGAGACTGGCAGAACAGCAGGTGGGAAATACCAGCAGCCAGAGTAAATGAGTTAAAATGCTGCTGATTAGTCCTGGTTTAAAATCATCTGTTTCTTTTCTTTAGCTAGCCCTTCTAACTCTTTGCTTTTCATGGCATGTTCCTGCCAAGATGCGTTACATGGAAAATTTTTATTTGCTTGCAGTAACTTCAGCATTGTGTTGAACTACCCTCGCTTCACCTTCCCCGCTTCACCCAAGGAAAACATGCAAAATACAAACAAAAGCATTTTAAATTTGCTCAGCTGAGTACAGCAGACTTCCTAAGGGCTAGGCAGGGCACAGACAGTGGGCAGAATACATGAGGCTGACTTGGACTGACAAGGCGTGAACGCTGCTCTCCTGCAAAGTGCTGTGACTGATTCAAGTGCTGTGATTTGATCCATTGCCTCACTAGGCAATGAGCTCAGTTCTTGTCCCCTCCCTGCAGACAACAGAGCAAGCTCGGCAGAGAAGGATGCTTGAGCTTTGGAGGGTGGACTTGTGCAGACACACCTTTGGCTGAGGCCTGATCCGGTAGGCAGGCCCTGAAGATCCCTCAGGGTTGGATGAGATGGTGCATGAATCCTGCTCGGGCAATAAGTGTGAGCCAACCTCGCACTGCTGGGTGTTGGGTGAGTGGGGGTGGGCATTTATCCAAGGCAGTGGCTCACCAGGGGGATCTTAAGAGCTAAGCTGGATAGTCCTGGACTAAATTTCTCTCACCAGCAGCCAGGGAACAAAAAGGAACTTCCCCAAAGCACAGACTTACTGGTGGAGTCAGCCTGTGCTCAGGGCTGGGCTATAAGTCTGCCCAGGTTCAAAGTGCTCGGCTGTCATCTGGCCTTTGTGTTAAACAAGAATATTTGCCCTAAAACTAAGGATCACAAATAAATCTGTCAAGCTTGGAAGCTTTATAGCATCTGCTTTTAAGAACACCTATTGGTATCCTTCTCATCCTTCCCATCTTTTCTCTCTTGGCTTCTGCAATCCCTGAGTGACCCAGGTCGGAGGGCTGTGTTCTCTCCTGGTTCATAGGGCTGTCCTTGCACTCACATCCCACACATCACAGGAAGGCTCAGCTCCTCTGTGACAGGAGTGGAAGTGGCTCCCACCAACTCCACTGCAGGAGCTGGTCAAACACCAGACGCTTTGGCCCAGTGCCTCTGATGGTTTCATCTGCATTGTGCATGGTCATGTAAACAACGAGGAAATGTTTTCTACCCATCCAAACCTTTTGCATTCTCAAAAGCGGTGATGAATTGCCAGGCAGAGCAGAGAGCTGGGCACAAGGGAGTTGTGTCCAAACTAATTTATTTTTATTATGAGCATTCAAGCTTCAGCTGGCTATAAGAGCCATCATTTGCTGCTCAGAGCTACTTATTGCTTTGTTGTTTGGATTCTGTTTCAAACACAGACCCCTGGGCACCTCCAGACTCCTTCTACTGTAACTTTTTAAGAGGCTGAGTATGAGAAGATTGTGCTGACTAAAAAAGACCACAGAAAAAATAAAAAAGCCTCTTTTGCTCTGCATTAGAGAAACATTTATCTGAATGCGACAAGTAAAAATATCTTTCCTGGTTTTATCTGAACAATTATTTCAGCAAGAGCAGAGTGATGGTGAGAAATATGCCCTACAGGCTTCTTTGATGTGCCATCCATGACTGGAAAAGCATTACCTGTTCAGTCTTGAATAATGACATTTAAAAGTGTTGTGCATCCACAAAGATGTTGTATGGCATGTTTGTTCAATTAAAGGATAAAGATTACAATGTAAGTAATAATTTTAGGAGTGAAAAGGTGTTTCTCTAATGCAGAGATCTAGCAGTGTGTAGTTCTGTTTAAGCTCTCTGGGCAACGCTGTGCAGAGTTGAGGGAAAAGTACCTTTTGGGGCTCAATGTATGTTCCTGGCCCCCTTACATAGGTTGTGTTTGTCTCACTTAAGACAATCAGGGCATTTGGAAAACAGCAAGGGTTCTGACTAGGGTTATTCCATGAACCCAGGCATAACCTAAAGGGATGAGCAACATTACCACAGTGCAGCTTATTTTAATTTCTAATCTGTGGTCAAAATTCTCATTTTCATTAATGCATCTGTAAATCCAGTGGAATTTAATAATTCAGAAGAGACTCTCCAGGTACCAGTAGCAGGGTAGAGCCTGCTCCCAGCTGTAGAGCCTGTGTTGAAAAGACCCTGATGCATATTTCTCAGGAAACAGCTGTGAGTCCTTAATAACCTGTAAAAAATTCTGTTTAGCTCCTTCTGGCAGTCTTTCATCCATGTAAAGATTTTTGCTTCTACATTTCTTAAAGCTGTTCATTACTACAAATCCCACAAGCCATTTTATGACCATTTACGGCTTAGCTCTTCCTTCAGGTACCCATGTAAGCACTGAAGATTGCCACTGGGTGATACTCAGCTCCTTGCAGCTTGTTGACTTCTGGGAATATCTTCCTTCAACTCCTTTTGTATTTACCATAAACTGTGTCTGGTTTTGTTTGTTTTATTCTGGGGTTTTTTTGATTTTTTTTTTTTTAGGTCTAGAGCAAAACCAGTTCTGCTTCATACGTTCACTGAAATCAGTAATATCATTTAGTGGTAGTTCCAGTTCAGTGTTGTCAGAAATATATTCATTTCTGTTTGTTATTTTAGTGTTATTTGAGCAAAAGTCTCTGTATGCTTCATTAGAAAGGCCAGAAATGGATTCAAAAAATGGAAATGTAATGGGCATTGTCATTTTATTAATATTTATAGTTGGTAGCATTGTGCAGAGCTGCCTTTCCAATAAGAAATGTTTAGATAAGGCTGGTTTTTTTCCCCCCTGTCATTCAGTCACATTGACATTAGTAGTACCGATGGGTGCAGAATGAGAGGACAGACTTCCATGGCTCTGGAGAAGAAACCCTTAGTGGATTAGACAAAAAGTCTTTGCCAGACCCTTTAACACAGTCTGTCAAAATAGGAGCTGTACAAGAGAGAATAAGAAAAGTAGTGTAGCACCAGGTACTTGTGTGCTGTGTTTCTGTGTTTCATGCTAACAGTCTGTGATCACAGTCACTAAAATACACATACTGTACTAGGAGTTCTCTGACAAGTCTTACAGTGCAGTAAGCTGATATGAGACAGTCACCTTGTGCTGTCAAAATTAGTAAGAATTTATTTATGGCATATGTAAGGTTTGGATTTTGAATGCACATTGGAATTGTCCAGACTGTTAATGAGAAGATTGAGTTTAGACTGAGAAACCAAAGCTGGACAATCCCTTTTTGCGTGGCAGTTATGTCCTGACCTGTCGGCCTGTCACCTGCACAGCTCGTGCTGCAAGTCTGCTTTCTGATGCTAAATCAGCTCTTCCTGACACCCAAATTGCTCTTTCCCCATCCTCTACAGCATTTTGAAAGGGCATGTCTGAAATGTGGCCGCCCGTGTTTCCTTCCACTCAAGCTGTTCTTTTGCCAATGGCAGGACCTGCAGCGGGACATAGAGCAGCACACGGCAGGTGTGGAGTCCGTGTTCAATATTTGTGAAGTGCTGCTGCACGACTCAGATGCTTGTGCTAATGAGACAGAGTGTGACTCCATCCAGCAGACTACCAGGAGTTTGGACAGACGGTGGAGAAACATCTGTGCCATGTCTATGGAAAGGCGAATGAAGTAAGTCCCTTTTCCTTACCCCTCCTGAAGAAGCCTGGGGCAGCATTTTGAAGAAACGCTGCAGCTTTTGCCACAAGCTGAATTTTGGAAAGGAAAAAGATAATTCAGAATTAATAGTTGGCTTGTGATAGAACCTTTCCATTTCTGCTCTCTCAGAATCGAGGAAACTTGGCGTCTGTGGCAGAGGTTTCTGGACGACTATTCTCGCTTTGAAGATTGGCTAAAATCATCTGAAACGATAGCAGCGAGGCCTAATTCTTCAGAGGTTTTGTACACGCATGCAAAGGAGGAGCTGAAGAAATTTGAGGTGAATTTTCTAACTTCCTTTTTTATGCTCAGCAGCAGGCTGAATGATCAGGCTGTTGAGTACTTATTGTCTCTGCCAAATGCCTGGGTCACTGGAGAACACTAGTTTGGCATTGGTGATATAGAAAACATAAATAATGTGCCCAGTGTGTGGCTGCTGGATGTCTGACCGATGTATTTGTCTCCAGATTTGTATTTGAACATGGAGAATCCAGTGCTCTGAACTGACAAGATCCTGCTTATAAGTTAAAGATTTGCTTTTTATAGGCAAGAGACCTTTGTGGGTTGTTTTTTTCTTTCTTTTCCTAATGAGCTCAGCCTGAGCAGATCATTTAAAATAGGGTCCTCCCGTGGCTATAAATTTGCAGTTGGAAGGTCTATTTTTAAGGGGAGGGCATCATCTCTCCTGATGGATAGTATCATCCGCATCCTTTCTCTTGTCAGCGAGGGAACGAGTTCACTGCTTTGCCTTGCAGGCATTCCAGCGGCAGATCCACGAGCGCCTCACGCAGCTGGAGCTGATCAATAAGCAGTACCGGCGCCTGGCCCGCGAGAACCGCACCGACTCCGCCAGCAAGCTGAAGCAGATGGTGCACGAAGGAAACCAGCGCTGGGATAACCTCCAGAAACGAGTCGCTTCCATTCTGAGGAGACTCAAGGTAATGGCACAGTGGGGTGAGAGAATAAGGAGCACTTGCTGTAGGAATTTCTCAAGAGCAAAACATGCACATGTCTTGTGTTGGTTTGTGTCTTGAGCTGCCAGTGTAGGAGAGCAGCTCTGGAAAGCTCACCAAGAACATGGCATAAACCTGTCCTTGGCAGATGAGCTCTTGGTAGCTGAAGAAGAGCCTAAAGATGCAAATTTGGGTGATCAGTTGCCAGTCTCACTGCTCCTATCACACTTACCCTCTTATCCTTGTAATGTGTTCATGCACTGGCTTCTTTCCATAGATGAGAGGCAAAGAGACAAAAGGGCCTCAGTGGTGCAGATATGGTTTGGAGTTTGCAGCTCAGCTCTCCTTCATGCCAAGTTCTGATTCACCTACAAGGCTTTAAACGTGGAGATGTGATGGGGAGGCACAGCTCCTGCTGTACTGCCTGCCTGACAAGGAATGTTGTCCAAGGGTGTATTTGTGACACTTCAAAGAAGTATCCTGTCAATTAAACCGATCTCTGGGCGGATGTTCTGTGCTGTGCCCTGGGGCAAACTTGCCACTGCCTGATTTTTAAATATAACAGTGCAGCAAGCAACTGACAGTGGATGAGGCTGTGGGAGCAGTGATGGTGTTTGATCTGTGCAGTTATGAGTTGTTGTGTTTGGGATGTTATATGATCCTCTTCCTGAACAGTAAATCCACCCAGGAGAACAGGCAGGCTCCATGTCTGTTGGCAGCTTCTGTGGGGGATGGGCAGCAGGGAGAGTTCCTCCTGGCTACTGCCTCGAATGGTGCATTAATTACACTGGCATGGTCATCCCATGATCCAGCTTCTCCACTGTAAAATCAGTAAAAACTGATTTTAATCTCATAGTTTGAATTACTTTAATTAGGGATGGGGTTTACTTCCTTTGTCTGTCTCTGTTTTAAATTTAGAACAAATTAAATGTCAAGCCTGAGTCCTGTTAACACTGATGTGGGAGAAGGCCTGCAGTGGGGAATCAAGACTATAACTTTATAGAAGCACCTTGCACTGCTGAAGTTTTATTCCCTCTTTCATACAAATAGTGCACTAACATAGGGCAGTGTTCCAGCATCACTACAGGAAGGGAACAGGTTTTATACGTGGTGTGCTGCCATTTGTACCCTGAAGGCTTTTAAAGTAAACAGGAGTTTTAAAAAGAACCCACTGTTTTCAGAAGGGTCCTGTGACCATCTCTTTTAGTAGCTGCAGTCTTACAACACTGGCTCTGTTCTTCCCATCCAGCACTTCACCAATCGGAGAGATGAGTTTGAGGGGACAAGGGAAAGCATCCTTGTTTGGCTCACAGAGATGGACCTCCAGCTGACAAACGTGGAGCACTTCTCCAAAAGTAACTTTGATGACAAAATGCGACAGTTAAATGTACGTATCCTTATAGAACAGCTGTTTAATGTAGCCCAGCTGATCCTGTTGGGCTGCCCTCTCTTGACAGAATCATCTCCTTTCCTGGAACTTCACAATAGCCACCAGATCTCTGTAGGGCTATCTTTGTTTTAAGACACCAGTAAATTGTTAAGACCTATTGTCTGAATCAAGATTGATCTGTACAGTATTTAATTCAGATTCAGTGTTCAAGCTCAGTTCTGTCCTGCCATTTTCTCCTGACCCTGCATGTCAGTGGCAGTGATCCCTGGGCTGTAAAGTAGCAGATGCCAGTTAACAGTAAAAACTACATTCCTAAATTCAGGTTTGTTTTTTTTTTCTGGTGAGAATTTCTTTTAAATTGGCATCCTTTGAGCACGTAGTTTGTAGCTGGGACTTTCAACAGAACTAAGACAGCAGGAATGTGTAATGATTCTAGAGAATATACTAGGTCTTTACTACCTGCTCATACGCTCATTTCTCCATTCTCCCTGCACTGTTAATTGTTTTGGGATGTAGATTTATTGTTGTGTAGGCTGGAGGCCCAAGCAGCCAAACAGACTTCTTTGCTACGGATACAAAGATTGTGTGTAGCCAACATTGAAATAAACTCTGATTAGCTGAACTGTGTCATGATTGTCTGCAGGCTCAGGACACTGCAGTCAAATTCATGGACACATCGGTGGAAAATGCCACTTCATTTGGAACTGTAATTCTGCTAATAAAACAAACGTTTGGACCTTCTGAGTAAAAAGATATTTGCCAAATTAAATTAGACAACAATGTCAATCTTGTCTTTCACTACAGTGAGCCAGAAAAGAGGGACAAAGCTTAAGCTAGAAAGGCCTGATGCAGAAGTAATTATTTTTCTTGTATGTTCCAAATAGGGTTTCCAGCAGGAAATAACATTGAACACCAATAAGATTGATCAGCTAATCGTTTTTGGGGAGCAGTTGATTCAGAAGAGCGAGCCTTTGGATGCTACTCTGATTGAAGATGAATTGGAAGAACTTCATCGATACTGTCAGGAGGTGTTTGGGCGAGTTGCCCGGTTCCATCAAAGACTGACCTCAAGGGATCCTGTAAGAATCAACAGTTGTTTTCATTGTTGGGGCAAGATTTTGGTGTTTGAATTGCAATGCTCATTGCTTATCCCTAGCAGCTGCACTGAATGGTTTGAGCTGAAAGGAGTCAGGAGCTCCACAATAGATGTGCCAGCTTTGTTAAATCTTCATTGCCAGTCTTATCACACCTCTCCTGGTGGGACTCCATCTCCAGAACCTGGATAATAGCATGGAAGGAGTTCACATGGTTCATATTTATATAGTAGTGGCTTGAGGGCTTCAAAAGCTTCTTTGGTGTTTCTTAGTTTTCTGTAATTTCAGTAATGTGCTTAGAATATCTCCTTATATATTTGTGAGGCTCTATCTGTCCACTTTGTTGTGAGAACCCTGAATGGGGAGCAGCACACACTTTGCTTTTCCCTGGGAACATTCAGATGATTTTCAGTTTGCTTTGGCTCAAAAGGAAAGAACATCTGTTAGAAAGGCAGGTGAAGGAAGTAATAGGAACAACTACAAGTTGTGCTGTGTGTTGTTCACCCCTGCCTGAGTTTTGTTTCCTTGCTGACCTTTGAAGTCCATCTGGATCTGGATACCCCTCCCTGCAAACTTCTGACAGATGTTATGGTGGTGGTTGAGGGTCTTGAAAGAGAGGAGGTAGCTGCTGCTGACGACTGTTTTGGGAAAAGAGGAGGAGGCAGAAATCATGTCTCCTTTTAATTTTAGGCATGTGGTCTTTGATTGCTGCAGCTGACCACAAAACTATCCTGTATGGCTCAACCATTAGCTCATTAAGCAGTGTGGATCTCTTGTAAATCTTACTAATATGCAATAATTGTCACTTATTTGTAGGGATTGGACGATGAAAAAGATAACTCTGAAAATGAGACAGATCAAGAAGACTCCAGAGAAATCCAGAACGATCCCTGGCATAAGAAGGCCATCAGCGAGGGGCCCTCATCGGCACAGTCCCTTTGCCACCTTGTGCCCCCTATGCAAGGTCACGAGAGATCCGGCTGTGAAACCCCTGTCAGCGTTGACTCCATCCCACTCGAGTGGGATCACACAGGTGATGTGGGAGGTTCTTCCTCTCATGAAGATGATGAAGAAGCAACATACTACAGTGCTCTGTCAGGTGAGAACCAACGTCCAGCAGTTTGGTTTGACATGGACAACTGCAGGATGTCCCTGTGTGGGAAGGGAGGGGGATTGAAGTCTTGCTCCCACATGGTTGGTTGGTTTTCAAGTACCATTAATAGATGTGAGCAGTCTCATCTCTTAGATCTCTTGATGAAGGGAATGGTATTGTCTAAACCAAGCTTTTGTCTTCAGGAACATCAGGTTTTTAGAAACGTTACTTTTTCAGAATGTTTGAAAATAGTACCAACCACTTATTTTGTTCTTTGTCTTTCCTGTCCCTGATTGTTTCAGCTGCTTTTAATAGTTGGAAAATACTGAATAGTGAGGAAAATGACATTATTCTTTTTTCAGATGTAGAAATCACTGAAAACCCTGAGGCATATCTTAAAATGACCACAAAAACTTTGAAAGCATCTTCTGGTAGGCACCTGCTAATGCATGTGTCTGAACATGGCAATCTCCCTGTGCTGCACGCTATATTCCTCAACCTCTCTCATATGTAATGTCTGACTTCCTGCCTTGTGTGGACACCATGTCTCATCCTGTCATGGTGTTCTTACGCTGCAGTATCCACATGTACATTACAAAGCAGTCCAGAACATACCATTTAGATTTTGCCTGGTAAATGCCAAGGTGGTTAATGCTCATTTCGTTGCAATGATCCAAAGTCTTCTGGTACTTTCTCGGTGGTTTGCTCTGGGTAGTATCACTTTTTTGGTCGTTTCTAATTTTGGTTGCATAATTACTGAAGGCAGCAGCTCCAACTCTGCAAGTACTTTTTGTGGTGCATGACAGAGCCGTGTGTGTCCTGTCTGTTAAATCCAGAACAAATGTTCTCCAATTCAGGACATGTCTATACCTGTACCTACTGACATGCATTGCAGATGTGTGATGGTATTGTTGGGATGCAAACTTTCCAAAACCACGGTGCAGCCTTTTTCTTTTGTTTTTTTTGACTACTCATACCTGTATTCAAGCATTTTCCAGAAGAAAACAGAATGTCCCATAACTGCATGGCTCTCATCTCATTACCTTTGAAACACTGTTGATGTTTTGCAAATGTGCATGCTTTGCAAGGAAAGCTGCAAAACTGTCATTTTTATGCCATAACTTGATGCCATTTTATTCAAAGCGCTTTTCTAACTTTAAACAAAGCAACAGCTTCCTCGTGGAGATGGGATTTTGAACTCACGGTGCATGGTTTTGTTTTTATTTGTTTCAGGAAAGTCTGTTTCAGAAGCTCATCCTTGGCATTCTCCAGGTAGCCCAGTCTGCAGGAAACACAGATATAACCAGGCAGAGATGGTTGGAAATGTGTTGTCTGGTCCGGAGACAAGTACTCCCTATAAGCCAGACTATGTGAGTTGGAGGCTCTGTGAGCACCGAACCCATTCTACACACTCTGTTGTTCTGTGTAACTCCATCCTCTTCCCTTCTCCAGCATCAAGGAAAAGATTAGCTGTGGGGGGGAATGTTCACTTCATGCAAAGTTAGACATTATTTCTGGTGGCTCAGGTAACCAGTGAGAGTCTCTATCCACTTGTTAGAAAAGCAATTCAGAACAATCACACTGGGCTCCTGTCCGAGTCAGTGTCTAGAGGAACTTCCTTCCTCAATTGTCATAGGACAAGTCTAGGAGAATTTAACCTCCACAGGGGAGAGATTGTGAATACCCTCTCTTGCTACTTACTGACAGATCTCCCTGTCCTAAGCAGGCAGATTTGAAGGGTCCTTTTCTAGCATGCAACACACCATTTAATCTTCTAGGCACTAAAAAATGTGCCAGAATGGCTTATTGTTCATGGGTTCCTCAGCCTTGGTGGCTGTTTGCCAGCCATGGCTTTGCCAGCAGCTGCCAGGCTCAGTGGATCTGGGCTGGTTGTCAGCACTCTTCCAGACAGGATGGTACTGGTATCTGGCTGCTTTTGTCATCATTAATCCAGTCTTGGAGCCTTACAGTCAATATTGCCAAGACCCAGAATCCAACAGAAAGCATCAGCAAATGTACATTGTCTGGTACCACGCAGTGCAAAAGCAATTAATTTACCATGTCCAGTCTTGCAGTAATTAGCAGCACTATGGAATGTGCTTGTTTACTGGAGAGGCACAGAGAGCCACTATGAACTGTTAGTAGAGACACAGAATCCTAGTGCTAAATGTGACATGCAAGAGCTCAGCAGCAGCCCAGCCACCCCATAGTAATACAAACTAAGTTTAACCTTTGACAACTTGTTAACCTGCAGGGCTCACCCACCAAAATGTCCTTCCAGGTGAAGCAGCTCAGCTCTGCAAGCAGCAGCAGCAAAGAGAAAACTCCCTCTGCTAGTATGAGTGATGAAGAACCCCAGGATGACCAAGAGCTCATGAATATAGCAGCAGCAGAGAAGCAGTCAGGTATGGGAATGGCTTTGGGGCTGTGGTGTTTGTCCTCTGACTGTGGGGACACAAACACAGCACATTTGCCTTGGGAACAAAATTGAAATAAACTACTATCATCTAAATTAATGTATTTTGCCAAGTTTCACTGAGCTGCCTTCTCACCCAGTTCTGTCCAACCCACATGTGCTGTTCTAAGCTTTTACATTTTCTGCCAGAATTAAGACTTTTCTCTCTCATGATATGCTTCTATCTCTTTGCTAGTTGTAATGAATGGGAACAATTTCACTGTTGTGTGATGCTGATCAGGGACTTTTAATCAGATTTCAAAATGAAGAAGTGTGTCTGTCTAAAATAAGATTGCTATGTTGAGCTGTTGGTACTCCATATAACGAGATGCTACAGCACCCATTTGCAGAAATGTTTTGCCAAAGCTGGTAATATATTCTGTTCTTCCCCGTATTCACTGTGGTCCTTTTGTCCGAATAGACCAACAAGCTGGTTCTTAACCTTTTAGGACCTCATTCCTGGTTTCAGGTGCTTGAGATTGTAGTAGCACATTGTAGTGCAATCACAAAAGCGAACTGTGGTAAGAATTGCTGCAGCTACCTGCACCAGCTCACTTTGTTTATGTCTCTGGTCTCACAGATGGCCCAGGGTTGTGTCCCGTGCATGGGATGAATAGGAAAAGCTCTGAGGAGGGCTTAGGTGTGCTTCCAGAAATACTGTTAGTGATTGTACGGGTGGCATCTCCATGTCCTTTACCACTGAATTGATGAAACGTAGAATCATAGAATGGTTTGGGTTGGAAGAGACCTTAAAGGTCATCTAGATCCACACCCTCTGCCATGCCAGGGACACCTTCCACTAGGCGAGGTTGGTCAGAGCCCCATCCAACCTGTCCTTCGACACTTCCAGGGATGGGGCATCCACAACTTCCCCTGGCAACTTTTTCAAGTGCCTCACCACCTTCAGAGTAAAGAATTCCTTCCTAATGTCTATCCCATGATAAATTTTGATGTCCCTGTCGTGGTTTTGCCACGACAGTCCACCAAATCACAGCTGCCTTCATTGAATTCCATCTCCTTAGATTTTCTCTGTTCTTCCAATGCATTAATGTGATTCAAATCCTTTGTAGCATTGCTGTGTGGATAACTTGACCAATAACATGAAACTTAACAGGCTGCAGAACCTCAAGAAAAAAAATGTGTCTGGATAACAGAAATACACGACAGCAATTATTTGGCCTTGAGTCGATTTGAGAATAATTTAGTTTTTGCATCAGTTTTACACACTCTGGACATTACTGAAGATTTACATGTATCTTATTCTATGATTTGCAGGCATTATTGATAGGTGGGAGCTCATCCAAGCTCAAGACCTCAGGAACAAACTTAGGATGAAACAGAAATTGCAGCAGTGGCAGCAGCTGGACTCAGATCTCAGCGACATCTCTGCTTGGCTTGATAAAACCGAGGAAGAGCTGGAAGAGCTACAAAAAGGGAAAATTCCAACGAGCATGCAGGCATTGGAACAAAGGGTCAAGAAGCTGAAAGTAAGTTATGGCCTACTGAGAAGTGGGATTTCAAGATGCTGATGCTCTTTATCACTGTGTTTGTGCTCCTGGGATCTGCTGGGCAGCACAGATGCCAGTAGGAATGCGCCAGTGGCACAGGGGAACTAAATTCTCTCAGCTGAGTGGACTAAAGAGGGTTGTTAGGCAAGGTGCTTCTGTCTTCATCTGCACAGATTTGCAGACAGTAGGCCTGGGTACAGCAGGCAGTCAGGCTGAAATAAAACCCTCTCCCGTTGTTTTCTTGCAGTGGTACCAACATCTTTTCTTTGTGTCATGTCCCTCCATGCAATCCAGAAACAGACTGAAAATTAGCCAGGTCAGCAGTCTACAAAGTCTAGGCTGATTTTTTTTTAAAATTCAATTAAAGGCGTAGCTCCAACAGGGAGGCTGAGAAAGATCTACTCTAAAGCTGTGGGTTTTAGCAATATGGTGTTTGCAAAAAATGTTAGCTCGAAATAGCACCTTTGCCCTATAGTTGAAAGATTGATCCTTTTAAAATATGCATTTTTTTGTTAGGCAAATGCAGATTTCTCCTTGGATAGAATGTATCAGTAATAAACAAGAAACAAAATCAATTCAGTCTCTGCTGATCTTCAGCCAAGTAACAGAGCAGTTAGAGAAACAATAACATTAGCCTTTGACAGCATGTGTGGTCATAATATGTTGCCTCCTATGACTCAGCTTCCATAAACCAGGACTACATCAGGTCTGCAAGTTGAACCAGCAGGTCACCAGGGCACATGTAAGTGCTGGTCCCTGGGACTCGGGTAACAAAATGCCTCAGGTTGAACTCTCTCTGAGAGAGTTGAGTGTTCCTGAGCTGTGGAAGTGCAAAATCCTTCTGTGCTCACCCTTCTGCCAGTAGCCTCCTATGGAGCCACCCAAATCCTGAGGTTACTGGTCAGTTTGGCATCACACTTGGGATGATGCTCACACACAAAACACTCTGCAGGATAGAGGAGGGATTTCCTAGGCATGCTGAGAGTATGCTTAAGCCTGTGTGTCCTGGAGTAGTCCTTAGGCCAGGGAGAATAACTGCACTCCAGTAAGATTGATTCCAGCAGCCAATCTGGCTTAGGCACCAAGTGCTAAGAAAGGTTTGGTGGTGCCTCTTGGGTGGCTTTCCTTCAGCCTGGGGTTGTGTGTCTGACCTCTGCAAGGAGCAGAGCTTCACTTCTCTCTCCTGCATCTGCTTAAGAGGAGTCCAGCTGGCTGTAAATCCCCTTTTCAGACAGCTTGGCTTTATAGGGGTGTCTAAAAGAGCAAGCAGACTCTGAGAGGTGAATTTCATGAGATGTCAGGACATCCCAATTGCCCTGGATAAGGATAAGGCCAGTCTGCCTGCAGACTGGTTTACTGTTGTTCAGAAATCTGTGATGGACCATTTGCTTTGTCTGGTATTAAAAAAAAATAAATTGTTGCTTGGAGGAGGGAGATGAGATTCTTTGTTGGGTAAAATGTGATTTAGACAAGCAGTTTTCAGCAAGTGGGATGTAGATCTTGAGAATATCTGGATTGACACTCTTGTTAGAAAGGCTGCTAAGAAAAGCCGTCTGAGCTGTGTGCTTTGCAGGATTCATCCTGCAGCTCTTATTTTCCTACTGCAAGAGCATCTTGAAAAAGACTGAGTACCTTTGATTCAAACCGTAAACCTGAGGGTCCAGGGTGTTGTTCAGCATTCAAAACCTCCAGAAATACAGGCTCTACCCTAACATAAAGGTGATTAGCTGATACAGCCAGGACTTTGCAAATTCCATAATATTTCCCCCCCTTCAGTTCTAAGGGAGAGGAGGCAAACAGGCAGGACTGGTTTTGGGGAGACCTCCACAAGTCAGAGAAATGGGCTGACAGAAATCCTGACTAGAGGGAAGAAAAGGAATTTCTCACAACCTGGTGTGGGACCAGGGGCCCAGATGGGATGGGGAATCTCCATCCTGCAAGATACTCGAAATTTGACCAGATGAGGCCCTGAGCAGCCTGCTGAGTTTGAAGTTGGCCCTACTTTAAGCAGGAAGATGGAGTACAGACCTCCAGATGTCCCTTTCACCATTATTCTAGGATTCTGAGGTGGCAAAACCTTTATAGATTAAGAGGAAATACCCTGTGATCACCTATGGGAATATTTGTCCAAGTGTCAGGGAAAGAGGCAGCTCAGAGTAGTGAAGGACAGATGTGGATTAAGCCATAATGCCTGTGACTTAGGAAGAAGCACAAGCCCAGACAGATTAATTTTTTCAAAGTGAAGGTTTTGGCTTTAAAATAAAAAACAACCAAAAAAAGTAACGTAAAGCAGGCCACCTACCTTAATATGTTTCTTAGCAGTGTTGAAAAGCCACCAGATTCAAACAGCTTTCCCCAATACCTGTGGTTCTTCTGAGTGCACAGTTTTATTGTAAATAATCAATGTGTTTTTCAACATTCATGAAAGTTCCTAATCCTCTTTTTTGGCCAGGACATGCTTAAAGCATTTGATAACTACAAAGCAGTGTTGCTTTCTGCTAACCTGAGCAGCAAGGAATTCCAGAAGGCGGATAGCACAGAGTTCAAGGAGCTTCAGAACAGGCTCCGGAAGGTGAACTTGCACTGGGAGAAGGCAACTCGTGCACTGGACAGCTGGAGGAAAGGTTTACAACAAGCCTTGCTGAATTGCCAGGTGCATACCACGTGCCAGCTTATGAGGGAAAACTCTCTTTGGGATGTTACTGTGCGGGGTGGATAAGGGGAAGAGGGCAGATGGATAATTCCTGCACATCAGTGGAACAGCCACTCACAGTCCAAGACACTTTGTTTTCTTATAAAGTTGACTCTGTTGGGTTTAAAGGGTTTGGTAAAAATATCTTTCAACTGGATAATAAATATCCTTTTATTACATAGGTGGAATAGTTTAGAAACCTATTCTGTAGCCTCCCTAAGGGTGAATTTTATGGTGACTTTCCAACCTGGGCTGGGCATTTTGTTTGTAGGCAAAGCCTACAAAGGTGTCTTTTCTCTTACGTGCAAATCTTTTGTTTCTCTAGGACTTCCACGACCAGAGCCAGAAACTAATCCTGTGGTTAGCAAGTGCTGAAAGCCGAAGGAATGAAGCACAAGTCACGGATCCAAATGCTGACCTCAATACAACATTGGAATGCCAAAAGGAGCTAATGGTAAGTGTGGTCTTAACTGCAGCACCTCAGCTCTTCCACTGAGTCAGTAGCTCTCATCACAAAATAAGAGCAGGATGTTCATGTCTCGAGATGCCTCAGTCTGTCCTTGAACCTGCTGCAGTCAGGCATGTGGATGTTTCTGAAATGGACCAAGATATTGATTATATGAGGCAATTTTTCCATTGCATATCATAATTAAGTTGCTTATGAACAGTCTTTATACTGGAGTAAGACTTCCAAAATTTAATGTCTTCTCTATATGACTTACCCACTGCTAGAACTATTTTAAAATGTTTTCAAGCAGGTACAGCCAGTCTCTTCAAGAGATCTTCTTTTCCTGTGTAGCTGTAATAGCCATTCCTACATAGTGTGGATTCTCAGGCAGGTTGAGTTGTTCTTTAAAGCCTTCAGAATTCCTCCTTTTGTGACAACATCTTTAAAGTTGAGAGTAACAGTCTGTTGTACTGGTTTTTGTTTGTTTGTTTATTCTAAGCAACTGGAGAAAGAGCTGCTGGAGCAACAGCTTAATGTAAACTCCCTTCAAGAACTCACTGCTTACCTGCTGCTAAAATCAGATGGTGACTACATTGAAGAGGAAGAGAAAGTCCATGTAATTGGAACAAAACTGAAACAGCTTATTGAACAAGTCTCTCATGACTTAAAAACCATACAAGGAAATCTGGTGAGTCAGAATTTAAAAACTTGCTCCTGGATCTTCCTTAATGAAAAGTAATAATGTACTAAGAGTAAAGGTATTTGTAAAAGGCTGACTTGAAACTTAAATTCTTCCACCTTCAAAAGCTGAAAAAAGAACAGTTAAGTCTGGCTGTAGGAAAAACTTCAGCACCACAGGACTGACACAGTATTGTAAGAGATTGCTCAGGCAGGTTGTGCTGCCTCCACCCTCGAGGGTTTGAAGAGCAGGGAGGATAAAGCTTTCAGTGAGGCTTTTGGTCAGGTCTCATAGCTGGCCTGGCTTTGAGCAAGAGATTGAAGTATCTGAGCTTCCTGAAGTCCCTTCCAACCTGAATTTCTGTGATCCAGACCAAGTATCAGGCTGGGAGTATGTGATGAACACACAGGAGTTGTGGTTCATAGCAATGGGTGGCTTACCCTGAGAGCTGTCAGATAGAGATATTTTCAAGTTAATACCTGTATACACCTCCTCTTCCTTTGTAATTCCTTCTGGCTGGGCATAATAAAGCATTTCTTTATGCCAGAGAACTGGAGCATCAGTTCACCAATGGTTATTTACATGGGAAGGGGCAGTGGGCTGTGCACCTACAGAGGCAGTGAAAGGTGGCTCTTAGCACTTCATTTGTTGTGAGTTTTGAATGTGCATTTTAAAGAGGAAAGTGTTGTTATCTTTTAGGATACAAAAACATTCCTGCTAGTTCCAGAGGACTTGGACTCAGGAGACTATAACCCAGAAGCAGAGAAATCCAGCCCTGCTGTGAAGAAGGCAAGTATATTTTTCTAATATTTTGCTATCAGCATATAGCATATTTTGACAGATTTAATGTAGAAATTCCTCAAGTGTAATCATTTTACCTTTTAGATTCATGTACCTTATTACAGCATTTACAGCCAGGCTTTAAAGTCTACAGCTGTGTTTTCTGAGAAAGATAAATTCCTTGTAGTTTCTGAAAGCTGGATACTAAAAGCTGTTTCTCTCAACAGATTGTGGCAAGGAGAACAGCTGATGACAGAAACGGCAGCAGCACAAGGTATTATTTTATATTCACCTGTCTCTTGAAGGATAGTGAATATGGCAGAGATGAGCTGAGTGCCAGCAGGAACCTGGGCAGCTGTTCTTCATGGGCTGACACACGGGTGGAGGTGATTTCTGCCTCCCTGTAGTGTCTCCTCTGCCTCCCATCTCCGGGCTGCACCTTGGTGAATGGATTCCTTCAGCACTCCTGCTCCAGGACCTCTGCAGGGGTGTGCAGCCTTGGCTTGTCTTTATTTTTGAGAAAATATTATTTTGTGCCAAATGGAGGATATTTTAGGTTTTAATCCCCTTTCATTCCACCAGCAGAGCTGAAAAAAGAAATTTGCCCACTGAGAGCTACTTAGTACAAACAGACCATGCAGGACAACAAGAGAACTTAAACCCCCAGTGCATTTAGGACTCAGATCTCAGTAATGCCAAGGCAGACAGGAGCCTCATCAGTGTGAATGGTTCTTTCCTTTGTAGTTCACCACCTATTTGGAGTGGTTTGTTTGCCTCCTGGGAGAAGTTAAGTTTGCATCTGAAAATAGGGTAAAAACTCACTGTTCTAAGCTATTGCAAGTAAATGCTTCTTCTTCAGGAGCAAGGATAGTAAACCCAAACCAGCAGCTGACTTGCCATTGAGCAGTCCTGCACGCTTCCAAATTACAGTTAAAAGTGTTTAATGTATTCTGTTCTCCTGTAGATACACAGCCCTGCATCTCAGAAGGGTGGTGTGGACCCTGGAGAGGACTCAAATTCTAAAGCGCCTGTTTTTCTTCTCCTTTTCAGAAGTGAAAGCCACCCACGACCCGCGCAAACCAACCCTCGGTCTCCCTCCTTCTTTTACCGAGTGTTACGAGCAGCTTTACCTCTCCAGTTGTTCTTTCTGCTGCTTTTGCTCCTGGCTTGCATGATTCCATCTTCTGAGGAGGACTACAGCTGCACCCAGGCAAACAACTTCGCCCGCTCCTTCTACCCCATGCTGCGATACACCAACGGGCCTCCCCCCACCTAAAATCGCCCTCACTCACACCAAAACACGCTGGGAGGTGCTTTTCTTTTTATTTTTTTTCATGCTGCCAGCATCAATCAAGCAGCGAGCAAATTTCACATCTCAAAAATGTATATCTTGACGAAATTTCAGCATTTTTATATGGAAAACAGACTTTTTGGGTTTTTTTCTATAGATTTTTAAACTGTAAGCAACACACTTTCTACTTGGATGCAATAGATACACTATTTTGTTAGGGGCAGTGCTCTTAAGCTTGCAAGGTGTTTGAATACAGAGTTATTAGATGCAGAAACGGCCTCACAGTAATCTTAAGCATAGCAGTCTGTCTTGGGTTAGCATGACAGACAAGCAGCTGAAGAGGGACTTTGCTTAACATGATTACTGCACACCCTTCACGTTACCTGTATCTTTTGGTACTGGAGTCACTTTGTGGAAACAGAAAAAAAAAAGACATATTTTTGAATCTTTGTTACTGTATTTTGTTCACCTAACACATTCAATAACATGATGCACATTTGTTTTGTTTGACATAAAGTGTTCTAGTGGTTAGGACTGCTGTGTTGTCTTTTTATACCACTTTTGAAATAAGAAATTGCTGCATTGCATGGAAATGGTTTATAATGCACATATTTTCTAGATGAACATGATTATGTAGACTATCCCTAATGTATACAAATAGTGTAATGACTTTTTTAATGAAAGAATTTTTTCAGTTTTTAACCTGCTGAATAGTGTACAGTATTTCGGAGAGAATTGTGCATTTTTATAAGCTTTGTTTTCAAAATGAGACTGACACTTGGGCAGTGGCTGGAGAAACACTGTGTACAGTCAGCATTGCCACTGCTCCTCAGTTGTACAGTTTGAGTACTGTCATTAAACTTTTGCCAATGTCTGCAGGACTGTGGGTGTGTCTGGTGGGGGGAACAGCTTTATGTTCCAGCAGTGCTGACCCTTCCACTCCTGTGGGAGTCAACTTTGCTTGCTAATGGAGCAGTGCTGAGAGAAGCACCACCACTCTCTTGCTTATCAGAGCAAGGAATTACAAATCCAGAAGTGGAGCCTGTGTTTGGTGGCTCAGATCCTTTCTTTTGCAATTGTTGGTGATTACCTGGAAGAATATGAAGCTGAACCAACTAACACTTATTACTCGTTTGAAATGCTGAACTGGAACTGGTTTTCTGTACTGGGAGTTACAGCAGTGCTGGAGCAGGGGAAGTGCAGGTTGAGGAGGACTCAGTGTGGTACAAGGGCTTTGCTTTTTGTGCTTGGTTGCAGTGAAAATCACCCAGGAATTAGCCAGTTTCTGTAATGCTTACCCACAGAAAATGTAGCCCGTGGGAATTCTCCCACCCTTTCTACACTTGTCTCCACTGGTGGTTGCCGATCCCCCATCTTCTGGCAGGGGCATTTATGAAGCTGTTTGGTTGTTCTGATGTTCAGAGACCAAACCAACAGCTTTTTCCCAGCCCTGCTGGCAAACCCACCGTGGTTTATTTCCAGGACATTAAACTAAACTAATACAGCTGTGTTGAGGTGCCAGACTTGCGCTCCAAGATACCAGTTTCACAGCTCTCACACTAGTGCTGTATCCAAGGTAAATGGTGGATCCTCCCCACCCCTCACACATGCTCTCCTCTCTCTCTCTGCCATCATTATTTGATCTTTTTAAAGCAAGTACTTTCAGATGGAGCTCATTTAAGTTTCTGTCTCTGTAGAAGTCATCCAACTCTAAACTACATTGCCAGGTTGTCACAAATGCCCATGCAAACCTTTCTGCCAAGAGCTAATAGTCAGTTGCTGACATGATATTCAGTTCCTCTGCCATTAAAGAACCTATGCAGGGGGGGAAAAATTGAACAGTGTTAAAAGGTCTAAAGAAAATTTCATAGCCTACAATTTCCTTTCATTATGTACAGTTATATCAAATTGTTGAGCTGATGTAATATATAAAAAGAGGAGCTTTCAAGAAATTATCTCAAAATGTCACCAAAAAAAAAAAAAAAAGTCCGGGAAATAACTTAAATCTTTTTTTCCCCCAAAGTTATTTTAAATAATTTTATTTCCAGTTGATTACAATCACTGCACTGGAGGCTGACACTGAAGTCTACTTTAAACAAGTCATTCTGTATTACCCACCAATTTGTCATCATCTTGCTCAGGAGTGGGTTGTTAGTGGTCAGGGAAGAGAAAAAAGATTAAAAAGAGAGGACAGATGCAATAGTTAGAGCAAGCAGGACCTGTGCACGTGCCTTGTAGGAGTGAAACCAGCCCCAAGCTAGTTTTCAGTTGAAGTCTTTATTTCTTTGGCAGGGAGATGAGGCCTCAATCTGGTTTTAGCTCTATGTACCCACCCCTCCCCCAGAATAGCCAACACCAATGAGAAGGCTCCAGGGAGACTTAAGAGCAACTTGTAGCAACTAAAGGGGACCTACCAGAGACTGGAGATGGGATTTTTACAAAGGGTAATGGCTTTAAACCGACAGAGGGTTAGGTGAGATGACAGGGACAGATTCACAACTGTGGGGGTGGTGAGGCCCTGGCACAGGCTGCCCAGAGAAGCTGTGGATGCCCCATCCCTGGAAGTGTTCAAGGCCAGGCTGGACGGGGCTTGGAGCAACCTGGGATAGTGGAAGGTGTCCCTGCCCATGGCAGGGGGATTGGAATGAGATGATCTTTAAGGGTTCTTCCGACCCAAACCATTCTGTGATTCTGTGATAAAATCCAAACAAGACAAAAATTCTTACCTCAGAAGAGGATGATCATTGGTGACAGCTGGAATAGGATCAACAGGCAACTGTGGCAACTCTCTGCATTTTGAAGGTCTGTTAAACCACTGTATTGAAGCAAACACAGCAAACACCTTTCATGCTCCCCAAGCCATCAGGAGTAAAAGTTCCAGCATTTTAAAGGGATGCTCTCCTTTCACCACAATGATCCCTGTATAGATCTATAATTCAGTCAGTCAGTCAGTAACATGTGATTATGGAAATATGCATATTTATTGAAAAAAATTCTTCAAGTGCCACCTTAGTTTGCTACACATTCTGGAAGGACCCACCCTGTTGGGCACTATCTCAAGAGAGATTGTTCCAACACCTCTACACATCTTCCCACTGCACTCTCCTCCCTGACTGGCAAAGTGACAGCACTAAAAGTGGGTGATAGGTAATTTGCAGGAAGACAGAGGTACAGAGAAGGTCACCCATTCTTGGAGACAAAGCATTTCACCTGTGTGAAATGCTCCACATTTCCTTAAAAACAAACAAAAACCAAGGTTGTTTTACCACTTGGCTCTAGTTCCAGATTTGAAATGAACCTCAGCATGTTTTTACCAGCACACACAAGGAAAAGTTTGAACCTTTCCTTCCTCCTTTTTTTCCTTCTTTCTCGCTCTCCCTTTTTTTTTTTCTCCCTTTCTCTTTTCCTTTCTTGTCTTTCTCTCACTTTTTTTAAACCCACGACAAACAGCCCTCCCGCACAAACCAGGTTTTCTCACCTCTGCAAACATCCCAGAACTGCAGCAGTTTCTCCAAGCAGAAGCAGCAGCTCTGCCAGGCCCCAACCCAGCACCGAGGTTGATGTGCAGCCAGTGAAGGAAAGCGATAACCCAGCCCCGTTCCCCTCCCCTCCTCACAGCCACCACACATCCTCAGCACTCCATTCACTCACACTGGAACTGCAAAAGCCCCCCAGTATCCAGAGGGAAACAGCGTGGCTGCTGGGCTCAGGCCTGGCAGGGGCACAGCCATGCCCCACACCAGGAATGCAGTACCTGAGAGATCTGGGGGTACAGACCTGTGATAAACCCAACATCTCTCTCAGGAGACACAGGCACCCTTGTTCAGCCATTCTGTCACAGCCCTCCCTGTGCTGATTGAGACCTTTGGGCACCTCCTCCTTACCTGAATTTGAACACAGCTACGTGAACCCAGGCTCGACAGCTATTGACTGTGGACCATTTGAAAACACTAGTAGTAACTTTTAATAAAGTTGTGTTCAACACAACAAAAAGCAGGTTAAAATCACGCCATACTCCTATTTGCACTGTGTTAGCAGCAGCATATATGAATAATGACACGGGGCACAAGTCTGCAGCACTGCCCTTTTACAGAGTCCATCCACAGCAAATTTCCATTTAGAAGCCAATTTCATGAATCGTACCCAGTCTTTCCCATTTTCTTTTAAAGAGGTTTGTTCCAAGATTGAACATTAATTCAGCACTTTAAAAGCAAAACAAACAAACAAACCACTTAAACATTTCTGTGAAAAACTCTATTAAACAAAGAAATTATACAGGATAAGGAAAATCACAGAACGATACAACAGACACTGAGGCCAGAATGCAATCAAGCCCAAGAAACACTGAGACAGGTTTGTTTCACAGCAAAACATCCCTCAAAATGAAAGTACCAATGAATTCCAGACTCTACTCACTTTTTTTTCCTTTTGTTTTTTGTAGTAGATATTACACCTCTTTAGAAGGGCACTGCTATATTACAGTTTCTTAAAAACAATAAAAAGGTAGCAAGTAAAAATTTGGATCAGCAGCAGTATCTGGTATAGTACAAGATCAAAACAAGACAATAGATTTGTGTGACTCACTGAAAAGTCTTTATGCTCCTCCTATAAAAAATACTGTCCTTGGCTTTAAAAAACCACCA
This sequence comes from Myiotriccus ornatus, assembly GCA_036023395.1. Taxonomy (NCBI): domain Eukaryota; kingdom Metazoa; phylum Chordata; class Aves; order Passeriformes; family Tyrannidae; genus Myiotriccus; species Myiotriccus ornatus. Next base: position 57,391,615 of record JAYRBT010000177.1, on the reverse strand, counting down.
AGATTAGGTTTGACCAATATTCCAAATATGCAAATGGCATATTTTACTAATATAATACTAATACATACTAATCAATACTAATACTACTATTACATACTAATCGAAGTCCTAATCCAAAAGACTTATTGGCTCAAAATAGACATTTGGTGTGATCCTAATTTAATTTCACCATACCTGAAATGCCCACAACGTGCATGTGTTGTATTTAAACATACCCATTTAGAGTGACAGTTGCCAGAATGAATGATGCCACCCTGCTGATCACTGGGGCCTTCAGCCAGGCTATTTCACCTGGATGTTTTTGCTCAGTGCAGCTTCAACACACGCAGAAATCAGCACAACGAGGGAGGTCAAACCCTCTGCATCTTCAGTGAAATTCAAACAAGTCATCACACTTGCAAAGCAAAGTAGTGCCAGGACCATTATCCCCATCCCCACTCTTTGAGGGCTCCACAGCATAAGGTGCCATGCGAGTTGAAAACAAGCAAGCAGCAAACCTCAGGGCAGCAGGCAAAAAACAGGTCCCAGCTGATATTCCCATCCACTTCCTCATCCCCTGCAAGAGATTTTGGGTGGGCAGGGCAGAATTCCACACACCAGTCAAAAGGGAAGGGATGGTTTGTTTCTAATGGATTTCACGAGGCCTGATTAGCAGATCATATACAAATGCAAACAGTTAATATTCACAGAGCAACCTCTTGAAACTAATTATTAGAACAGATTTAACATCATTAATAAATATATAAAACAACATGTTAATCTCACAGACAAAACACATTTCAAAGGTAGGCATTGACTAAAATATCCAGACGGTTTGGTCACTGTTTAAAGCACTGAAGAATTATACATAGATAATACTGTGAGTGTAAAGAACAGGCTCACAAAATACAAACTTAAGCTCAGTTTAAACTTTCTAAAGAGGCTCTGAACTGGCCCTAGAAGCTATTTCAAATGACCCTCAAACAAAGGCCGTTACAGCCATTGCATATTTAAGAATAGAATAAACTCCTTTACACTGCTCATATCTCGGCACTTTAGATCAGCTGCAGAGCAGGCATTCCCCAGGGACCAGCACACACAGGTAAACAGATCTGTCCCAAATAATAATGCTCTACATTTCATACCATCCCATGCCGAAAGAGGAGATTGTCCAGTCAGTGCTTAAAAAGCCTTGCTGTGGGAGACAGAGACCTTGGTGCTCACTCCAAGCTCTGGCAAACAGCTCAAAACAGTCCCTCACCCCCCTGTCTCAGTTCACCTGCCTCTGAGAAGGAGAGGCAGTAATCCCCTGTCCCACAGTGCTGTTCTGAGGCTTGATTTCATAAGGTGCTTTTGAAGAGTCTCAGAAAAGGCACTGTAAAAGTGCAGCTGTTACAGAAGCGTGGAGAGAGGTGTGCATCCCTCAGCTGATCCCGAGACACCGACACGCAAACCCAGCAGACGTGAGAACTCACACCAGGTCGCACTTCAGCAGCCCCATCCCAGCAGTTCTGTTTTCTCCCCCAGTTTTGAAGAGGCTTCACATTTGCAGGTCTTGCCACAGTTACTGGGCTGCCCCGTTTCGCAGGCTGTCTCCAGGCTCCGTTTGCTCTAAGGAGCCAAACTCGGGGTGTGTGGTTGGGGACTTCCTTTGCCCTCGGAAAGTGTGTGCATTCAGCATCTCCAGCAGCAAGTCATACACTGGGACCACATTTTTACACTTCATGCTCAGGAGGTGCTCCATTCCCTTGTTACTGTGCAGGAGTAAAAGTAAGAAAAAAAGAAAGTCAGAAATCTGGTTCCAACAGTGCAGAGAAGAAAAACATGCTCATGGCTTCAAGAGAATCCCTTTTTTATTTGGAGCTAGGAGGATTTAGCTGCTGTGATCCCCGAGATCACTTACCACTATCAACAGTAACAACAACCCAATACTTTAAGGGTGAGTGTTTTACTATTTAGAGAACCAAGATTTGTTTTACACCACACAAACTGACTTCAGGAAATAATTCAGATGTACCACCCTACTGAAATGAAAGATAAAACCTCTTGGATGCTGTAAACATGGGAGGCCACACACTGAATCTTTGTATAAAAGGGGAATTTACTACATGCATTTACTAACTATCTACCTTTCCTGCCTGGCTGAGGATGAAGAATTACCCTGGCTAATTTCAAGCACTTTGTTTACTCTCTGCATGTCCAGTGTCAGATTTTGCAGATGGCTATAGAGCTTAAAAGTAATCTTTTTATTATTCATGGAGATACAACGCTACCTTGTTAACTTGAACACCCAGTGCTGCATCACGGTTGGGACTAACAGTGTCACTGCAGTCACACATATTTATACAACAGATGCACTCAAGGGGTTGAAATCTAAGGGCATTTGCTCAACACCAAATTTATCCCCGTGGAAATAGCAGCAGACAGCTGACCTGGTGGGTTGGAGTGGGAGGGGGGCCAATGCTTCCACATAAACAAGGTTCTGCTACAATTCAAGACTTAAGAATATGTTAATGGTAAAGAAGAAATTGCAGCCCCTCTCCTACACCCAGCTCTCAAGGGTCCTACGTGATTTGGTAATTAAGACTGAGTGCATCAATTAGTGCAACAAAGTCCAATTGACTGACCAGCATTAAGGAACATAAAGGAAACAGGACACAACAAGAAGCCTCCAGATTTTGGCTGAGGGAGATACAGCACAAAAAAAAAATCTTGGTTTAATGAGAAAACATACAAAATTTTGCAAAGATTCACACTGTTTATTCACAGAATGCCAGAACACCTCCTGCAAAGCTGTGATGTGGAGTCACACCACAGAGGGCAACCCGGGTGATGGCACTGCATCCCAGACATGAGACAGGTTCAGCATGCCTGGTTCTGCAAGGCCAGCTCTCAAACTCACCCCCAGTTCACAAACTGGCTGTTAAAAGGTGCCTTCAGCACAGTCAGGTCCCTGCTGCTCCCAGGAAGCTTCTTGCAAAGGTGGCCATCCCTTTTCCAGTGTCCCTACAGATATGCCCAGCTCTCCTCTGAGTGCTCCAGCCTGGTCCCAGGACCTTCTTCCCTGGACACACAGTCCAAAACCAAGCCATAATCCATCTTAGTGAATAGCTGGCCTCCGGGTAATAATTTAAATTACAAACAGCTTGAAAATTAAAGCGTCTGTTTGTAGGACCCTGCATTTCAGTCTGTTGTACCACAAAGAAAGATAAACAGCTCAAGGAGGTCCAGGATGAGGCAGGGAGAAGAGGAACTGCTTCCCATGAGGAAAGCAAGAGTCTGGCATTGCTGTAGCATAAGTCACTTGGCAAAAACGCTGTGGTTCCAAACAAAAGACAACAAATTTGGTCTGGGAAAAACATGGCACTCAAAGTCAACTTTGCTCCACCAAAGCCCACAGCAGACCAGTTTTGGAGGAGATTTTTGTTTTAGACAGAAGACTTTTGATGGCTGGGTGTTGTTTTGTTGTTGTGGTTGGTTTGGGGTTTTTTTTTGAAAGGCTGAATTTGTGTTTTTATTGTTATGTATTGTTACATAATGAACAATTGAATGTGATAAGCTTAAGAAGGCATTTTAATATCACATCACTTTTGAGTGCCAGCAAGCACTTATCCTGCCTGTTTTGTTGTGCTAGGAAGGAAAAGCCCCACAGTGACTGAGGTGAAGAGGATCCCCTCAGGAGTGCTCTGGAGTTCTGCCCTTCCTTTTTTGCTGCAATAAACAACCACCAACGCCTTACATGTTACACACACTCTGTAAAATGTACCTTGCGTGTCTGACATGAGAGAGGAGCATCAACAAGTTGGCCAGACGAGTTGTCTGCTGCTGGGAGGGGATCCCACTCTTCGCAATAACCCACACCAAAGCATCTGTCACCACGTTAAGCAGGTGATGCAGCTTCCTGTTGCTTTCAGGTTCTTCTGCTGACAGGGGAAACATGCCTAACAAGAGAAGAGAAAGAAATATTTGCTGCTCATGATGAAGGAAAAAAAAACCAGTGACTGCGGATTTTTTTCTGATGTGTCTGCAGTGAAAAAGTCTTGAAAGCCGGCAAAAACAAAAACAAAACAACAAAAATAAAGATTAGGGATAGGGAAAAGGAAGAGAAGAAATCAGCACTAGGAAAATCTGGAAACACACAATAACATTATTGCTAAAGCAGAAGACGACCTGGGACAAAAAAAACCCACAAAACAAAACAAAAACCCACAAACCAACCAAGCGAACAAAAAATCCTTCCAGAGACACTTACAGAAGGACAGAGCTCCAGAACACCTTGAAAATCAGGAGCAAAAGATTTTGACGAGAAAGCAGAGCAGAGAGAGGTAAAAGGAGAGATTTTTTGAGAAGTGAGTCTCTCAAGAAAATATGGCTGATTACATGTGGGTTTTTTGTTGGGTTTTTTGGTTGCTTGGTAGTGGTGGGTATTTTAGGAAAAAAAAGAACAGCTTTTGTTGTCTATTGAAGTAATGGTATCCATAGAATCATAGAACCATTTAGGTTGGAAAAGACCTAAGATCACTGAGCCAAACCTTTAACATCAGCACTGCCAAGCCCACCACTAAACCATGTTCCCAAGTGCCACATCTACACCTCTTTTAAGTCACTCCAGAGTTGGTGACTCCACCACTTCCCTGTGCAGCCTCTTCCAATGCCTGACCACCCTTTTGGTGAAGAAATTGTTCCTAATATCCAATCTAAACCTCCCCTGGTGCAGCTTGAGGCCATTTCCTCTCATCCTCATCATCACTGAAATCTCTCATCATCATGAAATCTCATTTCCTATCATCATTATCATCGTCATGGCTTTCCAACCACTCTGCCCCCAACCTGTAGCACTGAATGAGCTTACTGGGGCAGAAGTGTAGGACCCGGCACTTGGTCTTGTTGAACCTCACACCACAGGTCTCTGACCACGAATCCAGCCTGTCTGGACCCCTCTGCAGAGCCTTCCTGCCCTGCAGCAGATCAACACTCCCACCCAAACAAGTAGGCAGAAAAGTGGGATCAGTGGACAGCTGGACTTCAGAACTGGACTAAGACTTATGCAGCAGCTTCTTGCTGAAAGCAGTAGATGTAAATAAATAGTTTAGCTGTTATTCTGTTGTTGGATTACTTTGACAGCATTAACTACAAAATGTTTTGGGGCCAAAAATCGTTTTTACTGCAGACTACCCTAAAATAGCAAACACACACCACTCCTTGCCCTGTGTAAAACCTTGCAAAACAAAGCAACTGTCCTGAAATTCACCTTGCAGAACTGTTGAGTACCTTCAATCATTTCTACCAACTAACTACCGTTAAATAGGAATATTTAAGCCCAATTAATCATGACCCAGTTGAGTAACTAGCTTCACTAGAAAGAGGAATTAAGGACAGGTTTGTAGAGCTGTACAACAGCTTTACAGAGGAGCAGGATCCAGAGAGACAGGAGCAAAAGTTCCCATTGAAAAGGACAGACCCCCAGCCTGGGCCAGGGGCCCCACCTCGTGGGGTCTTCCGTGCAGCTCTTACAGCAGGACACAGCCCCTAAATCCGACAAATGATGGAGCCTGGAAGTTTCTCAAGCAACAATCTTTACAATCTACCAGAGAGTCAAAGTCCTTTTCTATCATCCTCTTTCAACAGTTTTAACTCACGTGGTATTTCAGTGGTTTTGGGGCTGATTTCCCAGACACCCTGAAAATAAAAAGTACAGTTTGGTGAGTATTAGGCCCGGCCACATACTCACTGGAATTGAGGAGGATCATTGCCTTGACACACAGATACTCCTTGTGCTGCAGCTTCAGCTCTCGGAACCTCGAGGTCATGGCCAGGAGCATATCAAAGATCTCCAAAATTCCTTCTACGCATTTCCCCTCATCCCTATGGAAACACATACAAAATGTTACTGAAAAAGCAGAATTAAGGTACTCTGACTCAGGCAGATAAAATTTAAAGCACAAAAGAGGCTGCAAAAGGCCCATCTATCTCATCTTTGGGAGAATTTAAAACGTTCTCTCATGAAATCCAAATTGAAAATTACACTGATATAAAAGGTCAGCACTTATAAGAAACTGATTTTCTCTGTAAAGTGCAAGCAGGATTGGTCATAAGTATGATCATATTTCTGTAAGAGGCTTTATCCTCTCAGCCAGTATAAGTCTGGGTAATCAGTTTGAAACCCCGCAGTGAAGGGCACAGTACCACCTTGAATCATTCCCCAGATTTGTTTCACAAGGAGTTATCACAACCAATGACATCGTGGTTTCACCTGATGGAGACTTCAGGACTTGGTGGGGAAAAAAAAAAAAAAGACCCCCTTAAATAAGTGTTTTGGAATAATAAGACATTTTTAAAGAATAAAACAACCCCTTGTCCTTATCCCCTAGCACTTTTTCTTTGAAGTTATTGAAATATAAACAGATTTTTTGGGTTTTGGTGGTTTTGTGGTTTGTTTGGTTGGTTTTTTTACTTTTGCAAGTGTTTACAAAATACAGCTTTCTCAATTTTGGATACTGGAATTGGTCCCATTTCTTGATCTGAAAAAAACAAAAACAAAACAAAACAAACAAACCTAGGACATTCTAACGGGCCTAAAATTAAGCAGCAGCACATTTCAAATCACTGAGGTTACTATTCCAGTATTTCATTTTTTTTTTACATGTACTCTACTTAAAAAGCAATTAAGCTCCACAGTGCAATATCCAGAAGGAGGCTTCTTATACTATTTGTAACAGGATTTTTTTTTTCTCTGTAAGATTATGAGACAGATTTAAGCACAGCAGTGCAGGAGAACTAAAGACATTTACTGTTTCTGCCTGAATATCACCCAGTTTCCTGTGTTCCTCACAGCAAAGGAGAATTTCCAGCTTTGGGAAGGACAGACAGCTGCCAGATTCCAAACAAGGACACGAGAATCAGAGAAGTGCTTGTGTGCAAAGATTACGTAGGATGTGTATCCAAAGGCTCTGGGGAGATCCTGGAGCCCTTTGCAGTGCCTCAGGAGGCTCCATGGGAGCTGGAGAGGGATTTTGGACAGGGCATGGAGTGACAGGACAAGGGGGAATGGCTTCAAACTGACAGAGAGTGGGTTTAGGTTGGATATTAGGGTGGAATTCTTTACTCTGAGGGTGGGGAGGCCCTGGCACAGGTTCCCAGAGAAGCTGTGAATGCCCCATCCCTGGAAGCGTTCAAGGCCAGGTTGGATGGGGCTCTGGGCAACCTGGGCCAGTGGAAGGTGTCCCTGCCCATGGCAGGGGTTGGAACGGGATGATCTTTGAAGTCCCTTCCAACCCAAACCATTCTGGGATTCTAAGTTCAGCTAAGATAAAAAGATCAAGTTACAGACCAGTTTCGTATAAGGACGTCTTAAATAAAATTCCAGCACATCCAGATGCTTGAAAGCTCCCACTCTGCCATGTCTTGAGGAAATGAAGGAACCCATCAAATAACAGCACTCTATTCAGCACTTATTAGCTTCTGAGAAATTAC
>JAYRBT010000177.1:57363546-57384063 GCA_036023395.1 Myiotriccus ornatus | reverse complement strand
AAATCTGAATTTCCCCGGATTGAAAGGGCTAAGAGACATTTCAAGACAACCCAAGAGAGTAGATTGTTTCCCTGACTTTTTACCGGTGTGAAGCTCAAGTCAAATTCCTCTAAAGTTCTGTAGAAAAACACCCTTACTAATCCATAATCAACCCTCTTGGTACATGATGCTATGGAGAAATAATCTTTAAATTTGAAAACACCCTTCTTTGTCTTGAAAAAAATATTCTCAGTATTCAACAGCAAGCTAGGAGTTTCAAATCCCTTTGGGCTAGTGCTGCAATGTTCATTACTACAGATAGCTATGAAGTCTGCAGTAATGGAGGGAAGGAAAACAGGTAGGAAACCTACCTAAAATAATTCAAATATTGCCTGACACTGTATCTACTTTTTAATGAGGAATGTAGGGACAAATGGACAAGCATTTATCTATAGTTTCAGCACCTAGAGACACAGAACAAAAGAAACAAAACCAGTAGTAGGTGTGAAAAATGCAGAGAAACATCACACAGTCACACCACACAAATCCAGGAATTTGCAGGTTCAACAATCCTGTTTATGCTCAGCATTCCTTAAACCCCCATAAGGACATGGAACCTCAGGACATTTTTGTTACAAATACCAGTAAATTACAGTGTTAGATAAAATGTTAATAGCATCTCCCATACTTAATCCTCTTCCTCTTACCATTCACCCCAGCTCCAAACATGCTAATATGAAGTGCTCTCAAGAAATTTATTTCTTTTACCTGTCTAATACAAGGTCTGGTGCAAAAATCAGTTTCCCTGGATGGTCAATTGATCTCCACATCAAACCAATCATTAGAACCTCCATCCAGCAGCTCTCCAAGAGCCTCACTTGGTCATAGAGGCTGAGATCAATGAAGCCTAAAGTGATGAAAACAGCATAAAATAAATCAACTTGTTTCTTCCTCTGTTTTGATTAAGAAGAATGAGCATATGAGAAACAAAGAGAACTGTGGGTTGGGAAGAAAGGCAGACAAGGGAGCACTGACACCTGAAGCACCATCCTGCCATTTGAAATAGGAATAAAAGTATTTGTTATTGTCAAATCTTCCACAAAACATTTGGAATAAAGCAGAGTGGTTTTCTAGTGCATTTACCCCCACAGAGCTGGTGAAACCCAAGTGACTGCAGAGGACCTGCTTTGTGCTTGGCCACCTTGGCCTTCTGGGAGGCACCAGGGAATCCCTTGGGAAACTCACATTTGTCAGAGATTGCTGCAGAAGACTCCTAGGAAAATAATCTGTTCTCTCCCCAGAACACATAAGGTTGTTGCTTGCAGGGTGTTTTTTATCCTGTGGCAGGCACGTTCTCGGGTTTGGTGGGTAACTGTGAAAGAACACACATCTTGGGGCCTCTGTGCTTTCATCCACATTGTAAATGAAACGTGTTGATCCCATCCACTTTCTGCTCTGTCCTTCCCCAAAATTTCAATAAACCAGGAAAAAAAATAGGCAAGGATAGTCAGTGGAAGCAGCAGTGTCCTCACTGCCTCCATCCATGGAATTGCAGAAGCAAGAACAGAATTAATGCCATTGTGCATAAACCTCATCTGCATCCTGGGCTGCACCAAAATCAGCGTGGCCAGCAATTCAGGGGGGGTGATTGTGCTCCTCTACTCTGGAATTCTGTGTCCTGCTCTGGGGTCCCCAGCACAAGGAGGATGTGGATTTGTTAAAGCAGGCCCAGAGGAAGGCACAAAGATGATCCAAAGGCTGGAGCACCTCTGTCATGGAGACAGGCTGAGAGAGCTGGGGGTTGCTCTCTCTTTGGAGAAAGAGAAGGCTCTGGGAAGACCTCACTGTGGCCTTCCAAAACTTATAGGGGGGTTATAAAAAAGTGGGAGAGTGATTTTTAAAGCAGGCAGGTAAGTGACAGGGAAGTGGCTTTAAACTAAAAGAGGAGAGATGCTAGAAACAAATTCTTGACTGTGAGGGTGGTGAGGCCCTGGCAGAGCTTGCCCAGAGAAGTTGTGGCTGCCCCATCACTGGATGTGTTTAAGGCCAGGTTGGATGGGGCTTTAAACAACTTGCTCTAGTGGATGGTGTCCTTGCCTGTGGGGACGAGAGAGTCTTTAATGTCCCTTCCAACCCAAACCATTCTATTATTCTGTGATTCTGAGCCTATGATTTATTTCTCTCCAGAACTTATAGCAAGGCCTTAGATAGCACTGCAGCACAGCCAGAAGGGAGAGACAGTCATTACCTTCCCTTTCCCTGCAAAAAACAACAGGGGAAAAAATAATGCCTAGAAGAAAAAAGAAAAAAAAAGAAAAAAGAAAAAAAGAAAAGTGGAGTAAAATTTACACACTCCAAACTAAAAGAGCAGAAGTGTAGATTATCAAAACACAAGTGGGAAAGCTGACTGCTCAGTCAAGGAGTAAAACACAGGTATGATGAAGTGCCAGTCAGAGGTCAAAACCAAGATCAGGCCACGGTTTCAAAGCTGAGCTCCTTTGTCTTGGTCCCTTAGCAAAGGTGCTCCATTTTCAGACGAGCTGGCACCTACAACCCTGCATGGTGAGAAATCCTTACAGCCTGGCCATGGGAGACAGGCTTCCTGTAATTCCTCCCAGTTGTCTGAGGCCTTAAAATACACACAGGACTTTTGCGCTGCCAAAGAATCCGCCGTCAGTAATTTATACAAGCACTCCTCGTATTTTAACCTTATTAAACTGCCAGGCTGGAAGACAGTCTGAGAGCCTCAGGCTGACATTAACTGGGTAATGCTCACTCTCTCTTATCATCACTAAACTTCTGCCATTAACTGGGTAATGCTCACTCTCTCTTATCATCACTAAACTTCTGCCTTTTGACATTGGTACAGCCTTGCTTCTGATTTTATGGGAAGGGTAAAGAGCAGCCTGTGAGCGGTACCTTCCCTCCTGTCTCCCCCGTCACTGAATTTACTGCAGAATGCACAGACAGTAACAGATTAGCTGCCACACTCACACTCATCATTTCAAAGTGCTTTTGGAAAAATAACCATGGAAGTGCGAATAGTATAAACTGACAGTGGCAGTTTCCTGGGAAACAACAACAGCTGAAAGACATTTCAGAGTTTATTTAAATAAACATTTACACCGGCGTGTACTGATTTCTCTGGCATAAACAACGAGTTATCAGGGTTAAAAACTCCCTCAGTGGAGTGAGGTGTCAGACCAAGTCCCAGGGTTCAATCTACAGGTAGTTAAAGATCCAGATTTATCACGGATGTCATCTGCTAAACTCACATTATCAGCAGTAGCAGTAGGATTTATGACCATTGAGCACAGCTCTTAGAAGGACTTACACTTTCCCTTTTCCTAACAACTTCATGCTCTAAAGACTGAGGACAGCACAACTTCCACTGCAGTGTCAGAAGTCTCATTTCCTGCAGACTAATTTTTCTATGGCTGTAGTACACATTCTTTAAATTGTGTGCTCCATGCCTTATCATTTAATTATAAATTGCTAAGACAGCTGAGAAAAAAAAACTTGGGCTGGATGTGTAATGACTAGAAAAAGGCACACTGCTCTGGTCAGCAACACACTAGGTTGCATAATCAATCCAAATTTCAATATTGTGACAACATCTTATTGATTTGCAATACAGGTTCAGCGATGAACCACGCTGAACTCTTTCAGACTAGGTCAACAAAGCAAAAGGCAGTTACAGAAGCTATGTCCTGCTGCCTGACAGCTGAGAATTAAAATACTTGGAATTCAGAAGGAAAAAAATCCAAATGTCAGCTTCTATTTTACTGAGCAACAACAAAAACACAATCCATTAGGCTGAAAGTACAGACAAAAATACAGCCACAGAGCAAAATTCTTAACAAAAGACTGTCATTAAATATTAAAAATGAAAAAATCACAAAATAGAAACATGTGTTTCTCCTATTTAGGAAAAATGTTACTATTAATATAAGCATCTATAAGGAGAAATAAAAATATTTTCTTTCACTTTCAGTATGTGTCAAAATAATATCCAGTAATAACTTAGAGATGAAAATGGGCTTCTAACCCAGGTACGCAAAAGAAAATGTTCAGCTTTTCAGAGAGTAAAATTACTGCTCACTGGGCCTTTACTCAAGAAGTGTGTATTTTTTTCTAAGACTTTACCTCCAGAAACCAGGCATGGATTGGCATCAGGCAAGAGTTTCAATGAAATGAAATTCTGTGTCCTAAAACTTAGTCATCACAGCTTGTTAATAAAAAAAAAAATTAACCTATATTGAAATAAAAGCTCCAACTGCCATGTAACATGACAGTGTTAATTAGGTGTATATTAAGCATCACATTTTTGGCATTATTCTAAAATGCTGTTTATTTCTGTTCTGTGTAACATGAGTGATCAGAAAAAACCAACACACGTGATAAAGTGTCAACACTCACAGGAACTGTTTTGAAGCGGTGCAGTGGATTTTCTTCATACAGTTCTCTTACTGCCAAGAAAGAGTTATTACTTCTGACAAATGTTGAAAATAAACTAAAAGTGATTGATGTCAAAATTGGGGTTGGTTTGGAAACTGATTAAAAAAAATAATAAAACAATTAACTGTCTGAGGTTTGTTTTGGGTCATGGTTTGGATTTTTTGGTTAGGTTTTTTTTTAAGAGGTAACAGAGGTAAATGATAAAAGTTATTAACAATCAAAAATGGAAAAGGTTGGGGTTTTTTCTCATTGAAATACTGCTTAAAACGAGGTCATTTTCTAAGACTGGTTTTCCTTCATAATTCACTTCCTAACAGATAAACGTAATTATGTGGGGTCCACTGAAATGGTACCTTTTAATCAAGTTTTTGTGATCATACAAGAAATTATAACAGTGGAAACCATTTAACCCCTTCTGATTACTTACTTCACAGTTATTTTCAGAGTTTCTTAAACCACTAAAAATAAGGATAAGGGATTCGGGTTTAAAACATCCCACACTAACAGCAAAAACCGCTGTCACCTTGCAAATGTCCAGCGTGGCTTGAGGTGCTCGTGTGGTGCAAACATCTCCTCCCCAGCAGCTCAGCAGCTGACCTGGGATTTGCACACCCTAAAACCATCACACTTGGGCCCTCCAATAAAGTGGCCGAGCCTGGACACTAATCTGCTCCAGCAGCTGGATGTGGTTGCACCGTCAGCCACTCCACCAAGACCTTAAATAGAATACGCTTCTCTTACTCTAAATTCTTAATTTAAGGATTATATGAAATATTCTCCTCCAAGTTTGTTTCTTGCACTGTGCACACACTTGGCTTCTAGAAAGAAGGATTACTGTCATGTTTTCCCAGGTGTGTGTTCAAGCAGCAGCTCTTTGCACTGCACACAATGGCCAGGGCAGAGCTCACACAAGGACGCTCCGAGCACCTCCGGCATAAAATCCAAGAGAGGAGCCACGGTGTGCTGGCTCCTCAGTCCTGATGGTCATGGGGTCAGGAGTATCAGTCACACTGCAGGATACATTAGCCATGCAAGGTAAACACAGCTGTGGGGATCACTCTGTCTGAAGCTCAGGATCAAGCCCCACACTGCTACACCTCCACCGATTATTCCATGTTTTCAGCTCACTGTTATTGTCTGGTCACCTTAGGTCTCGTTAAAGGGCCACAGGCTGTGGTTTAGTCTATGCCAGCCACGGAGTTTTTCTGCACAGCTTAACCAGCTATCATCTCTGCATGGTGGCTGCTTTTATTCTGGCTTTTATTCTTTATTCTGACTCTTTTAATCGTGGGTACTTCAGGGAGAAGGAACTGAAAACGCTCACCACTTCTGGTTTGTAAGAAGATAAATGGTGCATTGCCAATGTGGACACATTCAAGACATTCCAGGCACTAACACATATTGTTGTACTTCAGCACATGTTCTTTGTGTTGCCAACAACCAAAAGCATCTTATCGATTTTTGTTTTGAAGGAGTGCACACGATAATTCTGAGATCAACACTATGCTCCATTGATGCTTTTGTGTAGCAGCTCTGACAAATGAAGTGACTGCAAACACCCAGAACTTGGACACATTTCAGTTTTCATCAGTGTATTAGGAGCTTTCTATCAGGATTCAAGGAAAGAATTCGGTGTTAAATGAACCTTCTAAATCAGCTTTGTCAGGTATTTTATAGCTAATGAGGTAGAAATCACATACAACACCAGCTATGCTTTTTAGCAAAATGAGCTACTCTGTGACTAACAACAGATGATAGACTATTATGGGCTATGTTGTTGTCTAAATCAAAAGACATCCGGGCCAATTACTGAGACCCATAAATTGTGCATTAATTTAAAGGATAAAAAGATTTACTTTCATACCACACACTTAACTGTGCTGTTCTTTCAGCGTAGAGAATGACACACTGATGGTAAAAGCACTGACTAAGACAGATAAGGACAAGACTGAAACGCTTACCAGGAATTTTTTTGGCCCAGCCAATCATGTGGACCAGCTCTTTGTCTGCCAGTTTTGTCAGGGACATCATCATGGAGGCCTCGGTGAAGGGTTTGCTGGGGCGGCTCACCAGCACGTTGGGAGGCTCCGCTTCCAGCAGCGTCAGAACGAACTGCTCCGGGCTGACTGTGCTGAGCAGGATTTCCTTCACCCGGGTGGCCGCCTCGTTGTACTTCTTCGCTTTGCCCACGCAGTGCACCCGATCTTCGGAATTGCGATGGCTGCGCAGGATCCGGTACCCGCAGCGCTCCCTCCTGGAGCCTGACACGGGAGAGAGGCACACGGTTGCGCTGGAGGACTTTTCTTGCAGGTAATTATGTAAATTATGTAAATCCAAATATTTGCAGGTAAGGGGGGAACCCTTTAATATTGGGTGTTCTAATATTGAACATCAAGTTTTTAGGAGATTCAGCACTGACTTAACTTTGTTCCCACTGACTTCAGCTGAGGGGTTTTCGTTTATTCTGCTTAACAGAAAAGAAGTTTAAAAAGGTTTATTTTTGAACTTCGGTTAACTCACTTTAGAAGTCCAGTGGAAAACTCCCATTGACATCAAAAAGATATAAATCAGGTCTTTAAAGGCAAACAAAGATAGCTGATTGTAAATTCTGTTTTAGATGTAAACTGGGGGAATAAAAGACTTTTGGAAGTTTGGGCCATTTTACAGATTAAATACCCCAGGAAGAAGCACAGCTGGGCCTCAGTGTTAGCTGGGTGTTCAGCCAGACTTACAAGTCGCAACCCATTTTCTCCCAGTGTCCCATTAAGCCAGCAGGAGTTTCTCCAAAGGGAATTCAGATATCTACAACCAGGAGCAAACACCCTGTTCGGAGTTCTGCCTGCAGAACTCTTTCTGTTCCTAAGAACAGTCCTTTAAATTCCTATATTTAATTTATGGTTCATTCTGACAGCACCAAACATTCTCCAATTCCCTGTCAGTGTTGCTGGTGGCATAACTGTTACCTGTTCTTGCATAGTTGCCAAGGAAAGAGTCTAAAAAGCTTCTCCAAACACATCATATGGGGTTTGCTAAATTATTCAGCTCTCTGAATTCATTCATCCCTTCAGCTATTCTTTAACAAGGATCATGTTCACTCATTTACAACTATTCTTTGGCAGTAACTGATGTGCAAGATTGTATCATATTAAAGGTCAGGATATCTAAAAACATGATGTTACTGAAGGGAACCTTAAACTGGAATCCTCCAACACTTCACAATTCTAATATCACAGCTAAATTGTCCTCTAAATCTTTTAGAAGTTAATTTTTTATGCTGGTCATCAGCAGTTTTACTGACATATGATTCTCACAGGTTCAGTTTTCATAGATATGAAAATGCCTGTGCCAACATAAACCTATAACAGACCAACATTTATTATTCCATACGTAGATACTATGGAGTCTTAAAGCATAATAAGCTGTATCATAGGGATTCAGTCCCACAACAAGTTTGACAGAAGCATCCTTTCTGCTACTGCTACTATCTTGACATTATTATTATTATTATTTATGTCTTTCTGATGTGTAGACTTCTTGCCCTGGTCACAGACTCTGGTTCTTCTTCATTAGGGTATGGGATTAAAGGCTTCTTAAAATGCATGAAGACAAAGAAGCTAAAGAACAATGGAAATGGAAGAACCCCAAGAACCTAAAGAGAGACAACAAGCACACTGACCAGGTTACTGAGGTCTGTCAAAGGAGAATGATCAGCCTGCGGTCTGGCCATGACAGATGGCATGTAAATCAACACAAAAGGTTTTTCAGTTCACCTGGAGGGACCAGGCATTCCAAGAAAACCTGGTTTCAGCAATTCCTATAATTCTTCATCCCTGTCCATTAGAGTTATATAAACCATGACTCGCCCAACCAGGCAATGCAGTTCTGGTCCTGGGTTTCAGTTAGCAAAGAGGTCCAAACATAAGCCAAATTAAAAATAAGGGCAGGAGGGACACAAAAAAATAAATTTCAGATATTGTTGACAAGGTTTTGCTAAATAAAATGTTGGGTGAATACAGACCCTCAGTATGGAGGTTCCTGATGAGATAGTTTTTCAGGTTATAGTCACGTCATGTCTTCAGCAGCTGTCAAACAGAATTTGAGTCAATCTGTGAGAGAGGTGAGATGCTAAGGCCACTCAGGTACAGCCTAAAGGTACTGAAAACAGTGGACAAGGACCAACAGAGTGTGCCAGGACTTTTGGCATGTGGGCCTTTCAACTTCACGTGGCTATCACCCTCACTTGCTGCTCGTTCAGTAAACCATGTCAGATGTAAAAGAAAACAGGATGACCATTAAGGAAGTTTTCAGCATTGGAGAACACACTTTACCCAGGAATCCAAGAGACTGGATAAGACAAATAGGAAAAGCTGGTTCAATGAGCAGACCCTCAGGTATGCAAGTGGAGCAGGACATTTGGAACTGAAAGTATTTTTCAGCTGGAAGCCCAGCTTAAAGCCTGTCCCACTGGGAGCATGAATGATTTTGCATCCTTGAGAGGGATATGGGTCCATTGAAATGGGGTGAATGCAGCCAGGATATTTGAACAAATAATGGTAGAACAAAGTGCTTAGCCTAATAACAACTACCTAGAAGTTGCCAGAGCAGCTGAACAGCAGTTAAGGAAAGATAATATACCAGCAGAGACAATTGGAGCTTGAGACATTATCTTATGGTAGCTTCATGAAATGACACTTGATGATGATACCCAAAAAGAGGTTATCTGCAGAACTACAGAAGTCACAGAGCAATTTCTTCAACCGTCTGTCTGTGCAAATCCTTTTCTTCCTGAAAGAGTCAAAGGCCAGTGAGGCATAGACTAATTTCTACAAAGACACCTGGATGATGTAGCAAACTCTGTGCTAAGCCTCATTTTTGGACTAATGCACCAAGGTCAAGAGGAAAATCTTGAAGTGATTTGTCAGCTTCCAAAAAACATTAGAATGGCACAGTGGGCTGCAGACTGTTCTGAAGTAATGTAATGCACAGAAATTATGTATTTTCCATCAGGGAAGACAAAGAGGAAAGGTCAACAGTGAGCTAAGAGACTGGAATGAAAGAACAGCTGGAGACAGATGAGGAAATGCCCAGATATCAGGGTGCTCTGCCTAAGGAGCCCCATGGCTCTGATTTCCATAGTAGTCTGCACGGAGAGGCTGTAACCAAGAGGAAATATGGCACATTGTTTGCTCTGTTTAGAAATCTGAAACACATTGAACATGGGCATCCTGAAGGCCAGAACAAGAAAAACAACAGAGGGACTAAAAGCCATAGACAGGGCAGAGAAGAAATTTCCTTGGGCTATGAAAAAATACGAAGTGCTGTGGGACATGTATAGTTTTTGTTCTCCAGTACCTGGTGGACCTGTGAAACCCCCCAAAAGATGCAAGAATGTCAGTCTACTGATTAAACACATGGAAAGCTGTTCAGTTAGGGACTGTATCTAAAGTGATAACAGGTTGAAGAGGGAACTGGAGAGAGGAGCAGATGCCTGATGACACAATAAGGAAGAAGTTCCAGCAGTTTGGACACACCCACCCAAAGCAACAAGAGGTCAAGAAAGCACTTCCAACCAGCTCACTGACCCTAGATGAGTTCCTGACTCTGAAGTGAACCAAGTGAGCTCTTCTGGGACTCCACAACCTCTGATCAGCTCTGCTATGCTGTCACCCACACTTCTCTGTGTGAATATCAGGCCTTTGGTGCCATAATTTGAGTTATCGTTTCCAATTCATTGTGAAGATCTTTAAATAACATTTTGTAGCCTATCCAAAATGTAAACACACAGGTAAATGACCAGGTACTTTAATGAAGATGAAAGAAAACAATTAAATTTGAAAAAAAAAAAAAAAAACAAAAAGTAGTCCAGTATCCTGTTCTAATTGACAGTATTGTACAATTTCCATCTGCACAGCTGCACTCCATGCTCCATATGAAGACAATTCAGTTAGTTTATGATATCGAGACTAATATTAAAGATCTCAGTACTTGTGAAGGGTTCTTAGTGGGAACTAGCAATCCTCTTCAAGTTATTCAACTACATCAAGTTTCATATACTACCAGTACTTATTATAAAAATAGTGCTCCATGAAAAACAGAAAACCATCTTCTATTATCACACACATTACCAGTGAAAAAGCCAAACTAGGAGTGTTATGACATTTCTGCATAAAAAACTTGGTACTAAAGAAAATATAGTTACTGATTAAAAAAAAGGGGAGGGAGGGAACCCAACCAAAGCAGATTCTGATTTATTGTTTCATTTTTTAATCAACATATATTTCCAAAGCAGATGAAGGCTGATACATTGAACAGTGTGCATAAAACACAGCTAACTTATTTCCACTTTAATTTTTTTCTGCTTGCATTTAAAGGAAAAGAAAGCAACATTTAAGCTTGCTAATCAACCTACAGAGCAGACAACAGCAGTCTTTCCAATTAATACAGTGCATTTCAACAATATAAAGGAACTTCCTTGCTTTCTATTCGAATCCAAAGTTTAGGCAAGACTGCGAAATTTTACCTATACATCTACTAGTGTCCAGTAGACATAAGTGATTAGAAAACTGTGTATTATAAATAATTATCAACCAGGTTAGTGTTTGGCTTAACTAGACACAGAGATGTGGATCAATGTGTGTAAAGGCAAAGCAATAAAATTCAGTTTCCCAGACTAGGGACTATCTCTGACTTTACCACCAACTCCCCAGCAATACTTAATAGCTGCTACTCATTCCAACCAAGGTAATTCATGCAATTGCAGAAGTGCAAAATGATCAAATCCCTCATTCTTCCTACTGCACTCTCCTTATTTAGAGCTATTTTGTGCAAGAAAATAGCTGTCTTCAGCTGAGAATGCTGGACCAAGGGCAAGACCTTGCGCTACAGCACCACAGACCACACTAATAAATGATCAAAAGCATCTAAGAAATAAGGCACATTGAAAAAAAAGTCATTAAAATGAGACTGTTGTTCACTTACCAATGAACAAGCCACAACATGTATTGCTGGCAATCAAACACAATTTTTTAAGCAACTCCTGCTTTACAAATTCTCTGAAAATCACAAAAGCTGTCTGATATGGTGGGCAGCCACATGGCATGTTGCTCTTCGTACTGATTTTGGTCCCTGGCAATTGCTTATGTAATAACCAGTTCAGCAGCAACTGCAGATTCCACCACTGAATATGTTATAACCAGTTTCTGTAAGTGTTTGAGCTCAAAACTGGCTCCAGTGCACATTAGTAAATCATTATCTCTCCAGTCACCTTTGAAAGCAAATGCAAATGTTCTGGTGAGTGCCTGTGCCAGAGCAGAGCTGCTGACAAAGACGCCGCTGGCTGCCGTGTGCAGATGAGAACATGAGCTGAAATTACAGTAATTTCTGTAATAGCTAAAACGCAATTAATACATCTGGTGTCCGGACAACGCCATGAAACATCCCCCCCCCCCCTTATTTTCTGTGTGGAAAGTACCTTGTAGTATTTCAACTGCACACAGCAGGAGAAAGAGCCGAATCCTGAACTGTACCAGCCCACAGGGAACTCTGTTTTTCTTTCTGCAAACTTGTCAAATGATGCCAGTATTCAAGGGCAGCATCTCTCCAGCACTCCTGAGTGTGGCCCCTCAGCCTCCCCACTTGGGGCGGGGTGGGGTCTGAAAGGAGCCTTCTCTTTGGAACATTTTCAACCCGTGAGAGCAGACACATGGGGAAAAAAGATACAGGAGTGGGGAAGAGGAGGGAAATAAAAGGTAAGTGTAGTTCAACAGGGAAACTGAAAACTCCTTATGGAAGAAGGTCTATTTGAGACTCAGGAAGCAAAAAAGCAAAGGAGAGCATAGCTCCTCTAAGAGTGGCCATGGCAAAGTGATGAAGCAAATCCCCTCTCCTTCACTGCCTTTGTCCATTTCAGCTCCCCGGTAAAGACCAGGAAGGTCCAGGAGAAGATCAGTTTTATCCTGATCTGTTTTATTCAAGTTTGCTGGGTAGAGTTTACTGCAGGATTTCTGTTCTCTTTGTTCCTGGTGACAGTGCAATTTTTCATAATTATTTTTTCCTACCATTTTTAGCAGCTCTAGTGCCAAAATTTAGCAGTAGCTTTCTTGTTTGGAACAGCAGGGAACATGGACTTCCTGCAGAGAGATTTGCAGGTGCAGTGTCTAAGACCCTCACTGTGCTTTTGGCAATGATGGTATATTTTGTAAGAAAATCCATTAGCACCTCAGTGCAAGGCCCTCCCAAGCTGGCCTCTGCCAAAATACCTGCGGCTTGTTGGGTTGACTTCTCAACATTTATGAAGGTGACAACATTGAAGAAAATTTCAGACCTGGAAACTCGAAAAACTCCAAACTTTTCTACTGCCTCCTACTGTATTAAATATGGCATGTACTGCCTAATCACATTCAGACACAGAAACTTATGTTAAGTACACACACATACCTAAGTGTGTATTTTTTCCTCAAGGTGTCTATCGATGATATGCAAAATGAGGATCTAAAGATTTGATACAAACGGCGAGGAGTTTTTATGAAGAGCTTTCGTAAACTGTAAAGTGGTAATTGAGCTCCTTTTATCACTTCTGCTGGACAAGTCTCCACCGAGCAAAAATGCACTTACAAACCATTCTATCCTATCCAGGGTTTTAGCAGATGTGAACCAAGGCATTCACTAAGTGATCTGGGGAAGGAGCAGAGATGGGGAAAAGCGTTCATTAAAAAAAAGAAAGCATACTCTTTTATGGTTTTCTACGGTTAAAAAGTGGTATTAAAGCATGGCTCTAACAAGAAAACCTTTGAAAGATAATCGTTCCGGTCTGCAGGAAATGGCATTTACAATTCAGGCAGTCTTAAAAATCTGTCTGATTTAAATGTCTGTCACCATGTGTCCATACATCAGCATTACTCACAGGTGCCCCTTAACTCATCAGGCAACCCAGACAATTCTGAGTAATTTCTATGGGTTTTTTTCTGAAATTAAATTGTTCAGACTCTCAAATGAAATTCTTAAGAGTCTCAAATTGCCACTATTTAATTTTTTTTTTTTTTAAATACAGTTCCCTTTATTTTCCTATTATAGTTTCAATCCGCCATTCTTTATCTGGCACACTCATTAATGTCCTTTTTAAATATTCATTATTGTACTAAAACACGTTTGTGAGTATGTGGCAAGATTAAAAGGAACACAGGCAACATAAGTGCAATCTATAACTTATTATTTGTAATACCATAGTGCCTATGAGGTCTAATCACAAACCAGGACTTTCTGGACAACTAGAATAAAAGTATTAATTTAAGTCCACCTTATGACATCATTCTGGGATCAATCTTTACAAAACCTCCATTGGAAAACTCTGAGTAAAATTCCCAGTCATAAAGATGAACAAAAGACAGTGGCACCATTCACAAAGTAAGGTTTTGAGGGGAGTCTTATTTGCAGGTTTTCCTTTCTGGAGGTAAGACCATTTTAATGAAAAATGCCAGTGAAGTTGAGATGCATCATCACTGCAGGAGAAGACAGGAGCTTCACACAGAAAGAACCATCTGACTTGAGCAAGAGAAACTAAATGTACTTCAGGAGTACAAAAAGAATACAAGGAGCAATTGAAATTGCAGTTCTACGCTGGGAGTTATCAGCTAGAAATGAACAGGGAGGCTGCAATCTTAACAGACCGTGGTGTGATTAAGAACTGCCAGCATGATGTCACCATGAAAAAGGCAGAGGATCCTGGGCTGTGCACAGAGAAAAGTTCTTGCAGGAACAGAAATGTATTAATGCTACTGCAGGGAGGAGAGTTCACAGGAATACTGTCCATGATTCTGGTCATCCAAGTGCAAACTGGGTTATCTCCACCTGGAGCAGACTGAGGGACAAGCTACTCTGAAGACTTCCAGATTCTACTTCCCTATTTTGCAAGAAGATTGTGTGAGGATATGATGTAGTCCCTAAATACAATCAGGTCATTAGCAATGAAAAGAAGAGGAGCCTCTAAGCTAAAAGACAATATTGCCATAAGAACTAAAGGGCAATCATTGTCCAGCAATAAATGCGGGCTGGAATTCTGAAGAATATTCCTAATGAAAGGAATTATATTCTTTGAGCAGCCTTCAGATCAAAGCAGTGGGAGGACGAAAACAGTGCCTAGACTTGAGATAGAAGTAGGTGTATCTACATTAAATGGGATTAAATGAGATGCATTCATGAAGGGCCAAGCACAGTGACCTTCTTCTTTCCACTCCATTGTTTCCTACGTGATGTTTTCTCAGCCTGTTTCTGTCATGTACATTGGGGAACCTATAAGAAACAGCAAACCTTCACCGTGAACATACACTAGATATTGAAACATCTTTCCAATTATTTTCTTCTTAAAAATAACCTTTAAAATATCATCCATAAATGCACAACTACATTGAGGTCACATCACTCTAAATACAAGATAGGAATAACAGAATAGGCTGGATAATTGTGAGTGGTGCAGTGATAAAAATTGGTTGTTGACTATTTCTGCCCCAGCAAAAAGCCTGGCATCCAGAGAGCTGGTTCTTCACATGATGGGTGGTCAAGCTGCTGAGGGATGTTGTAGATGCTAAGAATTCATGGGATTAAATAGAGGGACAGTGGAAAAGTTGCCATGTCCCCAGCTGAGAGCTGTCAGCAGTGCTTTCACATAGGTGTGCTCTCATTCTTACACTCCTCCCAAGGCACTCACTCTTGCCGCTGTAGGAGGCAGAATACTGAGTTAATTAACTACTGCTTTGATGTGACACTGCTGTTCCTGCAGTACGTTCAACAGCAGAGCACAGCACAGGCTGTTTTACCTCATATTAGCAGGGATTTCAGTTTGGCTTGAGGCTCAGGAAGCAGCAGGTCTTGGGTTCCCATTCTGCAGAACACAGCAGGAAAGTAGCCTGCCTTCCCGAGCTCTGCACAGGTTATATGGTTTTCACATGCTTAACCTGTACCTTGTCCCTTCCCTCGAGTTTTCTTCTGAAAAGTCTTCTCCTGCTTTAACAATCAGTGCATTCCTTCCTATGAAACCAGCCTAAGCCTTGCCTTAATTGCCTGTTGTGCCTTTTCAGGATTTCAAGAAAACAAAGCAGGGAAAAAAAGCATATACGGAATTGGCCGAAGGGAAGGGATAAAAAGAGCCAGGAAACCCCAAGGAAATAACAGAG
This sequence comes from Myiotriccus ornatus, assembly GCA_036023395.1. Lineage (NCBI taxonomy): Eukaryota > Metazoa > Chordata > Aves > Passeriformes > Tyrannidae > Myiotriccus > Myiotriccus ornatus. The sequence goes on along the minus strand of JAYRBT010000177.1, from coordinate 57,368,458 downwards.
ACATGCAAAACTCACCACATTTCATCATTCCCACTTCGTAGCATTTCCGCAGCCGGCATGCCTGGCAGCTTTTGCGCCTGTTTTTATCTATTGTGCATTGATTGGTGGCCGGGCAGATGTAATCGTTGTGTCCTGCAGCAGAACAAGAAGAGAAGGTTTAACATTTCCAGCCATCTCTCTTCCTCATTTCCTAAATCAGGAATGTTCCTGGTCTTAAGCATCTCAACTTTTTTTATATGCATATATCTAAGCTCTATTAATTTAACTGATGAAAAAACGCGTATTTATCCAATATTAAAAACATCAATTTGTGGCCTCAAAATTAACCAGACAACATAGCCCAGCTTTATAGTGGTGACTGATAGATAACCAAGCACCTTCTAAAACTAACTCATTTTTGAAAATGGAACATACACTCTTGTGGAAATTTGCTCCTGACCTGCAACTTCTTACTGTATATTGGGTCTCTACAAATGGCAGATACTAGATTTTAATTTTTTTTCCTCAGCAGAGTTGAAAAGAGCAGTGCAGACAGCTTCAGTCCTGCAGAGATTTAAGTAAACTACAGCTCTATCTACTGAACTCTGAAGTGGTGAGTTCCAGGAATGAAGAAGCCTTTGGAGGATTGACCCTGGACCAAAGTTAATTGAAAAAAAGGAAAAAAAAAAAAAAAAGAAAAGAAAAAAAGCCCAAGAGAGAAAGACTGGTACGAAATAATGCATACTGTAAGCACAAAGAAAAGCACAACTAGAAGGTGTAACTTTTAGATATTCTGGAAAAGTGTTTCTCTTATTATATTCTCCTTCTCTCCCATCTCACCTCATTCCTACCTGAACCCCTTTACGTTGTTGTATTTCATTAATCAGTAATCTGGTCCAAAGGTTTATTACTGTAAACTGGACTTGGGTATGCTCCTGCTGTAAATACAGTCGAATCATTCACTGTCAAATAGTGGAACTATCTCTTGCAGCAGTTACCAAAGGATTCAAAAATTATTCAGTCATTTACATTTCTTAATGTCTTTTCTCCCAGGCTGTTTTCTAAGTTTGTTTTTTTTTTTCCAAACTGTAAGAATAGATCAGGCAAAAATACAGCTACTACAGTGGGTTTTTTTCATTTGATGTGAGTCCAGGAGTTCAGGTCCCCAAGAGTAATTATTTAACTGAACCATTGTGACTATTTCCTTGCAAAATTAAAATTATTTTAACCTTGAATTTTTGAACTGACGATTTTAGAAAGAAGCGATCAGGTTACAGTTTGTCCCATTTCCTACCGGCAGATATGGCTGAAAAACAAATTACTGTTTATCTCTCTTCACACAACATGGTGGGAAAGGAGGAGGAAACTCTCTGTTGCCCTATAACCCAAGCCCAGAGGAATATAAAGTGATTTAAAACTCTCGTGGCCTTGGGATAATTTAGCTTGCAGGCAGATGTTCAGCAATGGGGGACAAGCAGACTACACTACAAACCTGGACAAGAGGAGGAGACCACACACAGTTGCTCAGTTATCCCATCTAATTTTAGTTAGACATTAGCCCGACATTCTGGTCTATGGTAGGCCCAGAAGTTCTTTATTTTACTATGGAATATCCCGCCTAACAACAGTTTTAGCTAAGTGCTTGGCAGTGTTTTGTGCCAAGAACTGACTTTCTTTTATTTGAATTACAAACACCATTTCCTGACAGGGTACACTGAGGTGTACAAAGGACCACAGTGGGTAACTTGTTGATGGCCCAAGCACATGTGAGCAACACAGAGCAGGCAAATCATTTACTTGACAGAAAACACTTTGAGATCAAATTCAGTCTCCGTTTATGACAAACTGGAGACAAAGTTCTCTTCAATTATTTTAGAAGTCTAAAGCACTTGCACCAGCTTACAGAACTTGCACAATAAGTTGAAAAGGCAAAACAAGTTTTTAATTAAATTTGATTCTCATGGTGACACCAATTCTGCCTTATTGAGCCAAAAGAAAATATCTGAAGATTGCTGAAGGCTTTGCAGGCAAAGGAAGAAGGGCAACACTGGAGACCAAAAAAATGATGGGATTCTCTGTGTTTGTATCCACATGCAGTATCCAATGTCAGTACAATTAATTTTCCACCCTCAGGCCCCAGATGAGGCCAAAGAACATGATAAATAGACCAAGATTAAAGAGACACAGTGCTCCAAAGCTGCCATACAGTGCCTAAGTGACTTCCATTGGCTGTGATAGCAAACATGGAGCCCTGCAGTCACACTGCAGCCACTCAGCAAAATTGAATTAGATATTTAAGAACTTAAACAGGGAAGTGGAAGTCTTTGATAGAGAGATCTAGCAGAATAAGAGATTCTGCAGCCTAGGCTCTGGGGTGTGGGGGCCTGAGTATTAATAATAATCAGGTTAGTGCCTAGTATGTGCTACATGTATTTTTATATCCTCCATAGTGTATAGATATTATATGCTATGATTCAACAGCTCTGGGCAATATACTCTTGTCAAGAGTAGTTCCTGGAAAGCAAAGTCTCCAGATAGTTGCCTACTTTGGGTCTATGACAACAAATTCACAGTTACTACGTCTGTGTTGGCACACGAACTGCCATTAGACTCACAGGTCTGTTGTGCCACCCACCCAGGACTCTGCTGTGGGGCCTTCCTGTGCTGTGTATTCCACCTCCTCTCTAAAGGAATCAATTGCTCCCTCTGTAATGTTTCCAGATCTTGATAACATCAGAGCCAAAAGACAGAGCAGTCAAATCCCGTGTTGCTCTATTTTCAGAGTGCAGCATCAAGCACCAGGATTTCAGATCAGTTCACTACTATTCGATCCACTGCTGCAGCCCCTGGTCATATGAAACAACCTATTTGAGCAAAATTATCAAAAGCTGATTGTCCTACCTTGAATGCTTCTTTTAAAGAATGCTTTGCAGCCTTCGCAGGACCAGACCCCATAGTGGTACCCTGAAGCATAGTCACTGCAGACTGCACAGAAGTGGGCATCCTTTTTTGAGCCAGGATTGTTTGCAATTGGGCTTGTACAGTCATTGCCATTAGGTTTTCTTTTCAACGTTTCTCTGATAGAAAAGGAAAACATCTGTTATAAAAGAGGAGAAATAAAATCTGCACTGCAAAGAGTTTCATAGTTTTCCATTGTCTTCTATTCTCTGTCTCTAGAGTCTTCTTATTTTCTGAACGCAGGATGGTGCAAACCACTGTTAAGTCTTTTCTGACAAGGTAATTTAAAGCATGTAGTCTGATCCCCACCCTTCCAGTGATGACAGACTATAAAGTTCTAAAATACTCAAAGGCATAAAACTGGACTGCTGATATGTCAATCACATGAACCCTGGAAAAATCATATGGAATGCTGATGGATCTTGAAGAATTCTTGAAAATGTACAAGTCCAGGAATTTGTGAACCAAGTGGACTTTATCTTTCGGAAGCTTCACAGGGAAAATGAGAACTCAGACTGGCAGGATAAATGCTACAGTGAACAGAGCTGCAGTTTGTACTGTTAGTAAAGCAAAATTACATTGCACATCTGCTCTCAACTATTTCATCCTTTACATGAGGTTTTATTCATTCAGTGACATTCTGGAGACAAATAACTTGAGACGTGAATCTCAGCCCACAAGACTGACTCATGATGTTAGTCAAAGTTTTCTGTTCAAAGGGATGAACCACACTGGTCACCCAAATGCTAAACAAAAGGAAGTCTGAATACAAGAATAATGGAGAAAGACAATTAATAAAATACTTTCATTCATAAAGAAAAAAAAATTGCTCTCTAGAAATTAGTAAGATATACACATTCCTGAAGTGTTGCAAATAATTCCAACATACAGTAACTATTCTTAGTGACTGAATTAAAATGAAAACAGGATAAAAACGTGAAATAACAGCCAATTCCTGACACCAGGGTCCTGTAAACAAACAGCAAGAGGAAAGGAACTTAGATTATCAGTAATGTGGGGTTTAGGCATAGGAAGTACATCCATTGTATCCTTTTTATCTGGATGTCATTTTCTTGGTGGTTTTAGCGTGTTGTGCCTTCAAATACTGTCATGGACAAGCTCTCAGCAGCAGTTTAAGAGAAGGAAAGGTATATATTCAATTTATAGGTATAAACTTAATCACAGAAGCAGAATTTAGAAACTCCAGAATTTTCCTCATCCCATCTTCCAGCAGGATTAGGGAGGAGAAATAAAATCAGTTGGGATAAGACAGCAGGTAGAACAGTTTATGACTTCTACAGAACAAGGGCAAGTTTAAACAGAACATTGGAAACATGCTGCAAGTACTGTCAGAGGCTTTGACTAATATATTAAAAGTAGACTTTGTGCTGGTTTCATGACAGGAGGTAAGGACAAACACACCCACATGCCAACTATCAAGTTCATAAGTATTTGAGGAGAACGTGCTCCAATTTCCTAGTAGAAAATTTGAAAAGGAAAAAAAGGTGTTTCTTGGACAAATTTTAGAATGGAAAAATTAAGGTATTTGTTGTACAATTAAGTTACTGAAAGATTTTTTTTAAAGCATTAATTCATTCAGATATTGCAGGGCGGAAGGGTGTTCAGATGTTTAACAAGCTTAGTCTCCAGTGACACACGCTCCCCCATTAATGGATTGGTGAATCACTGAGTTTTTCCCCCGTTCTGCCATGCTGGGAAGACAGAGGGGGAACTCTCCTTTGGAGTAAAGGGACTGTATCACATGTGCCTAATAGTCTGCTAATGCAAGGAGGGAAAAGCATTGCTATTCCTTCCCATTTCCCTCTCTCTGGAAGCAAAAGTAATTTTGCATTTCACATTAGTAAAAGAGGTATATTTTTAAGCTTTACTTGGGAATTGTGATCCAATTGTGAGGGTCAGAAGAGACTCCAAATCAGCCGGAGAGCCTCTCTGTGACTGATTGATACGCTGTGGA
>JAYRBT010000177.1:57352910-57363446 GCA_036023395.1 Myiotriccus ornatus | reverse complement strand
CCATTAATGGATTGGTGAATCACTGAGTTTTTCCCCCGTTCTGCCATGCTGGGAAGACAGAGGGGGAACTCTCCTTTAGAGTAAAGGGACTGTATCACATGTGCCTAATAGTCTGCTAATGCAGGGAGGGAAAAGCATTGCTATTCCTTCCCATTTCCCTCCCTCTGGAAGCAAAAGTAATTTTGCATTTCACATTAGTAAAAGAGGTATATTTTTAAGCTTTACTTGGGAATCGTGATCCAATTGTGAGGGTCAGAAGAGACTCCAAATCAGCCGGAGAGCCTCTCTGTGACTGATTGATACGCTGTGGAGAGCGGTGTTTATTGCCCTCGTTAAAGCACCGAGATGTTATGGATGAAAATAAAGAAAAAGCACAGACTGTAACATCTCAGTGAGGAGCATTGTTTTTTTACCTTCCAGTTATGACAAGTGTTTCTTAAAAACCACTTTTTCTTTCCCTGTTTAAAAGTGCAGTGATAGCCACCCTGCACACATGCAGGCTGGAAGACTTCCACAGACTGTGGCAAACAGCTTGCACACAGAGGAACCATCTGGAACAAATTCCTCCTGTGGGCCAAACAGGCATCAGAGCCACCCGTCTGTGACAGCTGCAGCGGCACAGCAGGAGGCTCAAACCCCATCAGTTTGTTACCAATGTCTTTAAGAACAACAGAACCAGCAAACAGTTGAGTCTCCTTACAATGAGACTCTCAGGCTCGGGCAGCGTGTCCACACCAACAGCAATCCCTACGCGTGGTTAGAGACCACCTCCCAGCACCCTTGGGACTGGAGCACCCCGGAATTCCCAGCAGATAAACGAGCTGCCAGGTCCTCCAGATGAGCTGGCAGGAGCTGGCTGGATGCCCACAATGCTCCTGCACCAAAGGATGCAGGAAAACGGGGGGATTTACCCTGGCTGCTACCGAGGAACCACGTGGAAAAAGATTTGTCACTTTATGCCTCCTTGTGTTTCTTTCTGTGGTTTCTATACAGAGATGTTAAGTTTCCATAAAAAGAATTAAGACTTTTTAAAAATTAACTAATAATTGATTTTCTACTAGTCATACTACTCTGAGCAATCTGGTCTAGTGAAAGGTGTCCCTGCTCATGGCAGGGGGGTTGGAACTAGATGGTCCTTAAGGCTCCTTTCAACTCAAAGCATTCTGTGAAAAAAAAAAAGTTATACTCCAGGTTTTCTTGATTTCTCTTTAAGTTAGGTCATCATGAGCTACATGAGCAATAGTCCTTATAAATCTATACAAATAGCAGAAGAATTGTTTATTTAAACTCCAGGTGGCAAGTTTGGCTTCCCTTCTGTCTGCGTAGAGAGGGCACTGAAGAGCATCAGACAGGAGCTCTTGGATTATTCCAGCTGCTGTCCCATCATCTGGACAGCTTCAAACACTAACCTACAGCAGCATTCCCAGGGCTGTCAAAGGTCTGGAACCCTAATCAAAGTGGGAAGAGTTTGGATGTTAGCCCTATTCACATCAAAGCTGCTCAGGGAATTCTTCTGTACATAAGTGCTACCCAAACAGCCTCTCCCAATCCACACACCTACACCAAAAGCAGATGAGCATTCCAGAACTGCCAAACCCAAGTAGTGACTAGTCAGGTGTCTGGGACGAAGGTCTGTGCAGCCTACAAGTCAAAAGTAGATGTGGATCCCATGCCTTAGTCCTGTGCAGACAGCTTAAAGCTCACCCACTGCAGAAGGAATGTGGGTGATCTCCAAATAGCACAAATCCTTTATTAACAATTGAGTTAAAACTGTTGCCAGGACATGCTATTTTTCATACTCAAAATGACTGCTGAAGTTAAAATAAGAAGCCCTATGAATAAAAATACAGCTGCTAAAGCAGGAACAGCACCTGCAGCAGCCTGAGCTTTTATCCATCCAACAAGTGTGCCCACGAATGGAGTAATTTCATCAGCTGATGATTTACACACTGCTTAGAGTTTGCAATATGCGTAAATGTGTGGAAAGAGAACATATTTTTGCAAGCAGAGTTTCTTGTCAGCTGAAAATTTAGCCCATGACTCTGCTGTTCCCAACATCTTTATGAAGCCTGTTGAGAACAACACCAAGAAAGAAAGTGTTTTTTGGTAGCAGCCCTGTTTTAACATGATGCATGCTGCCATGTGACTGTTCAGACTAAAACCAAAGAAAACATTTCCCTTGAATTTCAAATTATTGAAAAGCCTTCACAGCTATTACATGCAGTAAAAAAACCAAACAAAAAACCCAAAACAAACAAACAAAACAAAACACACACCACAAACTGGATAAAAAGGAACTCAAACAACATTGTATGAAAAGGAAAAAAGAATGAACTTTCACTTCTTTCACTCAAAGGACTTAATTCGCCAGAGCAAAATTAATTTTTTTTACACAAAGTAGTACCCTAGCAGTCTTGAACTTGTGTTTACACAGAGTAAACTGTTTCCACACTGAAGGTGTTTGTACTGCTTTGTGTTGGCGTATAGTTCTCTAAGGAGATATTGGAAAAAAATCTCATTTCAGAGGTTACATAAAAGAAACCCTACAGAACTCAGGACTGATTCGGTGTCCGGTGGAGGTTTTACAGCTTTGTTTTGTTTCTCAGAGGGACCAAGAGAGAAGTTAAATGTAAAAGACTTGAGCTAAAGAAGCTATAAATAACTTTCAGCGAAGTTTTAAAGCAACAGATAGCACTGACCTGCTCACAGGCAGCACTGGCTCCATCGGTCTTGCTTCGCACCACAGGCTCTTGGGCTGCTCTGCATAGAGCAGTGATGACTGACAGTGCAGTGTCAGAGGGGAGAGGTGGCCAGGAGGAGACCACAACGCACTGGGGCTTGAGGTTTGCCTCGCAGACACACTCTCTGAATCCCCAAAGTTGCTGGCAATGTTGTAATTCATCACTGCAGGGCTGCAGAATGCCATGGCAGAATAGTCGTGTCGGTTTTCCATGTAGGATGAGGGAATATAGACTGGACTGTGCTCTGCTGTCAACGTGGACTGATTGCAGCTGTAGGGAACTGGAGAGATGACACCAGCAGGTGAGTTTTTAATTTCTGTTTTATTGCATCCAATATCCTGAAGAGGCAGCAACTGGGAAAAGTCCTTGTGGGAAGATGCACACAGGGACATTTTGAAGCAAGGTTGAAGGATGCTGTTTAAATATTCATCCTAAGAAAATAAGGTATGGACAAAAAAGAAAGAATTAAAAAAGTAAGAAAACTCTGTATTAAGTATTTTATATAAAAGAAAAGATGAACCACTAAACCAGAAAATGTAAAAATGTCTTGTTAAAACAGATTAAACTGTACTTAAACAACCAGTGTACAAATTTACTACCTTTAAGAAAAAGAAAGCTCTTTAGAATATCTTTAAAAAATAAAGGCTAAGACACATGTTGAGTTCAGAACAGCAATAATTAAAAAATAATAACAATAATTCAAAAAAGTAAATTATTTAAAGCCCGAAACAAAGATGAAGGTGACACCTTCAGTCTTTACAGGAGTAACTTGTTACAACCAGGATAAAACCACTCTGCATCAGACAGAAAATTACACCACGGTCCACAGTTATGAAGGAGAAATGAATTCTGTTCACAACAACTCACCATCTCCTGCTGTAACTGTACCACAGTCTTCAGCCTTGTCCTACAGGGTACTTCCCTTTCCCATCACAAACATGTAACAGCAGATATTTTGAAAACAAGCACACACACTTATATCCCCTGTACTTTCCAAACCCAGAACTCCACTGCACATCCCTCTCCACAGAGGAAGACACGCAGTGGATGTCAGCAAGCAACGCAACTTCATCGCTGAGAGGTCCCTCGATGCGGCACCTCTGAACAGAGCCATTAGAAAAGCAGAGGGCACACAGTGCAGATATTTCCAAAGCTGACAACACAACTCCAGTGGTTTCATGAGGTCCAGAAGTTTTTAAATTCCCTGCCACTCTCCATCCCCAAGTACTCCCCATCCTTCCTCTCATCTGGCTCAGCTATCGAAACAGAGACCTTAAAATGTCCACACTAAATACTCTTTGCAGATTTAGGTATATCCAATTTATTTAAGAGAGAAAAACATTTTGAAAAGAAAAAAAGAAAAACACCAATAGCATCCTCCAAAGACATAACTCCTGTCCTGGAAGCATTACTTCACAGTAGCATTTAAAAATATTTTTTTCTTTATTCTTCATTGAAAGTTTCATCTGCAATTCATTCCAGCTCTAAAGACATAGTTTGCAATCCAAAACAATTCCACATCCAAAACAGCAAGTTCCAGCCCCCTGAACCAATAATGCAGTATCATTTTACAGGTGGTAATAAGACCTTAACACAAAAAAATCACAGGATAATTAAGCAGTCACCCACGGCTTTGCTATTTAACAGGTGGCCAAGGTAGAGATGCTAAATGTTCTTACCTTTTTTCCCCTCACATGACCAAAAAGCAAGATGAAGATTCAAACACAAGTTTGCTGAAGTACAACAACCTCCCTGTCCCCAAAGTTCTCAGCCAGATGATATTTCTAGTATGCCATCCTAGGCAATTGACAAGTTTTTCTCCTCCAAGGCGAGGACTGAGAGTAGAAGCATTAACAAAAAATGTAAGAAATAGTCTTTTAGACTAAAATGGAGAGTCCATCATCCTGTCTCACTCTGCACTGTCGATGAAACCAAAGATACATGTAGAAATACCCAGGATCTCATTTAAATCAGCTCAGGCACTTCAGACCCAGCTGCTGTTTTTTCCTTCGTGGGAAACAGGAAAATGAGATATTTCAGCAGCTGTTTGTGTCCAGCAGTTCTTGGACTGGAACTCCAGTGCAGTCAAAGCAGGAGAATCTGACCTCCCTCCTCACACAACCTACGGGCTTCATCTGCCCCCACCAGATGCTTCACAGCCCCCTCCAAGAGAAACTAAGCATCCTGCAAATTTCACTGACAATCCCGAAGGTGCTTTCACTCCCAGATTATAGGGTGGGTAAACCTGAATAATTTTTTAGCAGCAAGTGATGGAACTAAGAAATTATCTAAAGAGTATTTGTAGTGGTTTCTACAAGCGGGCCCAGTGAGCACACTGGATTCAACATGCATTTGAAGCTTCTGTGTAGGCAAAGCTGCATACCCCTTGTAATCTAAGAGACTGCATGTATCGAGGATGTGCATGGAAACTCTGCCAGAGCACCCAGAATGTCCAGCAAAAGGTGTCTGTGCTAACTGGGTCCCTCTGCCCCCTTTGGAAGGGCACACAGCGCAGGGGAACCCCAAACCCTTTGCAAAGAGGGACCCGAACAGCATTACAGCAACACCTCTCTTAGGGTCAGCCAGAGACATTCTGCTGTGATATTCCAATAGATTTTGCAGCAGGCAACTGTTTATATAGTTTTCCTCAGCATTTGGAAAATACATGCTGTAGAAGCAGAGAGAACACAGAGCTGCTACTACACAATTTTATGAACTGAAATCAGCTGAGATTTAAGTCATGGTTTTCTGCAGAGGGAGTCCACTAGTGTGCGTATGCAGAGTAACTGCCTGCTTAGCAGAAGGACAGATTGTCTTCACAGGGCAACACACAGTATTTAGAAATACACAGAAAAGTTACCAGAAGCAAAAGTGAGGTTTGTTTTAGGGGTGGGAGTTCACACAAGCATGAGATGTCAGTACAGCCATCTTGAAAAACACACTGCTTATGACTTATTTACAAGAGAAGGGACTCTGGGGTCCAGGAGGTTAAAGAAAACTGTACTCATGGTCTTCAGCAGGCTGTAATATGGTGAAAAAATAACAGCATTGGCCTGAGATAATTAACTTGGGTAGCAGAAATAGTTTAGACACAGTAGACTCTGGATCTACATGAGATCACGTAGTTCACGTTTCCTTATACCCAGAGGGTTTAAAATGGGAAGCCCAGAGCCTCACAAATAAAATGACACTGATAAAGTTGTCCATTACTGCTCAGAAGGTCTTAAAAATTTACTGCTGGACTGTTAAGTTGTGTGACTTAAAGAAGGACTGAAGATTGAGGGAACCAGATCTCAAGATCTGAGGCTGGACAAAACAAACTCCACTAACACCAGTAACTCAGAAGGAAGCACAGCCCCATTTAAGACAAGGATTACAATAAATAGTGCAACAGGCTAATAAATTTGTTCCATCCTGGTATAATGTCCTCATATCTTAGGTACTATTCATTAAACAGAAATTAACTACTTCTTAAAGTGAAGTCCTGTCCCAACGCTCCCTCTTACCCTGAAGAAGGAAAAGCAAGATTCAACTATAAAGCACGTTATTTAGACCCAGTCTATCAGCACTGCACTAGGTCTGTACCAAACACAGAAACAAACCAGGTGTCCATTGTTTTTATACTCCAGTCTTCTGGGAGTCTGAGAATGTTTCAACCCACTGAAGTCAGTTTAGCTTAGCAAGATGTTCAACAAGAGAAATGCCACTATTAAGCAAACAGCCACTCTGGCCAGTTCCTTGAGTAACACTTACCATTCACAGAGCTAAGACACTACGGGCAGGATTCACATCTGACATGAGAGGAAACAAGTCCATCTTCTCCAGCACTCAGAAGATGATACCGCTATCTGGGAGGATGTAGGGGAAAAAAGGGATGTTATCCATGTTCTCCACAAACAAACTAAAAAAACAAAAAAAAACAAAAAAAAAAAAAGAGAGAGAAAAAGAAAATTAGGTTTCTTGTCTTTAAACAACTCTACAACAATTGAACGTATCTTGAGAGTCACCGTGCAAGACATACCAGATGAGGGACACGAACTGGTTTAGATGTCATAGTCAAACAGACACATGAGTAAATAATTAAGCCATCTGACCTACTTGAACAAACTCAAAAGCCACTTATTGCACATTACCTATACGAAGTATCCCTTTAAAAGCCTTGTGTGAAAAAATTTATGTAATTTTTTTGGTTGGTTGGTTTTTAGTGTTTTGGTTTTTTTTTTTGATTGATTGGTTGGGGGTTTTTTTTAGTTTTTGAAAAGGGAAAAATAAGTAGAGAGGGCAGGGTGCCATGTTTTAGAGCCTGCTTGGGTACATAATACAATAGCTTTTCCTAGAAAAATGCAACACTGCAAAAAGCAAAAGAGTGATGGATGTTCTCAGGCACCCTTCCATCAACATAGGTAACAACATGCTTAGAATTTTATATATATTTTGTAAAGACTTCTTGCAATAGAGAATCAAGATGACCTTTTTCCTCTGCTGGGCTTAAATTGAAGTGCAATCATTCTCTTTAATAGAGGTGATTCAGCAAGTGCCTGTTCCACTACCCCACAGCCAAAGCCCCTCAGTCATCTTGTGGAGCATTCTATTAATATTCTGTTAAGTTACATTTTACACAATTCACTGCAACAATAAACTGAATCATTTTCTGAAAAAGTGATCATTAAAGGAAAGTCGTTCCACAAAACGACACTTGTGCTTCAGGTTTTGTGAAAAACTTATTACTCATTAAACACAGCAGTGCCAGATGTTGCCAACAGAAGGCAGGCAAGTAAAAAAGTTTATTATTACCTGAGAAGGACTAGATGCAACAAGTAGGAGACAGAGAGGGCAGCAAAACGAAAACACAGCTATCTGTCCAGACCTCAGATGTTGTATTCATTCTTGCAAAATTAATAAATCACCTGTTCTCAGTGACCTCAAGACCTTCTCTGAAGAAAATATTGCAAATCAAAAGCAGACAGGAAAGAATACTTCAAAACACTTAAGCAAAATGAGCACCCTTTGGCCTGTGTTAGCCTTTGAGTCACCGAGGACACGGACAACTTCTAGATTATTATAAATATTCATAAATATATTTCAGGGCTCAATACATATGACGTGGAGGCAACAAAGGAAATGGGTTTGTCCCTCTAGGGGAATACCAGACTGCAGTCTTCTCTCCCCTGGAGTTACAAAGACAAGAAATCCAGACTCTTTTCAGAAGAAGTGCACAAGTCAGAACAAGAGATCACAGTGACAAGGCAGTGCAAGGGAAATTGCAGTAGCTCCTGTGAAAAATTCTCCACAGTGAAAGTTAAACACAGGAACGGGATGTCCAGAAAAGCTGTGAAATCTATCTTGTAGCCCCTTCAGATACCAAAAGGTGCTATAAGGTCTACCCTTTTCACCAGGCTGAAAACCCCAGCTGTCTCCCTCCTGTGTTTGTAGTAGAGGTGTTCCAGCCCTCTGATCATCTTTGTGACCTCCTCTGGAGTCACTCCTTATGTTCCATGTCCTTCTTATGTTGGGGGGCCTCAGAGCTGGACTCAGTACTGCAGCTGGGGTCTCACAGGGACAGAGGAGAGGGGTGGAATCACCTCCCTTGCCCTGCTGCCCACACTGCCTTTGAAGCAGCCCAGGTCCCAGTTGGCTTTTGGGGCTGCAAACACACCTTGCTGGATCACACTGAGCTTCTTTTCAACCAACAACCCAAGTCCTTCTCCTCAGGGCTGCTCTCAGTTCGTTCTCCAGTTGCCCTGACCCAGGTGCAGCACCTTGCACTGGGCCTTGTGGAACTTCATGAGGTTCACACAGGCCCATACCTCCAATCTGTCCAGGTCCCTCTGGATGGCATCCCTCCCCTCCAGCATGTGACAGCACCCCACAGCTTGATGTCATTGCCCGTGTCACCATCGAAGGTGTTAAATAATACTGGTCATAACATGGACTCTTGAGGGACCCCACTTGTTGCTGGGAAATCTTTAATTTGTATGACTGCTGAGGAGCATCTGCCATCAAAAAGGGCAAAAGCATGCAGATAAAATGCCTCGTTTTTCCCAGTAGGACTTTTACACAGCTTGGAGGATTACTGAATAACTGTCTCTAAGTTATTGGCACGATGGAGACATGAGCCGGCACAGGGGCCGAGAGTCTTTGACTTAAGTCAAGTTCTTTCTGTTTACTCTTTCAGCAATTCAGCATCTCTTGTATTATAAATAAATTGGGGTCTGAAAATTCTCCTGCATTTATTCCCTTTTCCCACAGCAGTTCCCACACACAGGTCTGTGAGGACGTACAGCAGCACAGTGAGCAGAGCCGGCAGCAATGCACTCATGTCAGCCAGAAATTTGAGAGGAAAGGGAGGGTGTCTAAAAAAGTCAATATGTGAAGAAAAACAAGTAAATGAGACAATAGGGATAGAGCAGGAATTGAAACTTCCTGCTTTCTCTGGGGAGACACTATCCATCTTGCCTTCTGATGACAGCAAAGGTGAGAGATCTTCCCTGGCAGCCACTGTCCATCACTAGGCATAAAGACCTGTGATAGGATTAAGAGCCCTCTGGCCAATGGACAAAAGAGTAAAGTCGTAATTGCCCTGAAAACCTGACCCCCTGGCAATCTATTGGTAACAACATTAGATAGATGGATAGATAAGTGGAACATATCCCCAAATTATGTGAACTAATTTATTTCTGCAGCTCAGGCTATACCACCCTGGCAGATCTGGCTTGCCATAGCTATAAAAGACAAAGTGGGGGTTCTGTTTGGCATGTGTGTCAGCAAATGCAGGATTTAATTTCTCCTGGCCAAGCAGACATGATGCATTGGCTGTTCCCTGTACCATGCCATTCCTCAGGCTCCTCAAGTGACCTCTTGCTTTATGAGGCTGAGAAGCAATGGTCATAACCATGGCTGTCTTTGGCAAAAGAAAACCTTCCTTGCAGAAATGCTGTCAGAGAATCTCTTTTTTTTTCAGATCTAGATGACCTGAAGAAGAAGTGTTTTTTCTTTTCCTGCCAGACCAATGTGCAATATCCCTTATTCCACCTTCTCCTGCCCCAAATAAAATGATATTATTTACTGTGGTTTTTTTCCAGATGGCCCCTTTACTATGCAAATGGTTTATGCTATAGGATTAATTTAGGTAGTCAAACAGTCTGTTTCACTAGTGGTCTTATTAAGCAGTGATCCCAAAGCCTCTTTAACTATCAGCACTAGACAGCATTGATTTCAAGACAGTCAGTTGTGTCTGTCCAAGAAAAACATGCACTTTTCCACCACTGCCTCTCAGGCAACCACTAATGCTGTGGGGTTGCACTGCATTTTGGGAGATACTGAGAGACCTGCTTCACTGGGGGACTCTGACAGCAAAGAGTCCCATTTAATCATAGAATCATGGAATGGCTGGTGTTGGAAGGGACCTCCATCATCCAGTTCCATCCCCTCTGCCATAGGCAGGGTCACCTTCCACTAGACCATGCTGCTCAAAGCCCCATCCAGCCTGGCCTTGAACACTTCCAGGGGTGGGGTTTACAACTTGCTTTGCTCCATATCCAGACAAGATGCTTTGGAAATCTGTGGCTGCCTTACATAATATGTGTTTGCCTTACCTTTACACAGTAAAAGCATAAAACTTTTGTCCTTTTAGTCATAAAATGTGAATAAAGAGTATTTTCTGTAATGGTATAGAAATGAAATCTATGTATGAAATACAGAACACCTTTAGTTGCTTTTCTGGTTTTAGCTATAGTAAATTACTTTTCTTATGGGCATTTCTGTAAAATACTATGCCAATTTTATTCATTTTGTC
>JAYRBT010000177.1:57315249-57338071 GCA_036023395.1 Myiotriccus ornatus | reverse complement strand
CTGGGGCGGCCTCACCTTGAGGATTGTGTGCAGTTCTGGGTATCACAATATAAGAAAGATATAAAGCTATGAGAGAGAATCCAAAGGAGGGCAACAGAGGATGAAGGGTCTGGAGGGGAAGCTGTAGGAGGAAGAGCTGAGGTCACTTGGTTTGTTTGGTCTAGAGATGAGGACACTGAGGGGAGACCTCACTGTGGTCTTCAGCATCCTCATGAGGGGAAGCAGAGGGGCAGACACTGATCTCTTCACTCTTGTGACCAGTGAAAGGACTCGAGAAAAGGGCATGAAGCTGTGTCAGAGGAGATTTAGGCTGGATATCAGGAAAAGGTTTTTTACCCAGAGGGTGGTCAGGTGCTGGAACAGGCTCCCCAGGGAAGTGGTCACAGCACCAAGCCTGACAGAATTCAAGAAGTGTTTGGACAACACTCCCAGGCACACGGTGTATTTCTTGGGGTATCCTGTGCAGGGCCAGGAGTTGACTTGATGATCCTGATGGGTCCCTTCCAACTCAGCATACTCTATGATTCTATGATGCCTATGGATTGCTCTCTGTTTTACAAGTGTCATCATAGTTTTATCTCTTTTTCAGCCAGTCTGGTCTCCCCATCTCCACTCTCATAATGGATGTGTTGAATCAAGAGATTCGCACTTTTCCAGGAGTATCATTATATTAGAAACAGCACTTGGTGCGAAACCCAGGGGTGGGCACTTGGGCACACAGGAATATCAGCACTGCAGACAATGAGCAATGCAGGTCTGAGGCTCCTGTGTGGCCTTTTTCCTGGCTTTTGGAACACATGGCTCTGCAGGCATAGCATTGCCTCTTCCAGCAAAGCCAGAATGACTCCACGGGGATCCATGTGGAGACTCATGGAGCTGCAGCTCCTGATTGCAGCAATGCTTTTGAGTAAAGCAAAGCAGGAGATGGACTGCAGGAGGTGCCCAGCAAGGATGGAGCCATGCCTCACACAAGGCTGCTGCCTTGCTGGCTCGGGTCAGGATGCCCCCGTCGTTTCCACCCACCACCTCAGGGTGATACCTTGAGGGAGCTGCCCCCAGTTTCTCTCTCAGGCCTAAGAAGGTGCCGTCAAGATCAAGAGAGTGTGGGGGTTTGCTCTTCTCTTGCATCTTCTCTTTCCTCAGGCCCTCAGGTGGATGACTCCTAAAGGGAATGAAGGGAAAGGGTTTGGGCTGCTCTTGTGAATAAAGAGCAACATATTGGAAACTTTAAGTAAAGGCTTTCATTAAGAAATCTTCATGAAGATATTTTCACTAAGGGAGGGTAAAGAGAATAAGAATATATCTTAAAGGACAACCCAACTAGTGCAGAGTATAACAAATGTCTGCAATAATGAACAACAGCAAGAAGCCCAAGAGTAAAATCCCAGGCTGCTTCACTCCATCCCTTTAACGCCTTTAACCTTGCTGCTGGAGAAGGATCAGACTCCTTTTTCACCCCAGAATATGTTTCTCAGTGGAGAGGGGTTGTTTTTTTTTTGAGACAGACAAAATGTGCGCTGTGGTACAGGGCTGTTCGTGACAGCAGCAAACACAAATGTTGGTAACAGCTTTTCCAAAGAAAACAGACCCATTCCCCTGCTCAAATTTAAAGTGGACTCTCATCCAGCATCTCCACACCCCTGGTGCAGATGTGGGAGCAGCCCATGAAGGGATACTGTGGACCATGAAGGGATGCTCTGGACCACAGAGGGATGCTGTGGCTCGTGAAGGGATGCTGCCTGCTCCTGGCAGCAGTTGCCATGGCTACAAGGTGAGGTGTTCTGGGGGGAAAAAGGAAAAGATGAACTCTGGCAGGCCTGCCCTGGGAGTCACAGCAATGCCTTGTGAGGCCAAACAAGGGCAGGAGAAGCTCCACGGTCTCAAAAGCCACTGCCCGCTCCAGGGCTCCCAGCTTTTCTGTCAAAGGTGAATCTCAGAAAAGGAAAAATTATTAATTCAAATCTGGCTAGTTCCTTTTCCCATTCCTCACATGCACTCCTTAGCCTTTCAAGCTTAGTTAAGAGGGGGCATAAAGGTTATGCTGGCAAAGGGAGCCCACAGCATCCTCCTCACAGCAAACACCACATTTTGTGCTAGAAACAGGGGAAAACAGCCTGTGTGTCATGTGGCAGCAAAATGCCTGATCCTTCCTTATGCTGGGTGTCGAAACCTCGTGCTGCTGATCTTCAGTGATGCATATGTTCAAGATATTGTCATGCTTTGGTTTTTGTTTTTTTTTGGTTTTTTTTTAAGTATTACATTTTAAAATATTTTGAGTATTGTGAAAACTGCTCCAGGGGAGTTGGATATTAAAAAAAAAATTATTCACTGAAAGAGTGGTTAAGCATTAAAACAGGCTCCTCAGGGAAGTGGTGCAGTCACCATCTTTGGAAGTGCTCAAAAAGTGAGTAGACGTGGCACTTCACAACATGATTTAGTGGCCACAGCAGTATTTAGCTGAAGGCTGGACTTCATGATCTTGGGGGTCTTATCCAACCTTAATGATTCTATGATTGTGGGATTGGTTCGAGCTTGCACCAGCTGACAGTTCATCTGGTCATCTCTTGGCTGTTTGCTCCTGAAAATCTTTCGGCCCTGCCTTCACTGCAGGACAGGTCATAGCTACTCCTCCTCCGTAGAAGTCCTTCCTGGGGGCAGGTCCTGGGGATGTCCAGCATTCCCGCAAATCATGATAAAGAACGACGGAGAAAATCTGATTATTGCACCACAAATTGCCCAGGGGAACGTAACCCCAGAAGTTCTCCAGGAACATGAAAGGAAGGACAAGGTGATCTGAGAGTTTCCAGGGCTGCTAGTCACCTTGGGAAGATGCTCAAAATAGGCTGCAAATAACATCAAAAGGCACTGAAAAAATATTCCCTATTGCCAGGCCGAGTAGGAATTCACACATCTAAAGCAGTCTATGATCTGTATGTATTTTTAAATAAATTGAAAATAATTTTTTGTCAGGTTTAGGCTTTTAATAACATTTTTACCTTTAAGGATATGTTGCAAACACAGCCTCTTCAGAAAAGAGCACACTCCACATTAATGCTCACCCTGAATGCCAACTGGTAAGGCTCATGCCCAGCTTTCCATACACTAGAACTCCCAAGTCCTTTTCTGCAGGGCTGCTCACAATGCTTGTAGATTTTCATGATGCGCAAGGGAAGCAAAAAACAGAAATAAAGACTCTTTTAGAAAAAGGCATATAGTTTTGTGTGCCATATTTTTCAAGCTGATGTTACTGCAGCACTTCGAATCCTATTGGAAATAATTTGCACTGTAAAATTGCAGGAAAGTGGTGCACCCAGTGATAAAATGGAAGAGACAAGGTTCTATGTTTGAGGACTTACTATAAAACCTAAAGAAAATGGCAATTTAAATTAGAGAGATCCATCTTGCAAATTTCTGGAATACTCATTGCCAGAGAGTTATTGTATTTTTTTTCTTCACTGTTTCAGTCTCAATTTGTCCCGAATCTGTTGCTTGGGAGTTTAGCCAACAAAGGTAAGCTTTGGGTAGTTGTGGTCTTGTCCTTGAAGGCAAACAGTGTTTTAAACTTAGGGTTTTTTTCTTCTCCTCTTTATGTGGAATTTTGTGGAATTAGAGCTTTGGAAACATTTCACCTGTCTCTAGGAAAATATTATCATTCCATTCACTATTTTGCATGGTCAGTACTGGCTCATCTCAGTCCACAATACCAAACCACATCAAGGCATTGCTTCTCAGGCTGTGAAGATGGCTACGAGCTACCAATGTCACTCAGAAAAACAGCATTTATTTTCTCCTGCCTGTTATGTAGTGCATGTTACTACTGTTTTCTAAGAGAAAGATTGTAACTTTGTAGTTTTTTTCTTCTTAAATCTTTTTATGACTCCTAAATACAACAGTATTCCCACAATACAATTTTCATAGAAGGTACTCAGTTTTCCCGCAAGTTGTGCATCTCCAAAAAAGGATAAAACCCCTTTTGTATTTCAGAATATTATATTTTATTTTTATTTCATTTTATGGGAGAAAACCAATGTTCTGCTCGTGCCTGTGCCAAGGCTGGCACTTGTTCTTTGTGCTCCTTGCTGAAGGATTAGTTTCAGGACCTGCATCATCCCGTACCCCCATAAGTTTTTAACCAGGAAGTAGTTGGGCACTAAAGTCCAACAACAGGGGAAAGTGACCCACTGTTGAACTTGAGAACAACAAGTACTTTACCCTTGGTGAGTACTCCCTTGAACATCAACAGGTAGCAGTTCAAGGTACCATAAATTGATGCAGTATTTCTCACAAGGAAAAAAGTGCACCATGCTTTCCTTTTTCACTAAATAACATAGCAGTTATTTATCATCTCCACAACGATGCAGCCAACTGATAGCAATCAGTAGGAAAGATAAATAAGAAGAATTTCCTACCTTTTCATTGCATTACTTATTGTCCAATGAAGCCAGCTGCTGCTGCTTGTTCCCTTTGCTCTATTTCTCAAGGTAAAGTCACTTTAGCTTCCCTACTAATTTTAAGTTTAATTTCCTGAACAGCCAATTTGTTTTTCAAGAGTGCAGTGCTGGCCTTCCCCAGCCACTGTTCTTTCAAGGTATTGTAAATCACAGAGTTAGAAAAGGCAGATGCCCAAAGAAAGTGACACATTTTGCTGTCCTACTTACGGCTCGAGTCAGGGAATGAAAGTAATGAACAGTATATAACGTAATATGGGAACACCAGTGCCACTCAACAGCAAACACCTTTTATTATTTACACAAAACTTTCATGTACTTGTGGATGTAACAAGTTGAATGGCAAGTCATCAAAGTTGTTTTGTTCCTCTGAGATGCCTTTGATTACTCTGACCTGAAGCAGCTGGTGAGGATGTTTCTTCTAGGGACATTTCACCAGCGGGAAATTACTTTGCAGGAACGTGTTGGCTGCAGGGAGGAATCCATGTACATAATGCTTCAAAGAGAGCACGAGGTTTTCCTGGAACCTTTAATTTCAGCACAAAAAAATATGTACCAGGGATGCTCTGCCAGCATTGCTCTATCACTGTGGTTTTTTACCTAGAGTTCACCTCAGGTAGGAATGGAGAGAGGCAAATTGCTTTAAATTTATAAAGGAGATAATACTGGTTTCTTAGAAGGGCTGTTGACTCTCTTCACACCCACTGAGGTCTTGGTCCCAGACACAGCATGACTGTTGATACACTGCAGATACAGAAAGATCTGGGATGCTAACACACAGCTACATCCACTTGTGCATTCTTAGAAAGTACTGGTCTCAGGTGGGAGCTGGTACTAATAGTTGAGAGAGGATTAGGAGCATGTTTTACATGTTACTGACTATGGGTGTGTTTATGGAGTGTCAGTACAAAGCAGGAACATGAGAATTTAAATTCACCTGTGGCTTTATCTGAATGTCACTAACAATTGGATATCACAGCTTACCTCCTTAGTAGCTAAGACTTCAAAACCACACAGTGGGGAGTGTGTGCTCGGTCTTTGTCACCCTGAAGGATTATTTTTTCAGCTGAAAGTCAATTGCACCCAACGACACAGAAATAAGCTCTACATTTGCTGGAGTTTCTAAGCTGGGCACAAAAGTGCTATCACCTTCTCCTGATAAATGAGTGGTGGATCTGACCAGAACCAACAACAAAAGCATGTCCCCTCTGGAAAGAGTTTTATAACAGACTAAAGTTTATTTCCCTTGGCAGCACGGAGGAGCAGAGCCATGAAAACTACCCCAGCAAGTCACTGCAATGATTCCCACCATAATCTCTGCAAATAAAGAGGGACTTGAATACTCTCACCTTTATTAGTAGAAATCCCAGCAGATCCTCTTGCCATTAACATCATATAAGAGGATAACCTGCCTCTGACTTCTCAGATTCCTCTTAGGCTGTTGCTGCTCTTCTTTTTCTCTGTCTATAGGACATCCAGAATAAAATATGAATGAGCACTCTTTAGAACAAAATTGGCTGAAAATGGTATCTAGGGATAAGCAGATATCAACAAAGTTAAAATTGCACATCTCTTTCATATTTTTTGGCTTCTCAGGGATAAGATGGTTCAAGTTAGGAAAACATTTCAAGGAATAGTTACTTTTGTTTACAACAAGCTGCAGCATAGCCTGTATGTGAGGGCTGGAATATCTTTGCAGCTGGATCTTCCCAGAGACAATGAATGCTCTTATGGATTGGACATGGGACTATACATGCCAGTCTGTAATAGTTATTTTTAAATTAAAATATTTGAAAATGCGTGTTAAGATATAGCTTCAGTGAGTGTTGAGAGTTTAATATTGTTGTTCAAATTGCCTCCCCCTAGAGGAAACAGTAAATTAAATTTTCACATACTGTTCTCACAGTCATTTCTACTAGTGAGAGGCAATCCACTGATATTTTGGTAGCATAATATTTCTTAAATGCACATGATACCAGTCAATACCAAAAATTATGAAGTATCCATACTCTGATGGTATTTGAAAGAGTATTCTTGTATACCACTCTTGCTGCCTTCCATGGTTTAGCTGGAATTTAATCAGTACCAACCTGGTATATTGTCTCTTCATATGTCCTGCTGCTAGAGTGTGCCAATATTATTTGTGTTAATTTACCATTCCAGGGATAGGAAAAGGGGCAAGAGAGGTTGTGATCAGGTCACCACCAGTGCAACCAAATTGTTAAAAGCTGTAATAGCTGCAAAACTGATCAAAAGAAGGTCAGGTGCATTTTGTTACTGCAAGAAATGCATCAATCACAAGCTATCCAACCTCTGCCTGCAAAAGCAGCGTACACACGAGGCACCTGCAGTCTCCAGGCTTTGTGCCTTGGGAGTTTTTCCCTCTGGGAAAAAATCGTTGCCTTCACATAGGCACAGCACAATTAACTCAATACTGTTAAACGGGGCATGCAACAACTTATTGAAGAATGAGCCTAGAAAAAAAGATTGCACAATTAATTACCTGTAAGCAGATACAGGACAAAGGAGTTTACACTTTCACACAAAAACTAAACTTAGTTTACTGATTGCCAGAAGGAGTCATAGGAGCCTTCTTTACCCTTTCTCTTGGACATCAGTTATTGACCAGCCAGAGAAATAAGATGTTTTTCTAAGTAGAACTTTGTGCTAAACCTTGTATTAATTCATAGGTGTTATGACTCATAAATTATGTTTTTAATGCACTTTAGGGGTGAAGGAATGCTCTGCATTTCTTAGGAGAGTGAATTTGTGGGAAAAGCAGGGAGCTGTCATACTTAGTCCAGGGCTGCTCAGATCTGATACTTTGCAAACATTCAGAAACTTTGCAGTTCATAATCAAAGTTGAAAAGGTGAGATTTGATGGTTTGATGCAGTACCTGCACCTGTAGTTGCAGTCACTGAGGTTCTGCCTGCACCGAAGCCTCACGTTTTCCTCTGCCTGTGACTGAAGCAAGATTTTTTAAATGGCTGCACAAATAGCCATCTGAAGAACTTCCTCAGAAGTATAACACTCCATCATGCTGGTTATGTTACTTTCCAGATTTTACAGTCTTGCCCAACTAAGGGGGAATTCATGCCTAAATTTTCCATTACAAAACACTTCTGGTCCAAGAAAATATTTGGGCAAATCACATAGAAAATTGAGACTGTTTATTGTAACTCACTCAAAGTAAACATGTGATTCAGCATCACATAATAAGATGTTTTGCCAGCACATATTAAAATTAGATGTAAAGGAATACCATTAAGGAAAGGATGTGATAAAAGGCAAGTAAGTTCTTATCAGACACTTTTACAGGCTCAGAATAATACAATAATGTTGTCACAATAATACAGTCATGTTGGCTCTTTTTCAAGCCTAATGTTATTATCTGCTTGAGAGGTGCAGTTTTCCAAAGCAAAATTTACTTCTTACTCATACTTTTAGCTTTAAATTGAAAATTATCTTAATTTTTTGGTGGTGTTAAAAAATAACAATAGGTGCAAGGGTTTCCTATAAGTACGTTAAGGGATTTTAACACACCATGAAACCTTCCTCTTCTCCTAACTGTACTCTACTGATTGGTCCCAGTGCTTGTATACACCTGCAGTTTCCTGCGCCTCTGCAACCAACAAGAACTCAAATGATGTCATTTCTAGCTGCTGCTCTTGTTGTCATGGAAACAAGTGCCAGAAGTAGGTACTTTCAAACTAATCACAGTCTCATATTAAAAAAGTCCTCTGGAAAAAAAAAAACATGATTAGGTATAGGTATGACTGTGCCCCTTCTTTTTTTTAAAAGATGATATTTGATAGATGTTTCCCCTACATCAATTATTTGCCATTCTTTTGCTGAACTCATTGGAGTGAGAGAAAACAAGTTCCAACCTGTGCATGTATGAGGTGGTTGGTACAGTCTCCAGGTAACAAATTACCAGTCCTTATCATATCTTTTTATAATTGATGTAGTATGAATCTGCAAGCGCTACTGCAACTATTTTGAAATTCTAATCCATTTGAACACATTACAAAATCCATTCAGTCACTGCTTGTTATTTCCTGGCTGTTTTTCTGATGAAGTTGACCAGTGTCGTACCATATTTTAGAGTGGTTTTCATCACTTATTAAGTATCCAAAAGTCACTTCTATCTGGATCAGGTCTGGCTGAGTCATGCCAGTAAGTCTGGTAACATTCACTGGCCAGTGCAAACGAGAGCAGCTGGAGATGATCCATGATCTTTTTTGCCCTGAAAAACAACAGTGGTCTCTCAACTTGCAAAAGCTCTCAGGTTCAAAACCAACTCTGCCACTCTGTGGGATCTTTTTCAATAAGCTGATCTAACAGAGGAGCCAACCATCTAGTCAGAAAATGACCCAGTGAAATTCTGACTTAAGCAATGATATACAAATTTAAATGGGGAAGTTGTGGGTTTGAAATTATCCATAGGATCCTAATGTATCTACATATGTATAAAGAGCATGACTAGATTGCAGAAAAGCTAAAATTATAAAGTGAAATGAAGCATCTGAATGACTAAGCAGGCAGGTGCAATATATACAACAGGAACAAGCAATCATGGATGGCTTTGTATCAGAAGCTAGAGGTGTGCGACTGGACATGCACGGCATCTAAAACAGGGAGGACACAAGCGACTTTATTCATGGGTAAAATTCTTATTTGCCGTAAGAACTAACCAGGTTTTTGTGCAGACACCTACCTGCTGCCACAGCACCTGTCCAATCACACAGTTCCCCCTGACAAAACGTGAGGTCTGTAAGACTCACAGGAAAATGTCAGAGACCTCCTAGATGTGATGAAGACAGTGATAACTAAACAAGGAATCATCACATCTTGTGCTCTAGATGTGTCTTTCACAAATGAAAGTGTTTGGTGAGACCCTTACACTGAGCAGCATCTTCCTTAAACAATCTGGACAGTCAGAGGACAGAAGTGCTACTGGGCTAACTGGGGTACAATAATACAAAGCATAACAGAAACTACAGAGTTTGCAGCTCTGGGACAAGTGTTAGGACCCCAGGCAACGGCATGAAGATGTGTCAGAGAAGGTTTAGGTTGGATATTAAAGAAAGATTCCTCAGCCAGAGGGTGTCTGGGCAGAGAATTAGAGGTTGGATTAGATATTAGGAAGAAATTCTTTACTGTGAGGATGGTGAGGCATTGGTGCAAGCTGTCCAGAGAAGTTGTGGATGCCTCATCCCTGGAGGTGTTTAAGGGCAGGTTGGACAGGCCCCTGAGGAACTTGATCCAGTGGCTGCCATAGCTGCCCATAGCAGGGGGTTTGGAACTAGATGGTCTTTCAGGTCCCTTCCAACCCAAATCATTCTGTGATTCTGTGACCAGCCATCAATGAAGACACCGACCAGGCTGGAATCATCCTCTGCTCCCAGCATACCTTTCCTCAGGGAGCAACCAGCCCTTGCTGCTCCCTGACAATTATTTTACAATTCCCCGAAATTTAAGCTATTCTTAACTTTCCTTCTGCCTTTATTCTGCCCATCAGAAAACAGAAAAGAAGTAATTAAATGTATTTTGTTTCCTTTGTTAAGATAAATCTATGATCTTGATGCATATGAGGTCATCTTATAAAAGAGAATCTCACCTTCAGATAAAGTATGTACCCTGTTTTTTAACTTGGCATGAACTAAGCCATATGAACTGAATTAATCTGTAGCCAGTAGAACTGTGCCTGGAACCTATAAGATGCGAAAGACAAAAAGGAATCTTTTGTCTTCAGCCAGACAAGCAGGAGCTCCATAGCACAGACACAGGAGATTATCTCACCAGCTGTATGAGCTTTAGCTGCCTGCGTAAAAAGAGCTCTTTATTAACAAATGAGATAAATACACTTAGCTTTTGCAAATAAAGCCGTAGGACAAGGCTAGGGCTAGAAGCAGCCTTACACCATCCTTTCCCGTTCAGTGACGCAGGGCAAGTTTCTCTTCTCTGTTACCAGAGCTCCCCTTTGTGTCACACGTCTGAATAACAGCTTTAGCTGCACAATTTATTTGCATCTACCTCAGGTCCTGTCGTCCAGGTTCTGGCGTGCAAGGGCCATCTGGTCACTAAGCTCAGTGTACAGTGGAGCATATTTTTTACATGTTGGAGTGCAAATGCAGTACCAAAATACTCTGATGGAAATGTGTGTAACATGTTTGATTTTTATAACTGCAGGAGGGGTTCTGGGGAGAAAACCAAAGGCAGGTCACTTCACAAGAAAACCACTCCACTGACTACTCTCAGTCTACTGATCTCACACCAGACACTGGGAAACTGCTTTGCCTTTTAACATTTTTTATTTTACCAGATTTATTCCACGAATAAATAGGACAAATGGTAAAAAACACAGTTAGATTCACAAAGTTCTTGTTCAAGTTAATGAAAACTGCAAATATTCATGAAACACACTGGAGTTGTGGGTTATGCTTAATTCACAGGCTATTAAATTCAGCCTGATATTTTTCCTTTTTTTTTTTTTTTTAAAAATTTTATTTTATTTTTTAATTTTTTTTTAATTATTATTTTTGAATGATGCAAAGGACTCTTCAACTAAGCTGCAGGATATCTAGACTCTTCCAAGAGAGACTTTTGACTATATCACCACTTTGAACATAGCATTGCCAAAAAATTCCTTGAAATGCCAATGATTTGCAGGGAAGAGACTGATGCAGGAGAACTCACATTGCTTTCTATAAATAACTGTCTCTCTCCAAGTAGAATTGGGAGCATGGAAAGGCCTTGGGCAAAATGCTGTCTGGTCTAGCCAGCTCCACTCCTGAAGCTCAGGGGAGCATGTGCTTCAGTGGGAATACTGCCACTGTCTGAATGGGTTCAGCATGTGCTGTCACTGCCACTTGGCATGAGGGGGGGGGGAAGGCCCAGTTCATACCCATCGCTCCCTCACAACGGGAAGTGACAGCACTGCCTTTTGCCAGCAGAGTCCTTCGAGATTGTTTAGGTTCAGCTGTTGGGGTTTTGTAGAAAAGCACCAAGTGAGCTTGTGACATTCATTACACCCAGCACAAAATGTCCCTTCTGCTCTGTGCATATTTTCATTTTGTGCTCACCTCCACCATTACTGGATGCGGTATCTGCCATACCTGTGCAGAGTCAGGGCCATATTAAGAAAGTCTAAAACCACATCTGAGGTGAGTGCTTTTGGCTGGCCCCTTGGCTCCCAGAGGTCTCAGCATGCCAATGGACACAGCTGACAAATAACCCAGTCTAGACCTCACAGAGTAAAACTGAAGAAGTGCTTTGTGAAATTCATGTTTCTCCAGCACTGATTCCCGCTCTTGCTGTGTGAGGAGCATTTACTTTGGATGTCTTGTACAGCCAGAATGTTTCTCAATACTTGAAAAACATTGTACAAATTCTTCTTCAGAGCTAATTAACAACAAGAACACAATTAACACACAAGAAATCCTGTGTGTATCCAGAACACTTTGTAAAAGATTAAAAAAAAGAGAGAAGAGCAACCTACCTTCCTCCAGTTCTTTATTTGCCTTGGTTGGTGGCTGCTGCAACTGTTTGTTTGTTTTTTTGCCACAGGGTCAAGCACCAACACTGTGACGTTTTTTTATCACTGTAGCACAGACGTTGCATCACCTGAGATAAGAGAAGTCATTGACAGTCACAGAACAAATGGCAAGATTCCCACCAACTTCAGTGGGCTGGGATGTCACGTGTGTTCCATCACAGCACAACAGTAGGAACAGCACTACCTCAGGACCATGAATGGGGTCCCCCAGCACAGTGGCATCCAAAACCCAATGAGGGACTTTTAGCCTGGTATAGTGGGCAAACTCAAGTTTGAGTGGTTGGCCCAAGTATAGGTTTCAGTAGGGGTATTCTTCACATCATTCAACTCTATTCATTCATTTCTTAACCTGCTGTAAAGAAGTATTTGAGATCAGCTAATTTTGGATATGGGACATAATTTTGTGACTTCAGCATTGTAATGAGTAGTGTTTTCTGCCTGTATCTTCAGGAAAATCTCTCTTCCTCCCATCAGAAATGTTAGCTTTCACTGGGCACTTAATGTGAGTGTACAAAGTTTTCAGCAAATTCCAGACTAAAAAGTAATCAGGCTGGGTTGAATTTTAGCCTTTTTCCTTGCTGATAGCAACATTGCTATAACAAATCCCACAAAAGAAAACAAAATAATGCTCTCAACTTCCTAAAATACAGTGCTGAAAAAGTATGAAGCAATGGATAGGAGGTTATGTTGTCCTTTTTAGGTACTAATTAATTGCTCATTCCGCTCTGTAAAGCTGATTCAGAAAGGTTTTCCCCTGTTTAAGGACTTGCAAGATTCAGGTGTGTTTTTGCCTTGACAACATTCAGGGCACCTACTGAATTTAAGTATTCAAGAATTTGAGAAGATTGCTTATAGCTGAAAAAGCACAGAAGTTACTCTCAGTGGACAGGCAACACTCTGGGTTTATAAAACAAATTGTGGTTTCTTGACCGGTCCAAGCCTACACATTCAAGTTGTGCCAAGAAGAAAAGCTTTCTAGGAATATTGTCCTGTGGTGGGATTGCCAACTGTTCTGGTTTGGCTCAGACCTTCCTAACATGAGGTGGGTCTCAGGAGGGAGAAGTACGAGGTAAAGATGGACTGAGCACAGAGTGCACAGTCCAGCATAAAGAGTGGTTCAAGGTGGCAACTGAGCCTCCAAGCTGAGACGAAGGGGAAAAGCAACAATAATAAAGGAGATGTGAAGCTGGTTGAACTCTGGGATAGATTGGCCTGGGAGGTTATGAGCTCTTCATCCTTGTAGATCTTCAAAACTGAACTGGACACAGTTCTGGGCAGACTGATCTAGCTAGAACAACTGGATGCAGAGGCTAGGACTGAGAAGAAGACATTAGCCTAAAAACTTGCTAAAATAAGGTCAGGAAACATTGTTACAAAGAGATTATGACGTAAATGTCTCAAATATTCCCGACTGATGATTCTGGGAATAAATAATTTCTGAAAGGACCAGTGATGCAATCAAACTCTTAATGTGTAACAGCCAGCTCCGCATCAGAAGTGCTAAGAGCTGAAGAGTTCACTCTGTCTTGCTTAGAAAGTATCAGGGAGGCATGGACACTTGCATTATGCCCACATTTTCTAATTTCTTCACACATCAAGACTTTACCAATTGTAAAGCTATAGGGAGCATTGTACAAACAGAACACTGGTTCATATGTTTGTCCTTCCACCCTGGAGAACTCTGACTAATTAAAGAAGGGACATGCAGTACTTACCTGGGAGATCTGTTCCCATGAAAACCTGGAAAGAACTCCTGCTAACAAGGTTTTGAACACCTAAAATTTTAGATTAGAGAAAGCCCAATGCCAAAGGTGGCAGATATTAGAGCAAATCATCCTCACATCTTCCATAAACCCAGAATACACTCATCACTGACGATGAGTCAACAGAAGAGCATATCCTCATTAGTGTCACCTTTTGCAAAAACTAGCATAATGCAACCCAAAAACTGAAGAAAAATATCACTTTGAAATGTCACTGCAGAAAGTGCTTTCCCTAAATGTCTCCCATCCTGTATGAATTTTCTTCTTGCTCTATCCTGCCACAACTTGCTTGGCTTCAAAGATGCAACAAAGCCTGGACATCAAGAGTGGCCACTTGTCCCCAGCCTTTTTGTTTTTCCGATATGAAAATGACTATAAAGAAATTTTAAATGTATTTTTTTGTGCCAGTTTGCACTGGTTTAGTCTGGAGTAGAGTTTAGTTTCTTCATAATGAATAAATACACAATTATCTGAAGCTCAAGCTGTGGAGGGCTAAAATAAGCCAGAATGAAGTGCAAGTGATTATATATAGACAGGAAGGAGGGGGCCCCATGCTAATACCTTGAACCCACAGGTCTAACACGGGCTCTGCCCACTGGGAATGTTGATCCTTGTATGAGGAGTCAACAGTTGGAGACTGCATACATGTATTTGACTGCATCCCCTTGCACAAACAGAGAAATTTGGTGTCTCCTTGCAGAAAATCTTGGTGCCATGAGTACAGTAATGGCTGGAGTCACACGAGGTACCTTTTCCCTGACTGGGCACAGTAGGCCTGCAGTGACCAGCACAAGAGAGTATGAACTGGGAGGTTTGGTATGGATCTGAGTACCACTGTTGGCTCACTATCAGTCAGTCAGTCTGCTCAGCTTTAAGCCCAAATTCATCTTGCAGTCAAGCTGCCTGCTTTCAAGTCCAAGAGCAGAAGCAAATGTTTATGTTATGGTGAGATTTGGGATAGCTAAAAGGAAAGCCTGAGGTCATCCAGATGCTCAGCACAGGCTCTGCCACATCTACCCTGCAGTGCTGGTTGGCCGCCCACCAGACTCCTCCATTCCCTACTTCCCAGGGCCTTCAAGAGATGTTGTACAGCCAACATCAAGTAGACAGACTGGCCAATTCTCCTTCATAGAACACCTGTCATAACATGAAATAAATCTTCCAAGTCTAAGCCTGAATCATCTATAATATGGGCACCAGTGGGAATCAGCTAGGACAAAAGCCAAGGTCCATATCCCAGCTACTTTTCCTGCTCACTGAGCAGCACTGAGGCAACTGAAAATGGTAAATCACTGAGAGTAAAGGAAAGTGTGTTTGTGGTTGTAAGCAATTTTAGCTAATAGCATGGATGTTCTTCCCCTTGTAACAGTCCCACTTAAGTAAGATGTAATAAAAATCGCACTGAGAGCTACCAGCATCAGTTGTTACATTCCAAAGGTGATTGTGGAATGCCTCACATGGGGAGCAGTGAGGCGGGGAAGGAGCTATATCAGCCGAGACATGAACTGAGGGCAGTGCAGATGTACACACTGCACAGTATGTGCAGCTCCCAACACAGCTCCCTGTGCCTGGACTCAGGCCTGCAACCACACAGAGCTGTGACCTCTCGGGATTCACACCCCTGTTCCACCCTGCAGCTTCCCCACGTGCAGCAAGAGCAAGCACACAAAATTACTCCTTTCCTGTGTGACTAGTGCCTTAGGTTATTGACAGACTGGTCAATTCAATTCCAGCATAGAGTCATTTCTGGTTTGAATTTCCAGTTCTTCAGCTGCGGCTGTGGGAGATGCCAGTGCTACAGGAGCAGAGGCTGCTGCCAAGTGTGCAGAGAAGGCTTTGCACAACTTCCAGTAATCTAGCCCTAACATACAGCAGCAGCATGGCTGAATATGCTCAGTTTAAAAGGCTTCACTCTGTCATTGGTGCAAAAAAAAGGTCTCTACATACAATGAATTGAAATATTTATGTTAGTAACGCCCCTGACAGCCTCCTTTTTCAACAAAATCTAGGGCCTTGGCCTGGGTGAGGATGGTGGTTTCTCTTTATGGGATAACCAACTATTATTTTTTTATCCTTTTCACTCTTAAAAAATCCACTGATGTTGCTAACATCAGTGATGATGAACAATGTCACACCTGAAGAGAAATCCTCTGTACAATCCACTGTAGGAAAGGTCTCGGGGACCAAGCTGTCTTGTGGACTTTTTGCTACAATATAGTCTTTGCTGATCCTGTATGATTAGTACAAGGACTCAGCCTCCTTCATAATCTCTCTGGCAGTCCTACACTGCTATGGCGGGCACAAGAGACACCAGAAACATCCCGGCTTGGCACAGCTCCTCTTGGAAGGATTATTTATTTCCTTCTCCAGGTTTCTAAGCGATAAAGAGGAATCACAGGCCAAGCAGATTCCTCCCTGCTGAGCTCACCATATTCCTGTTCCACAGCAAGTCTATGGGCTCTGCATCTTCCTGTGGCCCAGGCGAGTGCCAGGCACTGTCTCTTCCCTAGGCACAGTCTGGGAGCACAGGCTCCCCACGGTTTGTTCTGCAAAGCAGTGGGGCTGCAGAGCAGAACCACTCCAAGGGCAAGCACCTGCACCAGGCTGCTCAGGCTGGAGATGTCAAAATGCAAAGCTTCAAAAGGATGGCTGGAGGGAACCAGAAGGGACATTGCTGTGCTTTTTGCCAGCTATGGCTGATATAGGACAAAACATTACACTGCCCTTCTGGACTGCTTAAAGCTCTCGGAGACAGCAGCAAAGGACGTGGCACAGACTTTCCAATGAGTTCTGTATCTGCTTTGTGAATCAGAAAGCTCAGAGAGATCACAGCAGCAGATATGAGCAAGCCGTGCTGTTCTTTTGAGAAATCTTTCTCCCAGAGATGTGCAGGATGGACACTAAAGCTCTGCAGACTTGAGAGGTTAATTTACTGCTTTTCTTCTCTGATGCAGCTGAGCATGAGGGAAGGGACACACGCCACAGCTTCAGGGCAAACACTGGCCATGTGTCTCAATCTGGTGCCTCTGCCAGGCTCTGCATCATTTATAAATGGAGTGGTTCTTGTTTTAAATACCAGACAAATCACACAGCTCTTAGGCAAAAAGGAAAGGGTAGAAACGTGATCGCTCTGACTAGAAGCTGACAAACTTTGGGGATAAAATGGTCTGTAATATAAGGCACGTATATATATATAACTGTGAAATATGTGCCCACAGACATAGGCACATATATAAACAATTGTGGAACAAGCTTTCACTGAGCTCAGTTATGTTCATACTGTTCAGAGATATGAGATAAAGAAGAAGGAGTTACCTGAATAGTCTGTGCATCAGCACTTTTTGACATTTTCAGGCTGAGCTCTCACAAATCTAAAACTCAGCTCCAAATATTTCAACTAGCAGACCTTCAAGGAAAGGTTTGTTTCATGTATGTGTGGACATGTGCTCATATGAACAGCACATCACACAAAGAGCTGCTTTTCCAGAGCAGTTCAGTTAGGCCTCATGCTCCTTCAGTTTACTGTTCCTTTCTAACTACAAACAACAGTCATCAAACATGGGCAGTGGGGGATAAACATGGATTTTTGTTTTTAATGCTAAGAATCATAGAATCATTAAGGTTGGAAATGTCATCTAATATCATAAGTTCAACCATTACCTAACACTGCCAGGTCCACCACCAAATCATACCCCTAAGCTCTACATCTGCACATTTTTTTAACACTTCCAAGTACAGTGATTCCACTACTTCCCTGGGCAGCCTGTTTCATTGCTTGGCCACCCTTTCATGAAGAAATTATTCTTGATATCCAGTCTAAACCTTCCCCAGCACAACTTGAAGCTGTTTCCTCTTGTCCTGTTTTTTGTAACCTGGGGGAAATTAAAGTCTAATTATGAACAACTCCAATAGGGAGATAATGAAGCACAACGGGCAAATAAATCCACATTTCAGAGACAGAAAAAGCACGCACATATCAAATAAGGAAAAAAAACATTCACTGCAGCATTCAAAGGTATCTCATCCTGTTACCATTAAAACTAACCAACAGACTCACATGGCCAAGAGGTGTTACGGAAAAGGGGAAGAACCCTAAGATCCCGTGTGTTGAGAAAAATCAATGCATTCTATATATTACATATCAAAAGGAAATTATCTGTGTCTTCCATGAACCTCTGAGAACAGAAGGCACGGGCTTCAGATTGTTGTTTGTCCCTAACTTTGCTCTGTTTCTCCCCCATTTCCATTATTCTGTTTGTCTTAGGAATTCTTGCAGCTGTCAATGGTTGGAGACCAGAAATATCATCTGTCTGCCCCATTCCTGTAGTCTTCCTTACACATCTCCATCTGGCCACCATTAGATCCGTGACCCTGTGATGGGATAACCTTGTGTCTGATCTGTTATAGACAGTTCAGTGATCTAGAGGCAGTTACAGAAAGAATACATGTACTGGCATTGGGAATGCTGTAAGTAGAAGCACACTGAAGGTACAATTTCTTAAGTCTGCTTCGTACTATGAACTGTGTGCATCATCAAACACTGCTCAGTGTGTCAAGCTGGATATGAAGAGAAGCATAAAGACTGTACCACCCAGGTCTGAAGTGCAAATTTACCTATTTTTTCCTCCAAATACCCACTTGCTGGAATTACGGTCTGTAGAAAGGTTGGTTTCTGGAACTTCCACCACCACAGATTTCACGGGATCTTTTCACCCTACTCCTTTCTCTTCAGGACAGGATTAGCTTGGCTGAGAGAGTGCCCTGTGAAAGTTCTTGCAGAGATGGCATAGAACCAGCTATGTAATCTTGCTCTGCCAGGGATGTCCTTGCTTGGGCTGGGAGAATTATCTGGGGGGCAGTGTGGATTAAACTGCAATAGAAATATTGTCTTTGGGACAATCTTCCTGCAGCCCTGAAACTCACCTTTCTCCCTGCCTACCTCTGCCTGTGTCAGTGTGTGCAACTCCCTATGCAGTTAGAAAGGTGAAATTGGTGTGCTATTTCTTTTGAAAATGTTGGAAATGCTTTTTTCATTGTTTTCTACTGAATTTTAGCAGTTGGAAAAAGAAGGAACATGCCATGTAGCTCCAAGCAATTAACTAAAAACTACTAGCCAGAGAGAATTAGAAGGAGGTGGAAACGACAAGGTAGTTAATCACAGCTCCATTGCTTATGTTTGTATTCTGCTTTAGGCAACCAATAAATCCTTCTGGAAAATGTGGTAATAAACCACTGACAGGCAGGCTGGGACAGTGAATCAGGCTGTTTATTGCAGGGAGTGCCCCAACATACTGCAGAAGTATCAGAAATGGTTACTATATGTGAGAGAGAACTACTTAGAAAATTGTTCCTTTGCTCGGAATTTTATCTCTTGACATCAAAGAGTCAGGACAACCTAGAGCCCATATTTATCGAGCACTCTGGCACTGTTCTCAGTGGAATCAAGCATGATGAAAAAGTCTTCAATCAGTTAACAAGACATCTTTCTTCTGCAGGATCCCGAAGAGGTCACTGGGAAGTGCTGGATGAGTTCTGTTCAAAGGCAAGGTGATGTAGTTAAAGGAAGCCAGCTAAAAGAGCAACAAGAAAAGCAGTCAATGGAAAATCCACTCAAGTATGTACAAATTTGTGTCGCTGGCATAGTAACACAAGTAGAAGTTCAGAGACAGTCTGAGCTGGTTATTGCTGGTTTTAGAGTGACAGATAATCAATACGAGCCCCCCTCATAGGAGGCAAGTGATCAGCAAGCTTGAGAAAGGGGGCAGGAATGCACTTGAGAGACCTGTTTGTTACTGCCACTCTGGGACACGACCAGCTCTACCTCCCTGCCAGAAATAGCTACGATGAAAGTACCCTTCACTGGCTTTACAGAAAATCAGTTCTTTGTAGTTAAAACTGCTCTTGGAAGTGATCTGGTCACTCTGTCTGCCTTTGCACTGAACTGCATGAAGAGCACCAGAAGTTCTGCTAGTTCAGCCATTGGACCAGGAACCCTGAGGAGAAGGCCAGAGAGCAAATATCATCCTAAACCAGGAAAGCTACTTTTGCATGGACTTTGCAACATCTGGCTGCATCACCACCTTCTTACTCCAGTGACATGTCTAAAATGGATAGAACACATGATATGGCTAAAGAGATTGAGGGATAGCTACATTTGGGAAACACTTCATGATAAAACAAATCATAGTTCCAGTTATCTCCTAGTTCATCAGCACAGCTTAGCTACAAGGGCTGTTTGAAAGCACGTACGTTGAGTCAATCTCAAGCTTTACGTCAAAGTTTAGTCATTTTCTGACTAAAGGGAGGGTGACCCAATAGCATCTATTTAAATGTTTCACTGTTAACCTGTTACAAAGTTGTGTTCCTCATCATGGTGCATACAAATAAGGTACATTCTTGGGTAATGTCATTCATTGTTCAGTGGGGCATCTCTAAGAGGTAAAAGTTCCCCGTAAACATTTGAAGAATCAAAGTCTAATACTGGTTTTCTGGCATGGTCCTGCAAACAGATTTCCTCAAAATCTCTTTTCTGACCAAGGTTTATAAAGCTAACCTAACTTTCCTGTTCCTCCTCCTTTACTGGAGACAATGTCCCATCCTAACCACCCCACTTGAGGGGTGAAGCAAAGCTTAATGTTCTACCTTAGTTTGATGATTTGGGGTCAGTTTCTCACAACAAATCACAGCTTCTGGGGCCCTGTGTCATCGGAGGGACAGCTGTTGGCTCACCAGAAACACTGCAAGTGTTTCTGGCATGGATTTTGCAGCCTTCATGGGTTTTTTAAAGAGCAACCTCCATGACTTTTGACATGTTGGGTAAGAGGGGGTGGATGCAAAGGTAAACAATCAAACTGTGGGAGTTGCCAAATCAAACCCAGGGATGCTGGCAGAGAGGTGAGGGAGAATAACTGTGCTGGGGCAACACTCAGACCAGAGAGATCTCTCTTACACTTCAGCCTATCCTGAAGTAACTGGTTTTATCCTTCTTTATTCTAACAAAGGTTGGATAATAAGTCTGCTTTGGTGCTGAATGCTTAAAACATTGACCTTTGCTGTTTGTAAACATTTTCACAATGTTTGTCTCCTTTGCCGGTGTGTTTCTCTGAGATTTCCTATATGTGAATAGTAGCTTTGACTTTTTTACCTCATTTTGGGGCTGGATATGGCTCTGATATGAGCTGAGCAGAAGGATCCGTTCGGCCATTTCTCATCACATAACCCCTTTTCTGTTCCTTTCCCACTCCTTTTCCAGCATTTTGATCTCAGGACGACAATTAAGAATAAATGTTAAAGAGCATGTTCTTACCTAAAGACATGATGGGCACAATTTCTGAGGAACAATTTCAGCTTTAGTACTTGACTGCCACACGAGAAAAGTTAGAAATACAAAAGAACCTCCTGCTATGATAAAAGGAAGTTTAGCAAGTCTGATTTTATGGCACAAGAATTTAAAATTCATGAGTCTGTCCCTTCCTGAAAATGAGAATCTGGATCAAAAGTAAAGAAATAGTAGAAGAAGTTGTTTGGAATTATTCTTAGTTCCTTTCCTACGATAAGTTCAGATAATTCTCAGTGTTTTATCTATCACCATGACACATTTATTTTTCAGGAGCTGGGGTGTTAAGAAAAGCAGGAAGGGAAATTTATTTCTCACACACACATGTAAATCATGGAAGTTTGCGGCTCTGCGTAGGAATCCACAGCTCCTGATTGCATTTATTTTTTAAGCACAGGGTCGTTTCCCCCTCCAAGGGTTCATTCAGGCCTCAGATAAAGGCACCAGAAGAAACAAAGAAGGCACAGAATTTTAAGCAGCCTAGAAAAATCCCTTCTCTCAGTTAATTGTGTAAACTCAGTTTTGACTGTATAATACTGCAAGTGCCTCTTGGAGCATTCCAGAAAATACAGGGAATACATAATGAAAGGGGAAAAGAAGTTCTTTCTAGACTTTTCTATTTATTCCCATGTTTTTCTATTTAGCATAGAAAAGTCCTAAACCACAATATTTTCTCTCTTTGCCAAGTCACTTTTAAAGAGAAATTTCTGACCTTTAATCCTACAATTACAACATGATGTTAACTTGGGGTAGTGTAATCACTCAAGGTAACAATCTCTACCCTCAGTAGGAAAGAAAGCAGAAAAAAGTAAAAAATGTGTCACTTGTTAGGCTATGAAAGGAAACAAGAAGAAGAAAAGCCTTATTCTGAGAGAACTTTTGAACTATGTATGGTTCATATTCTCCTCCTAGAATACTGGAAAAGCAATCTTAAAGCCTCTGAGACAGAAGGGCCCTTATATTTCCATCCTCACAGTTTTGTGCCCTATGTGGAAGCTGCGAGGCCTACACTTCTGCCTTCTCAAAACCTGAGAGTTCCCCAAATTCCTTTTTGAATTAATTACATTATGGAGTAGTGGGATTGAATGCTTTCTCAGCAAATTCTTGGGAACAGACACTTTCTTTTTCCTAACCTATGCATTTTACAGGAAAGCATTTCACACAGGCCTTTTAAGCCTCAAACTCTCAGCAGGAAAGCTGCTGTTTTAGCATCCAACCCTGATTCTCCACAGCTTGTTAATTTGCAGTGAGGTTACTCCATTTCTTCGCTGTACTGCCAACACGTGTGGCAGATGTTGCTAGGTGTCGTGGTTTTACCACGACACTAGGTCCCAAAACAGTAAGAGCACTGCTTTACTGGAGGAATGTGCTGCTACTCCCCTACAGCAATCTAATGCTGTAGGGCCAGTCCAGCATTGATCCCAGTTTGCCAGTTCTCGGCCCCTGGACTTTTTATCACCAGTTTCTTGAGTCATGGACCTGCTCTCTAACAATGTGATAAAGGAACGCTGATGAGTTCCTTAACAGTTCTCTGGGTCTCAAAGTTATCTTGCCTGGGCAAGTCTGCTTCAGTGACATTTAACTGCTCGTTCCATCTCCACCTCTGGCTGGACCCTAATCATTTCTTTGCCATATGTGTGAGAAAAACCACTGACAGCCAACTCTCTAAGCAAGCCCCTATAACATCTGCACTGGCCTGCAGGGTAAAGAAAAACC
>JAYRBT010000177.1:57269088-57315149 GCA_036023395.1 Myiotriccus ornatus | reverse complement strand
GAGAAAAACCACTGACAGCCAACTCTCTAAGCAAGCCCCTATAACATCTGCACTGGCCTGCAGGGTAAAGAAAAACCTTGGTTATACAAATAACAGTACCCATGGACAACTGCATGGATCTGACTGGAAGCTGCACCTTCATCAGCTCTAATGGGATTACTTACTGCAAATAAATCCCTTGGAGGCCAATGTTAGGAACCTGTTTTTCACTCTTGACAGCTCCTATGAACTTCAGGCCACAGTCTAAGCCTCCTCTTCATTGCTCTCTTTCTGGCTAACCACTGTTTTGGTGACTCTGTGTTGGACAAACATGCTGAAATCCTACAAAATAAGGACTACTTATTATTATGCAAATAGGAATGAGAGACGTTTTGCAAGGGCATGTAGTGATAGGAGAAGGGTGAATGGCTTCAAAGTAAAAGAGGGTAGATTTAGATTAAATATTAGGAAGAAATTCTTTATTTGATAATTAGTTATTAGTAAGAAATTCTTTACTTTGAAAAGTGTCCAAAGGAGGGAAACGAAGATGGAGAAGGGCCTTGACGTGAAGCCGTATGAGGAGCGGCTGAGGCCTCTTGGTCTGTTCAGTCTTGAGGAGACTGAGAGGAGATCTCATTGCAGCCACAACTTTCTCGTGAGGAGGAGAGGGAGGGGGTAGAAACTGATCTCTTCTCTGTGGTGCCCAGTGAAAGGAGCTGAGGGAATGGCCTGAAGCTGTGTCAGAGGAGGTTTAGGTTCTTCACCCAAAGGGTGGTTGGGCACTAAACAGGCTCCCCAGGAAAGTGGTCACAGCTCCAAGCCTGACTGACCTCAAGAACTGTTTGGACAGCACTCTCGGGCACACGGTGTGACTCTTGGGGATGGTCCTGTGCAAGGCTAAGAGTTGGACTCGATGATCCTGATAGTTCCCTTCAGATCAGCAGATTCTGTGATCCTGTGAGGGCGCTGAGGCCCTGGCACAGGTTGCCCAGAGAGGATGTGGCTGCCCCATCCCTGGAAGCGTTCAAAGTCAGGCTGGACGGGGCTCTGAGCAACCTGGTCTAGTGGAAGGTCTCCCTGCTCATGGCAGGGGGTTTGGAACTGGATGATGTTTACGGTCCCTTCCAACCCAAACCATTCTGTGATTCTATGATTCAGCTATTAGCTTCTAGCCTCAGCGTAACCTGTTATGAGTTCCACAGGACGTGAAACGCATATTCTTCTTATACTGACTCGGGATTTTTTCTAAAGGTACGGTTATTCATTCGCTGTGCAGAGCCCAGCCCAGCCCCGCGCACCCCTCAGCCCCGGCTCGCTCCGGGCCAGCTCTCGCTCTCCACAGAGCCGGGAGCGGGACCGGCCGGGAGTGCCGCCCCGGAGGCGTTCGGGAGGCCGTTCAGGCGGCCATTTCCCCGCGGGTCTCAGCCCCGCTGCCCCGGGCGGCGGCGGGAGGAGACGCGGTCCCGCCGCCCCCGGGAGGGCGCCCCGGGCCGCCCCCATCGCTGCCGGGGCGGGACGGGACGGGGCGGGGGCAGCGCTTGCGCGGCGGGGCCGGGGCCGGTGCCCGCCGAAAGTTCGGGGCCACGTGGGGCGGGAGTGGGGCGGCCGCGGGGGCTGCGTGTCCGCCAGTCGCGCCGGGAGCCTCGCCGCGCTCGCTTGCTGCTTGCCCGCCCTCCTCCGCCATGGCCCCCGCCGAGATCCTCAGCGGAAAGATTGTCTCCGCGTACGTACCCGGGGCCGCCCGCCCTGCCCGCCGCGCTGGGCCGGGTTCCCTCGGGCGGGAAGCTCTGGGAGCCGCGGGGGTTTTGCCCTTCGGGAAGGAGCCGGTGTGGCTGGGGAGCTGCGGGCGCCCCTGCTCTGCTGGGGCTGTGGGGGCCTTTGCTCTGGCTCTGTGGGGGCGAAGCAGGTTTGGAGACACCTTGAAGCTCTTTAACTACGTTGCAGTCAAAGCTCGCTTCTTCCTGGCCTGAAACTGGGAGTTGCGAGATGTAGCGCAGTGTTAGAGGTCTTGGGGAGAATGTAAAGTGCTGTCAGTGCGCCCAGCCCCCCCAGAAACCAGCGGTGGGTCTGGTGGGGTCTCTCTGGCAGCAACAGCCCCTCGGAGCAGGTGGTGACGGCTGAGCATCGCTGTGCTGATGAGATGAGACGGAGATGGAGAGGAGATGAGTGCCCAGGCAGGTGTGAAGCTGCCGGCTGACCCACAGCCTCTGTGTGTGAGCAGGCCTGTTTGGGATGCAGGAGTTGGGAACGTGTGCTTTAGGTATGGTCTCTGTTGGTGCGGTACGGGCGTTGATCGTTCCTCTTTAAAGCAAAATAAGTTAATCCATGTATTCGATACCACGAAGCTGAATGTTCGTCGGTGTCCTGCCAAAGCCATTTGAGAGACCTTAAAGGAGAAAGCTTCCTTGTACTTTTCAGCATTTACTTATCTGGTAAGCCCTGAGTATAGATGAGCCTGTGTTGTGTCTTCTAGTTTGTTTCATTTTCCTGCTGCCACTCTACATACACATCTTGTAAGAAAGCCAAGTAAGTTTCCCTAACCCTAGGAAAATGCAGTGTAATGTTTCCATTACATTCTGTGCAAACAGAGTTTGGTTAAGTAGGGTCATTGAGTACCTCCTGTCTATAGTCAGGGAATTCAGACAGAAAGGGTAAGTTTGAAGTGGTATGAAGTAATGTCAGAAAAGCTGTTAGTCCTGCTCTTAGATATTGCTCTGGACAACACAGCTACATCTAACCAACAGTGGAGCAGTTCTGAAGAGTAGGCCTAATGTGCCTTGAATATGAATATCCAGGATGAAAGGCTGCCTGGATACCTTTTACCTGGTAATTTTTGGGCCGGTGCCAGCTGTGTATTGCAGTCTCTCAGTCTTACGTGCTCCATTCCACCTGATCCCTTTGGCAGTGTTGAAGCCAGCACACTGCAATGCCTGTGCATGCTGCTGGTGGGAGTTAAGTGATTTGCTTGTTGCAGGTTTCTTTTCTGGCTTAGAAAGTGACCCTGAAGTGCAGTAGGTCCTTCCAAGCTACACATTATTGCTATTTAAAAGTGATTAGAAACCGGAAAGATGCTAGTTTGAGTACAATGAATGTGTTTTGAGCTTTCACGTTAAAACTTTTAGCTTCCTTGCCTGTGCATGTTGCATTACTTTATTTATAGATACAGTGGTGAATTTTTTTTTCTATCTGTTTGTTTTCTGTATTATAGTAGCAGCTACAAACAAGCAGTTTTCAGAGATGGGGACATTCATGATGTACAAATACCT
The DNA here is from genome assembly GCA_036023395.1 of Myiotriccus ornatus. Classification (NCBI taxonomy): domain Eukaryota; kingdom Metazoa; phylum Chordata; class Aves; order Passeriformes; family Tyrannidae; genus Myiotriccus; species Myiotriccus ornatus. Next base: position 57,311,904 of record JAYRBT010000177.1, on the reverse strand, counting down.
GGGAAGAGGCATGAGCTTTTAATAGGCACATATAGGAGAAAGGTTTGCCTAGCTTGCAGCACATCTCTAAGGTATTTGGCTCAGGTCTGTCTTCCAGAGTCATCAAATCTTGACCTGAAGGCACCACAAAATGGAAAAATAATTGCACCTGTCCAGGTGTCCTTCAGTTCCTTTATTTCTGCTGTATTTATGTCCAGTGTAGCAAAAACGTCTTTTGCTCTGCAGGAGTGGGCCTTACCTAGTTCTGCCTTTTCCTAGTGGAGTGTTTGAAGGAGGCTTGAGGAACTGGGCTATCTGCCCTGCAGATGTCTGTACCTTTCTTCCATACCCTCTAGAGAAGTGCTATTCCAGAGAATTCTCATTATCCAGAGTTCACCTTCAGGCCAAGAGTCTGGCAGCAGCAGCAGAAGTGACAGGCATGTGGTTTTTCTAAGATTTTTCACTTGAATTGCCTGTTGTAGAAAGGCAGTGTCCCTGACTTTTCATCAACTGCAAAACCTTTTCAGTCACTATCTTTTAGGGGGTGGGTTTTGTTACTTTACCCTTTAATTGAGAAAAAAATATTTGTTTTTAAGTCACTCAAATATTGACAAATGAGGTGAATTAAACAAGTAGTGTTCCATCTACGTAATTCTTTGGTTTTGTGTGACTTAAATCCCAGCTCATAATTATTGTGAACTTTTTTCTCCAGCCACTGAACACCCCTTCCCCAAAGACAGGCAAAAGAAATACCTAATTCACAGTCATGCCAGGTATTTAAACAAAAATCAGGTAGATAGTGGCATTATAATTCTTGTAAAGAGAATAAATACTTTGAGAGAGTTTGCTTACCTCTATAAATAAGGAAATTTTGTTAAAATTATTTCGCACCCTAAAAAGTCTTGGAAGGCTCAGAAGAGGTACAGAGGAAAATTGACATTTTCAGTGGCTTTGAATATTACCTGTGAAGGATAGTGAATGTGATAAGGTTGTGCATGGGAAGGAGAACACGGAAGACATTGTTTTCTCTGTAGGATTTTAGTGTTGATGTTAATGCATCTCTCAAAGGCTGCTTCTCTCAGTACAAACTCTTGTGCCTGAACAGTCTGTGAAAGATACTAAATGTTGGATGGGTTATGCATCAGTCTGAGCTGATTAGTTACCTCAGGGTGGCTTTCCTCTACTTGTCTGAGTGGCTGTTTAGTAATTAATCCTTAGATTTTGCTACAAGTTAAATTTGCCTTATTGGCAAATGAGTTGCAAAAGACAAGTTATTGTGTAACAGCACAGTAAACAAATTACTAGTAAGGGGAAGAGAGGCATACTAGTAAGTATGCAGAATATGGAGGGTTGAAGGTAATAAAAATACAGTGTTATACACCTTTTATTGCTTGTATTCCCTAGAAAAAAACCAACTTCTGTTTCTGTGTCTGAAATAGACACTCAGAGTAAAACATGGTTGTGGCTCTTCTTTACAGCTTATGTCCACTGCAGTGAGCTGTGTATTCACTCTTTACCATCTGAAGGAGCCCAGGTTTGGAAACCTCTGGCTTGGCCTGAATTGGTTGATAGCACCAGGAATAGACCAACATTCCTGGTCTGGAAGAGTGGCTGACGAGTTGTGATGGCAGGGAAGACTTAACACCCCTCACAGCCACTAAGGAGAGGGCAAGGGGTGCTTTGAGTTTAAAGAACTTGGTATAGGAATGGTCAGGCTCAGCTTGTAACTGGAGGTAACAGTGCAGTAAACAACTTTTCAGCATTTTCAGACTGGAACTCAAAATGTTTTTTGAGTTCCTATTGAAACTCCAGATAAATCTGGTCTGAACTGAAAATTTCCCCTATCTGTGAGATTTCATTTATCAGATCCTACCAGAATCTTTCAGGCTTGCACTGAAGGATACCACACTATGGATGTGCTAAATTAAAGTGACACTGGGTGGCTCCAATTATAAGCAAGAGCCACTTGTGTTCGGTGCTGTGCAGACACAGAATTAAAAAAATGGGGCCCTGGTCCAAAGAGGTGATAAGCTAAGAGAAAACATTGTCTGGTGGACAAAAGGGCCACAGTGCTTTGATCTCTGCACATCAGCACCAGGTTGGATGGAAGGGAAAGAACATTTGTTCCTTTGGGGAATGAATAAAATCTCAGTATCTCTCCTTGTGAAGACAAAGCATTGTAGAAGGGCCTAGACTATTGTCTGGAATGCCTGCAGCCCCGCAAAGGTGGATTGAGTCTTTGTCTGTTTCTCATGTGTTTTCCTCTAATTAAATCACGTGATAGTTGGGTGTTGTACGAAGCATCCGTTTTGGGAAGCAGACCTGATCAGAGTCAGTAATGTTGCAGCATGGAAAGCTGGTCATGACAGTTGATGGTATCATAACTCATGTTTGGGGCAAACTCTTCTAAGACTCACCTTTAGGTTAAACTGTTGTTCTGTTGGCAGCCAGCCACATTTAGAAGTGCCTCAATTGCTGCCTCTCCCATACCCTACAGACGATTGTTTTTGCAACTCAGACCCACATTGGGTTTGTTTGTAGCCCACCTTGGATTAAAACTCCAGACGTGATGAAAAAGCATCTAAAAAGGCAAAAACATTTTTATGTATTTATCTGGTCTGAAGAAGGCTCATGAAAATATTTGAGCTGGCACAACCAAAAAAAGTGATTAAAAGCCTTGGGAGTGTGGAAGTGGTAGCAAGTAGCAGACATTTCTCCTGGGAGATAATGACAGCATGCCAGGATCGTGCAGTGGTGGAGCATGAGACAAAAGGGTGGGAGACTTGTGAACTGGTTCCAGCTCTCTTGTCTAAATGGTGTCTTCCCTCAACTGGAGACATCTGTTGAATTGCCAGCTGTGTTTAGATGGACTTTCCCAAGGCATTTCCCATCCCAATGTCACTTCATTCACACAGCCAACCTGTGAGTCCCATGAGGAGAGAGTTCTCTGTGTCATTAGGGTACCAGTGGGGCATTTTGTGGTGTAGTTGCTTGAAGCCTCTTCGCAGCATTTGAAGGTAATGCAGTTGTCCTGTGCTAGGACATGGTGCCACAGTGGTTTGGAGAAGGGAAAACTTGTTTCTTCACACTGCAGTGTTGGTTTGTCATGGGATCAGCAGAAGGTGAGGAGTTGCAGTGCTGCAGGCCGTAAGGAGGAATGGCTGCAGGGACAACACTGTGCCCAGGATGAGGGAGGACCATCAGCCTCATACAGCCATTTCTGCAGGGCTGCAGCAAGAGCATTTCTGCTGCATGTTTCTGAAACCCTTGGGGAATCCACGATCCAGGCAGTAAGGCCAAACCCTCCTCTTTGGGGACAGGCATCTTCTAGAGCATCACTGTCTCTGAGGAGGTATTTGCCAGGTCCTGTGTTTGGCAGTATCGCATAGATCCTGGACCCTATTACTCACAGAAGGGACAGAAGCACAGCCTGCTGTCACCTTCAGTACAGTACTGTGTGTGTTCACCAGCTGAGCAGTGCGTGTACATCATCCCACAGGTGTGTGGGGAGGTTTCTGCCTGGTGTGGGAGCTGTGCTTCTCTCTCCATTTACAGCAGAGCTGGAGGAGTGTGGTTTGTCCTTTGATGTTCTGGGAAATTCACTTAATGAATTTAAATTCAAGTCACTGTTGCAGCCTAGAGAAAGAAAGGCTAACAAGTTCTTTGATCTTTGGAGCTGGCTGTTGCATTGTATGCCTAGAGCCATGTGCTGTCCTTGACCTGTGTGGACCCTGGACTCTTGTTTGCTGTGTGAATTTGTTTGTGGAAGGGCACGTGGGCACAGGAAGGGTCTCAGAGTTTGAGTGAAGGCTTTTGGAGAAACAGCCACAGAGAACTGCAAATTTTTTGTTTGAAGACTTAAAAAAATTTTCATGCAGCTAGTAAAAGAGTGGTGTTGGTTTGTCAAGATGAACTTTTATCTTTGGGAAGACCTGCAGACTGTATATCTAAACAGCTGCTGGCTTGCAAAGATTGTTTTATAAGGTTTTTGTAAGTCTGCAGAGTTAAAACAAGGATTTCTTCATTTTTCCTGAATTTTCTCTCAAACCTTTGCCCCTGTGCCTTTTGTGGTCACTGGAGAGCAGTGGTGCCTAACACTAGGTGGCTGTCTGGGAAGTGATTTCTCGATTCAAGGCTCCTAAAGCAAATCAGCACTGACAGCACCACTTTCCTGCGTTTGTGTGTTACCTTCCTTCTGTAGCTGAAGGGCAAGCGAGCTAGTGCCTAATTACAGCAAATGACAGCAACGTGATTAGATGTGGCTGCTGGGGGTAAAGCACAACCACAGCCCTGCTTCACAGAGGCCAGGGGAAATTGGGTGGGCTTGTTACTCTTCAGCTGAGAAGACTGGAATAAAAGTAATACCTAGACCTGGGACCCTTTCCAGTTGGCTGTCCCTTATGAGGGCATCATAAATGGTAATACATTTCATGTTTGTTTGCATTTCTTTTTGTTTGCCAGCCACACACCACTGCCGCCTTTTCCTTACTGAAACACCAGAGACTGTTCTCAGAAATAGTTCCCTCTAATTGCTGCCCACAGCCCCAGCTCACAGAGCAGGTGCAGGGGGTTTCTGATGCTCCTTGAGATTGTTGTGTTGTTGTTACAGGCTGCTCATGATCCAGCTCAGGTGCCTTCACTAGGGGCTTACAGCCGGACTGTAAGGAGAGGCAGTTGGTTGTTTTGCTACCCAGGAGATGAACTTTTGTCACTTAAGCACGAAGAATTGCTAGGACAAGCCTTGCTATGACACTTTTCTCTGAACTCATCAGCCAGTCTTGGTGTCAAGTCGTCTTGAGGTAATAGCCAAAGGAAGCCTTGGAACTACTGCTTCTTAATTGAGGCTGAAAACAGCCTCTTCTACTGAAGCTTGGTAAGAGACTTTGAACCACTTGGCCAGACACCTGTAAATACTCTGAAGCTGCTCCTTAGTTGCAGCAGAGCTCTGACTCTGTGACTTGGGATGCAGGAGGAGAGATGTATGATTTGGGATGAAGCTGGAGACTGTGACTCCCCCTGAGATGAGACTTGGAACAGCCTTAGGGCTGCTTCTGGCTGGGTCAGCTGCAGCTGTCCCCTGGGATCAGTGCTGCTGGGTTGCAGCAGAGCGTGTACTGCTCCCATTTCCCTCTCTTCCTGCCTCTGGCACTTCTGATTTGGAGCTTATAGTTGCAGGGTAGAGTTGGCTTCACTGGCTTTTTGTCATGCTGGAATTTCCCCATGTGGCAGGAATCGCAGCCTTCCAGCTGGTGTCAGCTGCTTACTCTGTCCCTGTACCCTTGCTGTTCGCATTTTTAATGAACTGACAGCTACAGCACATCCTCCAGTCTGGGAAATCTGCTTCCACTTGGGAAGTAGCAAGACCTGGCGATACTCATTTGAGGGTTGATCAGCAAAAGGAGACCACCTGTGTTTTAAATGGAAGGGTGTTTGGCACGGGGTGGATTTGTTAATTGTGATGGTGGCACCTTTTCATGTCTGAGACATGGGCTGGAGATCATGTGGAGGACAGACTTCTCAATCCTCTGATGTCCTGTGAGGTTTTGCTTACCTGGCTTTTGCTTCTGAGTGTCTCTTATGTGTGCAGTTCAGTGCCACAGCCTCCTTTCAGTGCCACGAGCCCATAAGGTGGTCACTTGTTCTCTCTGAATCCCAACTGCCTCCGGTGAGGACACACAGCAGTGGTGCTGGGTCTGCACCCGGGCTTTTGGCAGAATTTCTGGTTTGAAAGAGCATGTTGGGCCTGGTACCAGGACCTCTTCCCCTCCACCTTTCCTGGTGAAGGATCACGCATGTGGGGCCAGAGAGTGGTTGAGAAATTAGCAGTGCAAGGACGGGGGGAAGTGGTGACAGTGGCTTTTGAGCTTTCTGTGGCTAATTTGTCAGTGATGGGTGCTCATTATCTCTAAAACATTCCCTAGTAAACTGGGTATGAGTTTACATCTGAGCTAGAGTAATTAATCAGTGAATCTTCTCATCCTCTGTTTCAAAGCTGAGTTTTAACAACTGTATTCTTAAACTTGCCTTTCCTGAAGGGTTGATCTGAGTTGTGCATCAAGGTTTAGCTACTTTTCCTCACCTCTGTCCACCCCCCATTCTCCTCCGTGCTCCCATGGCAAAATCTTGGTCTTGTTTGGAAGCCTTTGGGCTGGGGACATTTTCTCACTCAGAAGCACACTGGGGGCAGTACAGCATATGTGGAAAGAGGATTTCCTTTTGAGAAGGGGGTGTGAAATCCATGGGGTTTCCATGCCAATTTTTGAACTTTTTTTTTTCCCTTGTATCCTTTCTTACCCTTGTGACCATGAAGAGGAAGGTGAGGAAGCACAATGTGGACTTAAAAAAAAAAATTATTTAAGTAAGTTTGAATTAACCTGGTTCCAAAGTGTCTTAATGATATATGGACATCAATCTTATTTGGAGATTGCTGGGACTTGTATACTCAAAGCATAAGTATGCGTTTGCCAGTCTGCCCATCTGTCACCTTTTCAACTTCTGATTTATCACTGTATCAGAAGTCAGCCTCTTGATTAACTTCTACCTTGGTTTTGTTTTCTTTTTTCCTCCCCTCTTCAGGCAAGTGAGAGACAGACTGAAGCAGCAAGTTGTTGAGATGAAAGAGAAATTTCCAGGCTTCAGACCGGGACTCGCAATTTTGCAGGTATTGTTTTCTTTAATGACAGCTACAGAAAATCTGAGTTGCTTTGCAATGGTAAATGCACAGCTGATGAGCTTCGCCAAAGCTGGCTTGCAGTGGGAGCATTCTGTAAGGAACAGAAGACCAGAGTTCCCTGTGGAATGGTAATACAGTTCTGTGGTGGCTTTTCCCTGTGGTGGTACTGGGGCCCAAAAACATTTTTGGATTTTTCAGTTGTTTTTTTTTCTTTCATCAAACCGTGTTCTCTGTTTGAGTGTTCTGTTTGTGAAATGGTGAAATTAAGCTGCTTGCCTATGAAGAGGAAGCAGTGCTTGTAGACTCTGTTCCAAGTCTCTGCACTTGAGTGAGCCCCAAAGACTGTCAGCTTTCAGAGATGTGTTTGTACCAGAAAACTTCCAGATGGGGTGTTTATTAAGGGATTTGGTCTGATGTTATGTTGGAACAGGGAGAGATAAGAGGGGCAGAGGAACGGAGAGAACCCAACCAAAACTACCTTTGGCCAACAAGACTTTGAGTGCAGGGGATGGGACAAAATCCCATTTATGAACTGGATGTCTATCAGAAGTGTGAGTGTTAGAGTCTGCACAGAAGTGCTTGCAGAGATAAAAAGCACTCAGTCAGTATAGGGGTTTGGCCTGTGTTTGCAGAACTTTTTTGCCTTTGCAGCTATAAAAAATGGAAAGTCTTCATGCTTATATCAGAAGGTGACTGGCAGTAGTAAGTGTCATGTAACAGGAAGGAACTGTTTCCCCCCCAAAGAATTGATGGGGGATGTAAGTGGCTGCTTAGAGAAGTGACTTTTGTCCTTATTCAGTTTTGGGCTCCTGCAGAGCTTTTGGTGCCTATCTGAGGATTCCAGTGCTATTACCACCATAGGCACACAAATGCCACGCTCCTCTTCGATGCCAGGAACAAATTTGTGTTTGTATTTTGTTCATTTTTTTCTGGTTTTGTTGTCCACTGGCTTTAAGAATATCGTCTCTACAGAAGATTTGTCTTCAGGTGCTTAGGAGGAAGTAGGAAAGTTTTTTAAATAAAATTTAATAAGGAATGCTTTGATCAAAGTTGCTGAACTGTTGACCTCATGAACTGTCTTCAAAAATTGCTGTCTTGTTGTGTTATTGGATTTTTTCCATGCTTGGCCTGTGCTCTCTTCAGTCCTTGATTGTCTCAGAGTCGTTTACAACCTGTAAAGCTCTTTGGCTGTCTGAGACTTTTCTGAGCTGCCAAACAGTCTGGGCTTGGAGTTCATCTCTAATACTGATATTTGCTGCTGTTATCGTTCAGTTAAGTCAGGACAATGAGCTGTTTCTGATACATAGCACCCCACACAATATGTGCTCTTTTCTTGTGAGGCATCTGATGTCCTCTGAGCTCAAAAAAATAAAGTCAGTTAATCTTTATTGTTTTGCCCTGTAGTCAGGAACGTCCCCCTTTGCACAATACATGTGTTGTGTTTGCTGACATCTACAGTGCTCGCTCTCTTCCTTCTTTTCTGCCCTGCGTAAGGCATACGTTTTCCTAAACCCATCAGACTTTACAGGGGAGACAGCCCCTTTGTCTAACCTAGGGAGGAAGAATCAGTGTGTGCTGGGTGCTCAGTCAATACAGTCACCCCTGCAGCTTGTAAATCTGTGTGAGAACTAGGGATGGCTGCCAAGTACCAGGGAACAGGGTTTCAAGAGTTTGCTTATCAACTTTTGCTTATTTGCACCTCATTTTCTTAAGGTTAGAAGCAGTATTACCTTTAACAAACTTAGTGGATGTTGCAAGCTGTCTCCTGAAATGCAGTTGTACTGGAAGCACACAATACTGCCAAAAACCACAGACATTTGTTCCACTTGCTGCTTTCTCTTTGTGCATCACTTTGTTCTTGTTTTGTCTTTTGTTTGTCTGGAAAATCCTCAAGGTTTGAAACAGCAGTGAAAGAAATGTCTCCATCAAAGCACACATATGTGCATAAAATTAGGATTCTTGGGTATCAAAGAGGCCCAACTTATCTGAGAGTCTTAATCAGATAATTGAATGTTATCAGCACCTGCTGATCATGTTAATTAGCTAAGGATTTAACTTTCTCAGATCAGATGGTAGGGACTATTTTCTGCTTTGGAGACCACTGTGTTTCTAAGGTTTTTCAACAGGTGCAGATGTTTATTCAGGAGATCAGACAACTTGTCTTTAGCTGCCTCTTACTTGAAAGAACATTTCCCTCTTAGCTCTGGCTACTTATAGCCTCCATCAGTGTGTTTTAGTTATCAAGAATACCTCTGTCTCCTTGATGTAGCTCCAAGGAAGCTGAGGGTTAAGCCCATCTCAGCCTGTGTCTGGGTCTCTATTCTGTGCTGTGATTCAACTGTCTTTTCATCCTTAGGTTGGAAATCGGGATGATTCGAACCTCTACATCAATATGAAGCTGAAAGCAGCTGCTGAGGTAATGCCCAGACTTTTAGTACTGCTTTTTGTCCTCCTACAGTCAAATCTGAATATGAAAAACCAGATGCAAATCAAATAGATTTTCCCATATTAGAGAGCCCAGTGTTGGCCTGAATTCTTTGTTATAAGGACACAGTGTATTTGTGTAACCTGAGAGCCAGGTGGGGGGCACTGGTCACAGCAGTGTGAGTCGGTCCCACTTTGTGTGTGATCATCACAGATGACGTGTCTGAAGTACTGATGCTCTTGTCTTTCCTGACCTGTGGCCTTGTGCAGCTGCCCTATGTCTGTCACTGAGTGGTACCTTACGTGCTACAGCAGGGCAGTAATGTAGATGAGTCCATGTTTCCCTAAGTGATGCCCGGCATCTTCTCTGCTGGCACTTCAAGGCAATGTGCTCTCAAGCAAAGATGATGTTGTTCATGTCAAAAAGTGAATAGGAGAGTTAAAGAACAGACCAATCTAATCAGGCACAGCATTAATCTTTTTTTTTTTTTTTTTGGTGGTGTTTCTAAATAGTAGGATTGTAGCCACAGGAACAGGAGATAGATCTGGGAAGTGTGACAGAATGCAGTTGTGATTGAGCTGGATAGAAAGATTAGTCAGATCAATCAAATGTCAATTCAGAAATGAGATAATTTGTTGTTATTCTCATTTGCAGATTGGGATCAGTGCCAATCACATAAAACTGCCAAACACAGCAACAGAAGCTGATGTAAGTAATATAACCAAGTGATGAAAAAACATATAAGTTTGGTGTCGAGCTCAAGATAGGAACTTATATTTGCCCTGTCACTGGATAAAAAAAGATTACTTGCCCATAGATATTAAGTCATGAGAAAAGAGCTGGAACCTGCTGAGATGTTTTTTTTTTTTTAAAGAAAACTAAAACACTGCAATGTAAAATTTAGAGACTTTAACAGCCTTTTTTTTTTTTTTAATTAAAAATGTGAGTGATATATACTGTTGAGTGGAAAATCTAAATGTAAAGAGTGTATCCTTTAATCCAGATAGAATGATGTTTTTTCCTTTACGTCAGTCACGTTTCAGTTTATCAGCCATTAGTTTGTTTGGTCTTTGCTTGTTGTAGGTGCTCAAGTGCATTGCCTCCTTGAATGCAGACCCTGCTGTTCATGGCTTTATCGTGCAGCTGCCCCTTGACTCCGACAAACCCATCAACACGGAAAAGATAACCAATGCTGTTGCACCTGAGAAGGATGTGGATGGGTAAACTGACTTCACCCCTGGAGAGCATGACAGCTACTCCAGAAAGAAACCCTTTTTTTTTTTTTTTTTTATTTTGAATGGTGATCGTGGGGCTGGGAATCTTACTTGGCCTTTATTCTTTCAAAATGCAGCTTAAGTAGCATCAATGCCGGGAAACTCTCTAGAGGGGACCTAGGAGACTGCTTTATTCCGTGTACACCAAAGGGATGCATGGAACTTATCAGGCAGACAGGTAAGGAGTCTTTCATACATTATTCATGAGTGCAGTGATCTTCAGTAAGTGGAGAAACTACGCACATTGCAAGGCTGTGCTTCACACTGAAACTTCTGTCGAGATGCCACATTTCCTTTCAAGTAGTAAAAGAGCTAGTTTTAAAACAGTCTTTCCTTCCTCCCTCCCAGCTCACGCATGACAGAAAAGAAAAATAGTGTTCTGAATTACCAGGGCCAGACTTACACAGACCGAAAGACTCCAGAGCGGTCTGAGTTAGTTTGGGATGCACGGTGACCTGTGTTCACTCTCTCCTGGCTCTCTGTGGCGCAGGTGTCCAGGTCACAGGGAAAAGAGCCGTAGTGATCGGCCGCAGTAAGATCGTTGGTGCTCCCATGCACGACCTGCTGCTCTGGAACAACGCAACCGTCACCACTTGCCATTCCAAGACCTCCACCCTGGCTGAGGAGGTAAGGACAGGCTGGAGGTATTCGCTGCACGTTGTTGCTCAGTGTCTTGCTACTCTGAGTCATTAGGTCTTGGGGTGTCTTTCATCTGAAACAGTTTCCCAGTCCTGCTCACTGCATGGTTGTGTAAATACTTCTGCTGGAATAGCATCCTGATTATTTTTGGCACTTAATTAGAGGGGTTTAATTATAACAATAAAATTATTATTTTTGTTTTGTTTGAGCAATGGCCAAGATTTAATTATCCCTTCCTCATCTCTGTGTAGGGGCTGGCAAGACAGCGTATATGTTAGGTTTTTGGTTGAGGTTTTTTTGTTTGGTTGTTTTTTTGTTTTTGGTTTTTTTTCTACCAAAAAGGCCAGGTGGTCTTCTGCTCTAATGGCTGAGAAATGCTAGGCCAAATGATTTCTCAGTTGGTTTGTTTTTTTCAGTCTATTTTCTATCACTGGGAGTTGGTACCATTTTCCTCTTTAGCAGTGAGAGTGACAGAAATAGTGTGTTGCTGTGCTGCCACCTACTTGGATTTTGTAGAGCCATCAACACTGCCAGGCTCTGTAGGCAAGTATTAAAGCTGAAATGGGAGTAGGTGTATTTGAATGTAACTCACAAAGATCAGAAACGCTGCAATGCTTCATGCCATTAAGTTGCTGTTCAATAAGACCATCATTAGGTTGATTAAAAATTGAAGTGCTGATTCTTAATGAAATCTAAAAAATAGCTTATCTCCCTTGAAGATTAAAAGAAGAAAATTCCAGGCGATAGCAGCTTCCGAAGCGAATGTGAATGAAGCAATGCAGGAACTGACAAGGAGCTTTAGTCAGAGTCTCTAACAGCAGCTTCGTGACCAGATCTGTCAAATTCAGTACTCCCTGAGCACATATTAGTGCTGAAACACAATCAGCTTCCCCTGGAGTTGTGTGTTACAGAGTCCTGGACATGAAAACCACAAGACAGTGCTGCCACAAGTGAAGTGCTGCCTGGTTCTGTGCAGGGGTTGTTCTTGGCTGCTGTCTGATGAGTGCTGGGTGTATTTCTAGCACTGAATGTGCAGGGATATTTGAAGGGAGGAAGAGAAGAATATGCAGAAGGCTTTAATTTCATCTAAATGTAGTCTGTATGATCCACTTGGGAATCGTGGAGGAGTTCAGAGGAGGTTTTGAAGTGTTGACTAGCGATAGTTCAGGGTAGGAGTGTGAAAATAAGCCATAATTTCTGGCTGCAGGATTTTGTCCTTGCCAAGGAACTGCCAGCTACTCTTAATTGCTGACAATGCCCTTCCATCCCTCTGATGGCAGTGGGTGAGCACAGTTTCACTGCAGTTGCAGCTGATCTAAGTTGCTGTTGAAGCAGCTCTGTGTTTTTTCCACTGCCAGTGTGATACACAGTTCTTTATTTGTTGTTATGGTTTATTTTTAATAGGTTGGTAAAGCTGATATCCTGGTGGTTGCAGCTGGTAAAGCCGAAATGGTAAAAGGTGAATGGATCAAGCCTGGTGCGATTGTAATAGACTGTGGAATTAACCATGTGCCAGGTGCGTGGGTAATGTATAACGAGTGGGGATGTGTTTATTTGTATATAAATGCAGTTGCTAAGTAGGTTCATGAATACTGTTTCCTTGGTGTTTCTAGTCCATGTGGACTTCTTTATCTTCTGTCTTAAGTAATGATGGCAATCTCTGAAGATTCCAGAGTAAAAAAAAAGCTGGTCTTAAGTACTGCCCTAAAGCAGATCAGTGGCAGTTTTGATTCTGCCTTCAACAAGGCTGATGATGAATAGAGGAAAGAGGAGGCCTAGGAAATATTACAACAGAATATCCAACTACACAGTGAAGTCTTGCTGCTGTTGTCATTTGTGAGTGTATGGCTTTGCTGTCATTACTTTGCAGTTAGATCTGATGAAGCTGTTCTGTTTGAGATACAGAAATGACAAGCAGTCTCTTAAAGTAGCTGCGGATTTGTTGAATCACAGCGTTAATTTCTTAGGCTTGAATGGCTGTTATCTTGGAACAAAGCAGATTCTGCAAGAGTATTGGTGACAGTGGCTCTGGCATAGAATAAAGTGCTTTAACATAATGGATTTTAGGGTAGGGTTTCACTTAGCTACTCCTTCCTTATAGAGGAGGTACAGACAGTCTGGCAATTTCTGTTTTCATCTCATTTTAAATACAAATTACAGATATTGAATGATATGGAAAATTAGTCACTCTCTCTGTGGTACACCCACAGGGCTTTTAAAAGGTAGTTTTCATAATTAATCAGTCATTTTGTTGCCATTATTTAACAGAATGTAAAGAAATTTTTGTTCGGCAGTCTTGTTCCTCAAAGGTGACATTGAGCTGCATTTAAAAACATTAGTCCTCTGTCTAATTAAAATTAAAAAGTCATCTGCTGTTGCTGTTTGTTGCTGGGTGTATTTGTTCCAAGCTACCCAAACTTAGGCCCTTTGCCAAAACCCACGGGGTCACTGCTGATGTGCACGAAGCAGAACGGCTGGAGTCTCCCCAACTGACATGTTGCAAATAAAAGTGCCATTGTGTTTCTGACATGTGATGGTATGACCTGTTTTTTTCAGGCTTGATGTGAACTGCATCTCTGAGGACACATCCCTGTTCCTTTGCAATTAGCCTGCCTTGGGCAGTGCACTGACATCTGAGCTTCCAATGCACCCAGCCTAGTCTGTGTGGCACGGAATGCGCTCAGTGGCAGTGTGAGACTCAGGGATCGAGGCTTGGTAGAGTACCATGGGAATTGTCACATTTCAAAATGATGGATGCCACAGACCTTTTTTTTTCTCCTCCCCCCCCGTGGTTTTCTGAAGCTGCTGAGTTCTTCTCGCCTTCTTCTTCCCCTCTGATAGCTTGCAAAAAAGTTTAAAGTTTTCAAATGAATCTTGGGGGAAATCAGTGCTGGAATTGCAGGGCTATGGAAAGAACAGCAGCCGGTTTGGCAGCTTCTCCGGCTAAATCACTGTAGAGATAGAATATTGCTGCTAGCTGTGGTAATGCTTTGAATGTGAAGGGGTGAGAAAGAGCACAGTTGCCATACATCTTACCACAGCTGTAAGTGCACCCAGCTAGGGGCTTCCTAGGTGTAGCTGTGAGTTGCAGCTGGAAGACACGTCAGTCTCTGGGTATGCCTTTACTTTGCTGGTCAGGGTACCCTGTACAGGCAGATCCCAAATGATATGACATGTCAGGACACTAACTTCATGTAGTCTTGCCAAGCTGGAGTCAAAGCAAATTACAGCCATGTAGCCCCGTACAAATGCAGCTGTTGTGCTTTTGGATGGAGGATGGCATGTATACTCCCAAGGGTGCCAGTTTGGAGGCTGGAACAGGCAGTTTGGGCACGTCTGGCTTTGTGTTCGTGTGTACTGCAGCTGAACAGAATTTCTTCCAGGTCTCCAGGTAGAGAGGAAGAAAGGATCTCTTGAAACTTCTATTACAGTAGACAAGCATGTCTTACTTTCCAAGCTGAATTGTATTTGTCTTTCTCTCCCCACTGCTGCAGTTGGAGGGCTAGTCCAGCAAATGCTCTGAATGCCTTATTCCAGGCCTCTAGAAATTGCTCTGCTACAGAAAGGGAAAACAATGCAGGCAGAGGATATTCCCAGAAATGACAGTGCCTCTGGGGTGTCCTTCCCTGGGTCCTGATAGAAGAAGCAACTCTGTTCAAAGTCCTCCTCTGCTATAGGATTTTGCAGCCCTTGCTAACAGGGAGACTTGAGCAGTGGGACATGAGAGCAGCAGAGGAGGATCAGCCTCTGTGGATCTCACTGCTATGGTCTTCAAACACCAGAGGAGCTAGAAAGAAGTAGAAAGCCTTGCTTCTCTTTTTGTATCTTCATGCACTGAGAATCAAGCTGGCATCACCAGCATGTTGGATCAGATTGTGTTGGATGCCTTCTGGAACACCTGTCCCAAAGGTGTCCAGAAACAGAAACACACTTCAAGCAAGGTGGCCTCATGTGTTACAGATGAAGGTCATATATGGTCTTGTGTGTTTGCAGTCATATATCCACCAGAAACGTGTTAGTTGCATGTACATTAGCACAAGTTTTCTTGGAAGTCATGGGGATATTCCCAGCCTTTGCCTGGTGAAAGCAGGGCTGTGAATTAGTTCCAGTCCAGAAGCTGCAGTCAGGCTGTCTCTCATACGGCTGTCTGTGGAGATCATCGTACCTGTTCATTCCATGTGTGTAGGCATGTCCTTCACTTCTTTGGTCTCAAGTCCTTGGATGCTCTCCTTCGTGTCATGCAGCTGGCTAGAGAACCTACAGGGCCAAAGACATGTGCACTGGTGATGGTTATAGTGGCACTGATGCTCCCTGTAACTAGTTTGTATTTTTTAAAAGTGGGATGATGAATATTGTGAAAGGTGAATTTATGGGGAGAGGTGGCAAATCTTGTATGTGATCTGCCCTTCGAAGAATATTCTACAGTTAATTGAATAGCTCCTGAGCTGCACTCAGCCCCGCTGGGTGTGAAGTGCAGATGCAGAAGCAGGGACTGGGGAGTTGTTTGGCTTCTGCTCCTCTGTGCCTGTGTAACAGATGAGGCTGTTTGTGTTTGGAGTGCCTGCTTGTTTGCTTCATTCTTGGGCCTGGAGTCTTCCTGGCCAGGGTGACCAGTATTCCTGCTTGGCATCCTTGGAAGAAAATAAGATTACAGTATTTACCTTTTGCAGCCTTAATTAAACTGGTCTCTGGGCTACAAGGCCAGACTGGTCTGCAGTTCAGGGCAGCAAAGCTGACAGTGGCTGTAGAAACACTGGCTAACAGCTGTGATGCTGTTCAGGCTTTGAGCTTTAGGGAGAAGTGTTGCTTAAAACACAAACACAGAAAAACATCCAAGCTGCTAATTGCCAGTAACAATGCAGCTAAAAATTAGTGTTGGCAGGAGCTGCTTTTGTTCTCCCTTTGATTTTAAGATAATCAGCTGTTTAGGAGTTTGGTTTCTCTTCCGTTCCTCCCCCTCACCAAATGTACGGTAAAGTTATTGATTGTGTTCTGTTCAAACATACACACATTGTATGCAATATAATATTTCAATATAACAACATTAAAATCTATCTTCAGGTTTTTCGTGCTGCTTAGATGTTCCCTTGAGTCATTTATCTAAGATGAGAATCTGCCATTCCAGGAGAAACTTAAATTTTCTGCTTTTATGTTCTATAATCAGTGGGTTTCTTACATGACTGTGCTAGTTTATAACACGTTTTATCTTTCTCTCTATGGGCGAGCTTAAAGGTCACCGTTGGGGGAAAAAAAAGGGCTATATCTGCTTCTGAATTGTCAGGTCATGTAGTGCAGCAGGATGTAGCGAACTTTTTTGCCTAAGGAGGTTATTTTATTGAAGCTCTCTTAAGCCACCTGTGAGGTTTGTTTTGACAAGATGGATCTCTGTGAACTGCAGTATTTACTAGTCCATCGTTAAAATAGCAATGACTGATTGAAAAGCTCAGCACTTTGTCTTATGTCTTCAGTTCCTCTAAAGGCAGGTGATTTTATTCAATATTAAGGCCTAGGTGTCCAAAATGGAACTGACCAAATTTAAACCTGGTGTTTTGGAACAAGTCAGTTATGTTTCTTCTCTCACCTCCTTCTAGACCATTGGTTTATATCTCCTTCACACTGTAAGCTATACTAATCCTTCAGAGAAATAACAGCAAGAGCTGCAAGGGGATGGTTCAGGTGACATCTCTATTGTACATCCCATTTATGTTTTATTACTGCACAGATACAAAACTTGGTCTGTGCTTTGGTCCCTCTGCATTTGTTTTGGAGTCATCTTCAGACTGCCCTGTGGGCCATGTTCCACTAAGAAACAACTTGCATCCCTCAGGAAAGGGAAATCTGTGTGCTGAGGATAAATGGTGCTTAGGGGGAGGATATGTTGCATGAGCTGTTGACACTCTCTGAGTGAACTATGATAACAGCTTCGTCTTGTGATGTTGTTTCAGCTTTTTCATCTTACTTAGCAGCTTCCTGGGTACTCAGCTTCTACTTTGTTTACTGCAGCAGAAGAAAAGGCTTCACCTTCAGTTAGTGCTGTCTCCTCTGTTGTTTTGGTGAAATGTCATGTGTAAATTTACTTTCTCCTTAAATCCCCAGACAGCACAAAGGCCAGTGGAAAAAGAGTTGTGGGAGACGTGGCGTACAATACCGCAAAGGAGAAAGCTTCCTACATCACCCCAGTTCCTGGTGGCGTTGGGCCCATGACTGTGGCCATGTTAATGCAGGTATATTGTGGTCATCTCCTCCGTGTTTGGCTTTGGATTATGTTGCTACTGACCCACCAGCACACTAGCAAAGCAACTGGTGCTTCCTTGCTCTTACGGAGATGTGTCTGGGATTTCCAACTTATAGTCCAGACAACCGGGATTCAGTTAACTGAGGAAGAAGATGGGCTTTAAGGAAATGTTAGGACAGAGGTTTTTTGGTTGGGTTTTCTGGGAGTTTTTTTGTTGTTTGTTGGGGTTTTTTTAAGGTTTTTGGGTGTGGTTGCTCAAAACCATGAGAAAGGCTTTTGTCATATAATGATAATGGCTGTAATTCTAAAACTGTTCATAGGGTGACTGGATAAAAAGAAGGAGAGTAACAGTGTAAGCCAGCTCCCTCTTTTTCCGTACTTTGCTTAAGAAACCCTGCTGTCACAGAATACCCCAAAAAATCCAGCACATTGGAAGAGCAGTAGATAGAGAGATAAATATGGTGGGGTTTGAGGTTTTTTTCCTTTAAGAAAACTACAAGCAGGATCTCATTTTGGGTTATTAACAAGTGCTTTAATGAAAGTACTTGGTTTAATCCCAAAGCGAGACAGAGGAGAGGGGTGAACCTTTCTGGTCTCTCTGTTAGCCAGCGTGGTTCATACAGTGGTGGTTGCTGTGATGGATTCTTCTCCTCATTTCAGAGCACAGTGGAGAGCGCACAGCGTTTTCTGGAGAAGTTCCAGCCTGGAAAATGGGCCATCCAATACAACCAGCTTAACCTAAAGATGCCTGTTCCAAGGTAGTGCTTTCAAATGAAGCTCCTGGCAGCATTCATGCAGTATAGTATCCACCTGTGTTCCCAGGCTTTGTGTAATACAGGGCATATGTGTATGTAGACTGGCTGAGATTGAAGTTTGGAGAGTAGAGAGGAAGCACTGTGAGGCCTTCCTGAGGGAGCAGAGCTAACCTGCAGTGGTGCTGTGACATCTGTTGAAGTGTAGCCTTAGATCATCCTGATAATGTTGTTAGATAATTGTTGATTCAGCAAATAGTGAAACAGTCTCAGGATACTCAGAGTTGGAAGGGACCCACAAGGATCATCAAAGTCCAGCTCCTGGCCCTGCACAGAACCATCCCCAAGAGTCAGAGCATGTGCCTGAGGGTGTTGCCCAAATGCTTCTTGAACTCTGTCAGGCTTGGTGCTGTGACCACTTCCCTGGGGAACCTGTTCCAGTGCTCAACCCCCTCTGGGTGAAGAACCCTTTTCAAATATCCAGCCTAAACTTCTCCTGACACAACTTCAGGCCATGCCCTGTTACTGGTCACCTGAGAGAAGAGATCAATCTCTGCCACTCTGCATTCCCTCATGAGGAAGCTGTAAACGCAGAGGAATCACTTTTGAATATTTTCAATCTGACATGGCAAAAAGATAGCATGTTGAAGTAGGAGTTGTTGGTGTCAAGTTCCCAAGGAGCAGCTGAAAATATGCAAAATACCACAAGGGAGCATAACACATTGCCTACAAGGAGGCATTCTTGGGGTGGGGGAGCGTTGCGGGATATGTGGGTGTTGTTGTTTGATTTGGAATTTACTTTCTTTTATTTTTAAAAAAGCAACTCTGAGGATGTGCCCATTCCAGTGTAGCTAATATTGATTCCTTTAACTAGGAGGGGTTAAAGCTTCACTTCTGAAATACAGGCTAGGTGTTTGTAGTTTATGCCATCCAGAAGCAGGGAATTCATGAGAAGTTCTTTGACATATAAATTCACCTTTTTCTCTCTCTCTCTTTAAGTGATATTGAAATCTCACGGTCTTGTGTGCCCAAACCCATTGAACAAGTTGCCAGTGAAGTTGGCCTGCTCCCTGACGAGGTGGAGCCCTACGGCCAAACCAAAGCCAAGGTCCAGCTCTCAGCTCTGAATCGCCTGAAGAACCAGCCAGATGGCAAATACGTTGTTGTTACTGGGTAAGTACTTCCTTAGCTGAGACTTACCTGATGTCAAGATGAAAAGAAATAGTATTAGCATGGCTTGTTGTATTGTCTTTTGGTAGGGTGACTGTATGGGGTTTTAGTAAATCACATGGTGACAAACGTAGTGGTTTGGGAAGTAGCTTGTGGCAAACAGTGGGGATGTAGCTTCACATTTCTCTCCAGGAGATTAACTGATTTGGCCTGCAGGTCAGGGTTATGAAGGGCAGGCTGGTTCCTAGTCGAAGTTCTCCTCATCTGGTAGCCTGCCCTCAGCAGGAACTAGAACGTTGTTTCAGAGGAAAGTTGTTAGCAGTTGTGTGATAACTTGCCAACCTCATTCCAGTTTTGAACTGATGAAGATTAGCTGAAGTCTAACCCAGTCCAGAATTTGAATTTTTTAATTGCATTGATTAATTGCTATCACTGGGTGACCCTTGTCCCTGTGGTTTAAGTCTCACTCACTACAAGGGTTTAATTGTGTCTCTTCTGCTTTGTTGCTGCAGGATAACTCCCACTCCCCTGGGAGAGGGCAAGAGCACCACCACTGTTGGCCTTGTTCAAGCCCTGGGAGCTCACCTTCACCAGAATGTCTTTGCCTGTGTTCGGCAGCCTTCTCAGGGGCCAACTTTCGGTATAAAAGGTACGAGCTGTTCTGTTGCTTGCAGTTGGCCTAAATGGGGAAAGATGGCATTCAGAGATTGTATTCTGCTGCACTGGAGTTTTACATCATTCCCAGTTACAATTGCATTTATTTCAAGAAAGGAAAACTTTGGGTAAGTTCTTCAGTTTTGTCTCCAAGTGCTGTACTGGGATTTAAACTAAGCTTCTTGATGGTAGCTGCCCTCCTAAAGCCATTAAGTAAACACATGTAATAGCAATCTAGGCTGGAGACACTTGAATTGTATATTCTGACTGTTGTCTCTCTGCAGGTGGAGCTGCAGGTGGTGGCTACTGTCAGGTTGTCCCCATGGAAGAGGTAATTCTTTATACAAAGCCTCATTGCACGTACAGCTCCCAGACTTTGGAAAGATACTGCAGTCAGATAACTTGGAAAGCCCATGAGTTTATAGCCTGGTGTAGCACTCTCAAGAACTGCATGCTTGATTTTAGGAAAGCTTTTAAAAAAAAAAAAAAAACCAGCTAAACATGTTTGGGTTGTTTCAGAAGTGTGCCTGCATGGTCAGGGAACTTTACAGAACTACAAATTCCCAGTTCCTCCATTCCCTTCCCGTCTCTGCCTTGAATTGCTGTATACCCTTGAGCAAAGTACATCCTGTGCCTCATTTTCCCTGCACTGAAATGAAGATGATAATGGCTTAATGCCTTTTGGAAGCATTTTAAGTAGTTCTGTCAGCTGTGGCGGTCACCAGTTCTTTCTGTGAGCTATTTTGGTGTTCTTGTGTTTTAGATTATGAACATGAACTAAGAAAAGGGAAATTGGGAATCAGCAATGTCAAGACCTCAGTCTGTGGGGGCCTGGCAGTGGAGCATATTTCTAGTGTGGCTTGGCAACAAGTAAAATTCTGTGTTTGGAGTCAGGGAATTGAAAGGCACGTGTAGCACGTGCTCTCCTGTTTCCCTCAACTCTCAGAGTAATTGCCTGTAGAATTCTGCCTTTGTCTTGTGCACTATAGATTGACACAGGGCAATTTTAGGAAGAAAATCAGGAACGATCAAAAGGGCTGTTTGTTCTAATTGATGCAGCAAGTCCATAAAAGATAAAAATGTTAAAGGAGGCAGAATATTGATTTAGTCATGTGCCAAGAACGTGTGTCAATGATAGATGTGACAGGAAAAATAATCTCCTCCTCATTGGGAGTGCTAATAAGGCAAGCCAAAATACTTGACTGCGTGCAGCAGGGGGAAACAGCCCCACTTTAGGAACCAAACTGGCTGAAACAGCTTTCTTTAATTATGACACATGTGGAACAAATACACATGGTTTTGTTGGGGGTGTTTTAATCAATGCATGTCTCGTAAAATTAAAGTATCTGGAGTCACTAGTTACAATAATGACCTTGATATATCATGTAATAATTCTGCATGCAGCTTTAATCCTAGGAAAAAAATAGTAAGTGAAAAACTTTTGAGTTCATACTGCAGAACCAAGGTAATAGCTTATTGTTGCATTTAAGCAGAATGAGGCAACAATTAGCATTTACTAATTAGGATTTATAATCAGTGTGTGACTTAGCTGCACTCTGTTTTAGCTCTGTGGGTTTCAACAAAAGTAGCAAGGCTTCAACAAAATGCTATGTAATGTTCTCTGTCATATTATCTTTTCTAATATTTCCCTTTCATCTTACTCCTTTGCTGCTCTGCTACAGAGGAAAAAGGTTGTTTTAACTGCACCTTTTACTCACCTGCCATAATGCAGGTGTGTCTTGGAAGCTATATATCCTAAACTGTTTGACAGTGTAGAATCATATTGTTTAAGTTGGAAAAGCTCTCTAAGATCAAATCTAATTGTTAACCCAGCACTGCCAAGCCCACCACTTAACCGTGTCCCCAGGCGCTGTGTCCACGTGTCTTTTAAACACTTCCAGGGATGGTGACCCCACCACTTCCCTGGGCAGCCTGTTCCAGTGCTTGACAACTCCTTTGTGTGGAGAAATTTTCTCTTAATATCCAATCCAGACCCTTCTGCAGCTTCACAGCTACAGTGCAGCCAGATAACTCATGTAGGCAAACCCACTCAAACTATCTTTTAATGAGATAGAACTAGGAAAACTACTAGCAGTGTCACTGTGTAGTACAAGTTCTGCCTGTGGCACTGTGTTTGGGTGGTTACCTTATGCAGAGCTCTGTGCAACCACAGCTCCACTGCTAGTGCTGCACAAGGTTGCTAGTTCCAGTTTAGCTCAGATTCCCTTGTGGGAGCAGCAGCAGCAAGTTCAGCTAATGTATGTGTGAAACCTGCTGTGCAAATGAGGGGATTAGAAGGAAGGTGAAGGAGGAGCAGTGCAGATGTGCCATACCACGGTCTTGCCAAGTGTTAAGGAGCCTCTGAGAACTGTTCTTGTGGAGGGGGAAAAATAAAAACAAACAACTTTTTATTTGGGAGCTTTGTTCTAGAAGTTTGTAAAATGACATAAATGTGGGGGAGGCATTTTTCTGTTTTAGAGAAATTCTTTCCTCTCTTCCACATACTGCACTGAGCAATCTCTCCCCCTCCACCCTCACCCACTTTAACAGTACTATTAATACTTCTCTTTCCATCTGTCTACGATGAATCGAAATAAATGAAAATTGCAGCAGGATGAGGTAACTGATATGTTTTATCTCCTCTAGTTTAACCTTCACCTCACTGGTGACATCCATGCTATCACTGCAGCCAACAACCTGGTTGCTGCTGCTATTGACGCACGTATGTTCCACGAGCTGACTCAGTCTGACCAGGTACAACCCTTTCTTGTGATGTATTTGATCCCAGCCCGATTTGACCAGGCTGTTCTGGGTGTGCCAGCAGTGCTAACTAACCACTTGTTTCATTCTGAAAGGCTCTCTACAACCGTTTGGTGCCTTCTGTCAGTGGTGTTAGGAAGTTCTCAGACATTCAGATCCGAAGACTACAGGTGAGATCACTGGTTTCTCATTGGTTTCTGGTTCTGTTCCACTTACTCATACTTTAGATAAGCAGAGCTGTGTTACAGAAACCCTCATGTTGTCCCCTAGGTCATTCTGCTGGCGTTTATTTTTTATTTTATAAAGTGTGCAGAAGTGTGGCAACCCTTCATACAACACAGAAATAGCAGTGGTAGCACAGAAAACATTGAGATGCAGCCCCAAGAGGAAGAATCATTGATATAACTCTGTCATATGCTCTGTGAGTAACACAGTGGGAAGAGGCAAAGGGATTACTGTCCTTTATTAGTAGTGTCATTTCAGTGTCCTTAATGCAGTTTTAAGAAAGGACTAGAATTGGTTTCTCTACCTTACACACATTTACAGCTAGAGATTAATGGTTCCCATGTGACAACCATATAGATAATGCAGGACAAAAAAAGCAATATAGAAAATTCAGCAGGAAGAGAACAGAGAGAATTATTTGTCTTATCCAGATTAAGAAAACAAGGAAAAGTGGAAAAAAACACCTCTTCCCTACATTGCCCACTCCTCCTCTCTACAAAAAAGAATTCCCAGTTAGATGAGCAGCCCTGTCATTGAGTGGCGTTCGCTGAGCAGCCCACAGCTCCTCTTATCCTCAGAAATAACAACACATGCTAGTTCACATTGACTTCTGAAAAAGTGAGGATTAACAGAGACATAGTTTTGCACTGGGTTTGAACCTTTCAGCTAGGAGCACAGACTGGGCCCTGCTGAGCTCACTTAAAGTACAAGCCTGCGTGTGGAGTATTCAGGCTGGGTCAGTTACCCATTTGGAAGTTGGGAGCAATAGGCAGACTACTTAGCAAGCTAAAAGCTCTGCTGTATTAGTTGGCTATAATGTCTCAACCATTAGACAATGTGTGGTTTGCTTCCACTGCTGAGCAAGAAGCTATGTCATGGTGTTCCTGACAGACCGCTGAGGGAACTCTACCCTGACCACTCTTCTGGTTATTAAATGTCGAGATGTGACAGGATGCTAATGCTCCAGAAAGATATCTTTATTGTTGTTTATTTCTTTTTCTAAATTATATGCTTGAAGAGGAAGAGAACAGACTTTCTTCTTCCCTGCTGTTCTTCAGGGGGAAAATACGACTTGACTGTCTAGTTAATTAAAACAACCTTGCTCGTTCATAAATCAACTGAATCGTTTTCCCCATTCCTAAGCTTGTGCTTGTATCAGGCTTCTTGAGATAATTCTTCTCTCAATTAAGCAACTTGGCAAACTGCCCATCCTCTCAGTATGTTCAAGATCGGCTTTCTGGGATGCTGACAGCCTTGTGACTGAATTGTTTAATTCTTCCTTTGTGCTGCTTAAGCAGCATGCTGAAAGCAGTGGCTTTAAACGCGTATGGCTGTGTGCAGTGACCCCAGGCAAACTAATGAGAAATGGATGTAAGCATGTGAGACTAATGACGAGAACGAGGCGTGTAAGGAACTGCAGAGCTCTCTTACTCTTTCTGTAGGTGCCTTGCACAAAGCTTGGTGACAACCTGCCCTAATGGGCTTCATTGTCTGCCTTGCCCTTTTATGAGCTGGCCGGCAGTAAGCTCTGCTTCCAGATGCACCCTGATGTGGATCATCTTACATTGCTGTGGGGTCTGGGAAAAGGCAGCCCTTCCTTATTTCTGAATATGCAGATGCTGCTGCCAAAGTTTCATTGCTGCAGTAAAAGGTTCATTTATGTGAATTTTTTCACCGTACCCTTTTTCTTTTATTTGTCCTTTCTTCCCATAGAAACTGGGCATTAACAAAACTGATCCCGCAGCTTTGACAAAGGAAGAAATAAATGCGTTTGTGAGACTGGACATCGACCCAGGCACCATAACATGGCAAAGAGGTACAAGATACACTAAATGAAAAAATTGTTAAGAAACAAAACCATGTGTCAGAGGAGACATTTGCAAGTACAGCTGAAACTGTGTTTCCTGGAAAAATAAGAAAGAAGACAGGGCTGGCCCGTGGGATAGATGCTGGGATCCCATTTCTAAAGGCTCTGACACAGGGATTTGAATCTGCACTGAATTCACAAAGATTAAGACTTTGCTAATTGGTGCAAGTTTGTGTTTCTGGATTTGTCAGTCACTGAGAGACTTGAATTTGGCAGCTGTAGCCAACAGTCTCTTTACCTGACTGCTCTGTGAGAAAGGAGAGGGCTCTGGTCTGAGATTAAACTCAGTTTTAATCTACCACTTGCTCTCTTGGGGACTGACAGCAAATGAAGGACAGATTTTTAAAAGGTTTTTTAAATTACCTGAAGGTGACATCAATCTTTGGTGTGGCAGATTTAATATTTCACTAGCAGAAGAAATTTCAAAATGGACATTTTTTCTTGAGTTAGACTCCAAGAGTATTGTTTTTTTCTTCTTTCTATTAAAATACAGTGTGAAATGTATTATCCAAAATTTGCTTCATAACCTGTAATGAGGATAAAGTAGTTTGCCTCATGGGACATACTTTGCAAAATACTTAGAATATTCCAAGCAGATAGTAAGACACAGCAAATTTAAGCCGCTGTTTGATAGTTTGTGTTTCCAAGGCAATTTGAGTTAATGGAGCTATGTGAAACAATTCCCACTAAATGGTAGTGTCTGACCGTTTTATCACTTAACTTATAAAACGATAATTTTATTTCCCTTTGGCTGCAGTAATTTCCTGAATTCACACTGACTAATGATGATGAA
The DNA here is from genome assembly GCA_036023395.1 of Myiotriccus ornatus. Taxonomy (NCBI): domain Eukaryota; kingdom Metazoa; phylum Chordata; class Aves; order Passeriformes; family Tyrannidae; genus Myiotriccus; species Myiotriccus ornatus. Next base: position 57,286,458 of record JAYRBT010000177.1, on the reverse strand, counting down.
AAATCAATTTGAATAATACTAACAGCTCTGCTCTTCAGAGAAGCTTTGGTCTTGTGGTTAGTGCACACAAAGGGATTTCGACTCCCTCTGGATGCAGTGGCAGGGTCTGATGTGTCTCTGGGTGTCTTAACTTAGTTGCTGTTCAGTTTTGGGGAGGAATCATGTTGAGAAGCATTTGCCACTCTTCAGGAGAGGAGGGTATCTCAAACTGCTGTCCTCTCTTCATGGATGAACTGGCTGAGTGTTTCTCACAGGGCATAGATGTGACTTATGACTTGCAATGTGACATCTTATCTCTCTGCATTCCTTGCAGTACTGGATACAAATGACAGGTTCCTTAGGAAAATCACTATTGGACAGTCTCCAACAGAGAAAGGCTTCTCACGAACGGTAATTGCTCCCTTTTCTTGCATAAGTACTTTGACAAATGTGTTCCTGAGGCAAGTTTCTGTAACTCCCGATATTTTCATCTTTTACCAGTATCTTGTTAAAGAGAAAGCAGGAGGTCCTTTAAACCAAGCAGCTAAATTTGCTAACAGTGCATATTTCATTGTCTGTTTCCTCCTTTCCTGTTCTCTCATGAATATTGGTTTCCCAAACTGGGATGACTGTGGCCTTTCTAAAGATGGCACATGGCAATGGTTCATCTTCACTGCTGCAGATGCTTTGGGTGGGGTGTATCTGGACAAAACTAGGCTAGCTTGTCTAGATTCACTGTATAATCAATAGCATAAAATAGGCAATTGGGCTGTGACTCCCCTCATCCCTGAAGTAACTGTCAAATTAATAGTCCAAATGAATTGTGCTCAGAAAAGCCTCTTTCTATTGACTTGAAATGTCCTTAGGGTGCTTAGCTTCCCTAAGATGGAAGTGTCTGCATTATGTGAGATGAATTATACCCTTCATTTCCTATAGAATCCAGGGTTTTTGCTGGGATTCTTTGTCATTTACTGTATTGTTTAGTGATGATAATCAGATGACTTAGTAAGCTCAGCCTTCAGAAATATAATTTGTTAGTGGTGTTAAGTGTTCTTACATGAATCACTAATGTGTGTGCCAGGACAGACACGTAATATCAACAGAATAAATAGGTTTTACTTAATTCTGCAGAAAAAAGATCCAGTTTAAAACAGTCAAATTAAATTCGCTGTGTTCTGAGAGCAGTGCTTTGGATTTCTTGTGTATTTGTTCTTTTCTGTTTTTTTGCTACAATGGTGATGATTGGCCTTGTTTCAAGAATTTACAGGAGGTAAGAATTGCTGCTGGGGAATCTTGATGAGTTCACATTCTTTATTCATCTCTTGCAGGCTCAGTTTGACATCACTGTGAGCAGTGAAATCATGGCAGTCCTAGCACTGGCTGATGGGCTGGATGATATGAAAAAGCGATTCGGCAGAATGGTCGTAGCCTCCAGCAAGAAAGGACAACCAGTTACAGCAGATGACCTTGTAAGAGTCATGCAGTTATTAAATGCTTCTTCCTACTACTTCTGAAAGTCTTTGGACTGAAAAGCAGAAAGATGGCTCTGTGCAGAAAAGATATTTAACTTATAGCAGATCAAAGATGAAATCTCAGCCCCTGCAGTTAATGAAAGCTTTTTGCTTCAGTGTGCCTACCACCTTGTCCAGAGAGTGTGTGAAAGACCTGGGCAGGGACAAGGGTCCTGTGTGATGTCCTGTGATGTGCTGTGTGTCAGGTTGAAGCTGGCACCGTAGGAATTACTGGGGAAATATGTGGTGGCTTCTGTGTAAAAGGCATGTTTATGAATCGGAAGAACTCAAAATGCATCCTGCTGGCCATCCTGCTTATCGGGCTCCCTGGAGTGAGGGAAACATTGAGCAGGAACAGAGCCTCATGCAAACTTAATTACAAGACTGTGAAATACCTTATTCTTGGAGACTGTGAATGCTGTAAAAGCCAAAGCCTTTGCAAAGAAGTGTGTGTGTTCTCCATAAGACGGCCTTTGAGGAGGGACATAAATCCTTTGTTTCCATTGCACGAAACGCTGAATGTCACAGCACTGGTGATGCCTGTTACCGGTGTGTAAAGCAGTCCTAGGCAGCAGTTACAAGCTGCAGCACTGTCCTGCAGCTGCCCATACAATAATTATAGTGCAGTTCTTGGGATGTTTGCGGAGCATGTCCACTAGCATCCTCCCAAGTGGTGCTTCAGCATGGTTTCAAGGGAATGCCCTGTGCCCCACTCACTTCTTCCAGTGAACATTTTGAAGATGGCAACCCTGTTTGGAGAAGGGAAGGGGGTTTGAGCCCTCTGTGTGAACTGTGCCCTGTCACTTGGCCCCAAGACAGAGAACAGGCTCAGGACTGTTGGACTGGTCAATAGAGATGCAGCATTAGTGCTTAGAGCTCGCCTGTATAGCAGATACTTCACAGCCTGCTTTGCAAGAGATGAGGGTGTTACAAATTTGCATGACGTGGTGGTAATGAGGTTTGTGTTGTTTTCTGAATGAACATTTCCAGGGGGAGAGAAAAATCCAGAGGGTGGGTTTCCTGGCCTGTGTTTCCAGCAAGGTGGACACAGCACTAAGGCTTACCCAGCTGTTGCTGTCTTCCTGAGGGGTTTCTGTTTTCTTGTGTTTTGGAGGTTTTTGTTTCTTTGTTTTACTTCCTCCCAGGATAAAGCTAAGAAACTGCAGATCTGTGGCCTGACTCTGGCCTTGCAGGAAAAGGGCTAGGCTGGGAACCGTTTATATCTTAATCTCTGTGTGATACATTTGTTGGGAATGGGGGAGGGCATGTGTCAAAGTTCTGTAGACAGCTTTGAGATTTTAATTCCTACACCTAGCGTGCTGCCAGTTTAACCTTAACTACCTGAGTTAAACCCTTTTTCTGGAAAACAGGAATCTCCTACTGCCCATCAGCAGTGGAGGCAGATGGTGCTTGGGTTGGGAGCTGCTTTGAGTTTTCTGTAGAATCCAGTGATAGAAGTTTTTCATCTCAAGATTCCATTTTTTTTACTCTTTTTTTTTTTTTTTAAATCTAAATATGTTTAATTTTTGTCCATTGCAACTGCAGAATGGAGAGTGGTATCACACCTGTCCAACAGCTTCTCTTGTGTGTTATATGTTTGCACTGATGGCAGCAAGTGGCTCGTGTCGTTAGGGCCGTATTAAATACTCCTTATGCAAGCAGAAATGTGGTGATTGAAGAGACCAGCCTGGGTCCTTCTGCTGTGATAAAACCAATGTCATGAGTGTGCTACCAGGCAGTGCAAAAAAAGCTGGGAAGAAGCGTGGAATCGAAAGCTGACAGCAGGTTTTTAGAGATGGGATGCATTGAAGTGCCGCTGAGTGACACAGGCCTGAAATGTCGCCATGGAAATCTTGCTCTGTAGTTTTCATTATTCTGGAGATGACTGAAGTTTAAAGCTTATCCATTAAATGTTAAATAAGCTTTCGTGTGGCAAGATTGAAACTAATGAAACAAAGCACGGAATGTCTTATAAAAAAATAATCTTTCCTGTGATTGAGTGCTGCAATCCACTTGAAAATGAAAGGAAAGAAAAAGAGATCATGGTTCAAGGTTTTCATAACTGCTGTGAACGTTTGGCTCGGGACACATGACAGCAATTTCAGTTATTTTTGCAAGTGCTGGGTAACAGCTGGTTTGGTTTCCACTGGACTGTGTCAGTCACAAAGGTGACCAAGCCCTCATTTTTCTCTTCTTAAAGCATATGGGGATGAAATCATAATCTTTCACTGGAATCAGAATTTATCAGGGTACGTGGCTGCACCTCAGAGGAAACCTGGGCTGCAGTGTTTGCTTTTTATGTCTGCCTGGTTGTTCTCATGAGCACAAAGGTTCACTTTAAAAGTTATTTTTGCACAGGAGATTTGAGCAGGATGTAGCAGCTTGTTATGACATTTTAAGGCCAGTTTGTAGAGCTGAGGAGCTGAGTTGCTAAAAAGAAGAAGGAAAAAAGTTCAAGACAAATCTGCCTTCAAAACATTATTTCGTGCCACTGAATGGGCTACAGTAAACCATATGTACTGAAAAGCTGCTCTCTCACTGCTCTTATTTACTAACCTTGCCATAGCATTGAAACAGCAGTTAATTGTTCTTTATGTCTTTGCTACAAAGTGATGGCCCAGCAAGGTCACAGCCAAGAGGCTGCCCCCACCAGAAATCACAGATCCTCTTACGGGAATGTAAAGGTCATTCTACTGCCTCACCCTGACTAGAGGTTGTTCTGTGTAGAGCAGCTGCTGGTTCTGGTCCTGAAAGCCCACCAGGACAAAAGCAGAGCCTCAGCACTACATAGGAACAGTCTCAAGGTCTCTGTACACGTGGAAACTGATTGTCCTTTTCTCTTTCAGGGAGTGACTGGAGCTCTGGCTGTCTTGATGAAAGATGCTATTAAGCCAAACCTCATGCAGACTCTAGAGGTGAGCACAGATGATTTGCTGTAAGTGCGTTCTCAGAGCCAAGAAACAACTGGTTTATTTCATTCATCACAATCAGTGTGGGCCTACTTAGCTTAGAGTTGGAGGTTTACTGTGGTTTCCTGCCTAAGGCTCAGGGCTAGGGGGGAAGGCTGGCTTCCTTCTAGGTCTGCCATTGGCATGTGGGATGACCCTGAGGAAATGCACTTAACTTTGCTGTGTCTTTGTTCTGTTGTCTCTAATGTCAGGAAGTGCTCGGGGAATTTAAATGGTGTGGATGAAGGAGAATGACAAAGATTGTAAATTCAAAGTTGCTGGGATTTAGCCATCCTTTTGCTAAGCGGATTAATACCTCCACTTGTGCAGATTATAATAATCCTGTTTGCCCTGTAGTCCTTACTGCTGATAACAAAAGTCTGATCAGAAGGCCTTGAGATCTGTCTTCTAAAAATGTTTTTCTTTACCTTCAGGTACCACACTACTTAGCTCCTGAAGTGCTGGAGATTTGTGAAATTATACTCTCTGATTTTTCTCTTTCTCTCTCTCCCACATCCCCCCTTTTCCAGGGAACACCAGTGTTTGTTCATGCTGGACCTTTTGCCAATATTGCACATGGGAATTCCTCGGTGTTGGCAGACAAAATAGCACTGAAGCTTGTGGGTAAAGACGGTTTTGTTGGTAAGTGCAACGAGTGTGGGGTATTTTCTTTGCCGTTTGTTTTGGAGGGAGGGATCCTGCCTCTTTTTATCGTGATTGTCTTTGGGCGCTTTTTTTGCCTTGGAAGAAGCTTCTGATTTATATAATCAGAGCATGATTTTTCCACCCAGCAAGCTTCTTTTCTTTTATTTCCTACTCCAGTTACCGAAGCAGGATTTGGTGCAGACATAGGCATGGAGAAATTCTTTGATATTAAGTGCCGCTACTCTGGTCTCCGGCCTCACGTGGTGGTGTTGGTTGCTACTGTCCGAGCTCTGAAAATGCACGGAGGGGGGCCTACAGTAAGTACTGGGGAAGGTTTTCCATAGACCTGAGGGGCCACTCCTGTTGTTCTGATCCAGTCACTTAAAGCCCCGTAGGGTTTGATCCGCTTGAAATTGTCTTGAGGTTCAAGTTGTAAAAGGAATCGACGTGTTTCTGTTGCTTGTCAGCAGCTTCACTGTGGTATATTACAGGTTCATACCTGCTTGTTTTATTAGCCTGTGTGCTGGGGCACTTGTGAAAGTCCCAGAGTCAGTCGTGTGTTTTATCATGAGTGCATCCTGCAGTCTTTTATTCTTTATTTTTTTTTTCTTACAAAAAAAGAATCAGCATGGAGTAGAATGTTGTATCTTGATGCCCCTTAATATCAATCATGGAATCAAGCATGGATTGATGTCATGGATGAAAATCTTATGGGGCTCCATTTTTTTTTTTCTTTTTTTTTCCCCAGGTCACTGCTGGGGTACCTTTACCAAAGGAATACACAGAAGAGGTAATCTCAAGGTGGTGTGACAGTTGACCAGATAATTGTGGTCATGACATCAAGATGTCATGCAGTGCATGCCTGGGTTACTAGTGTGTCGTTTCTTTAGCTGCCATGGAAATGCTTCCTCATCCAAGCTGTAATGTTACGGGTTATTTTAATGATGTTACTTTGGCTCTGCTCTTTCAAGTATTTATTGTACTTGATCTAGCCAGTGTTCAGAGCCTTTTTGTTTCTCCATAACTCATTGTCTGTGTGCTCAGTTTTTCATAGTAATATCTACTCTTTATCCCCAACCTTCTCAATATGGAGTCATTGCTTGGCTCAAATATTATCTGAAAATATTCAGAGTGCCTCTCTATATGCTCTGTAGTTTGGGTTTTTTAATCCCCCACCACCTTTGCAAGCAAGAGAGCAAAGTGAACTAAAGCCTCACCTTCCATCCTTGGGCTTTTAATGGTTGTGTACGCTTGGATAATTGGTCTGGCTCTCTTTACATTGCTGCAGCTTCTTTACCTGTGGAGGTTCTGCATGGATTATTCTTTGCATAGGAAGGGATGAAATGTCTGAATTTCCAGGAATAGTCCCTGATGCTGCAAAATGTAAATACATGTAAACTGAAAGCTGTTGCCACAGACTTCAAAAGAGTGTCATGAAATTCACTGCTGGTGATATTTAAGACATAAAGAGGAATATGTCAGAGAGGAGACTGAGGCTTTACTGTGGGGAGTTAATGGGGACAGGTATTAACTTACTAAGAATAACAAAAAATTATTTCTCTTACCTTGGCTTGACAGCTGAAACCAGTGATTATTAGAAGTAATAATTCTTTTTCCTGTCTCTATTAGGGGCGTGCAGTGGTCTGGACTGTTCAGAAAGCACCACTAAGTGTTTGCCTTTGTGGGTGCATTCATTTTTTGACATTTTTACCATTAGCTGTGGATGTAGTGGATTTGGAATAAAAGTTCCACTGCCCCTGATAAAACATGCTTCCTGCTTGCTGTCTTCTTTACAGAACCTTCAACTGTTGGCGAATGGCTGCAGTAATCTAAACAAGCAAATCCAAAATGCACGGCTCTTTGGTGTCCCAGTAGTTGTGGCTGTCAATGCTTTCAAGTAAGTGAGCTGGAACTTGGAAGTGATGCATGGGTATAAAATTGTGCCATTTTGTATGTTATGTTTAGCACAAACTCCTGTTTTCAGTTCTGTTGATGTACAGTTTGCAGCATCTTGCATTGTTGGAAGATGCTGAATAAGTGGGGGAGCTCTGCTTAGTCATTTCAAATGTACTCGTGACTTTTAATTAGTCCAGGATGTTGTGGCTAGTATCTGCCATCACTTAACACCCTGACTGGCCAAATTATTATGGACAGATGTGCCTGTGACAGTGTGGAATCTAAGCTGATAATAGGTGGTGAGGTGCCTGTGTTGTCGACCACACTGTGTTCAGTGGTTGGCTGTATGGAATAATTGTGCCCTGCTAAGGAACATTTTGGGCTCTGCACATTGAACTGCACAGGAAATAGAACCCCTGTGTGGTTGTTTTAGGAGAGCAGAAGGCCTTTGAGGTGTGGTGTTAAAGCTGATGCCACTTGAAGGTGAGTAGCCAGCTAAGGTTCTTCATCTGAAGTAAATGCATATTGCCTCATCTAGAGAATGGTGGCTTTTAGCCTGCTGTGTGCCTGTGGTACAGCACACCTGAGCATCTCTCAATCTGCAGTACTAACACCTTTGAGTTAGCTCGTGAAAACTGGAAAGCAGAGCAGAAATGGCTGAAGGTCTGGAATGCTGCTCTGTCAGAAGTCATGGATCTCTGCACGTAGTTCCAGAGTTACCTGTTGCTGTGTGTTCCTCCAGGGAGTAACCTCCTTCACCAAGGTGGAGAAGGCTGTGATGGATAGCCCGTGAGCAGCATCCTGATGGCAGGGTTCTGTCATTTCTTTGGACAGGTTTTGGATCTTGTCAGGAACAAACAGTGCGTTCTGGTGCAAACATGCAAGTTTTTCTCCTTACAGGACAGATACAAAGGCTGAACTGGCCCTTGTCGTACAAAAGGCAAAGGAGGCAGGAGCATTTGATGCTGTGGAGTGCACTCACTGGGCAGAGGGAGGGAAAGGAGCGCTGGCACTGGCCCGAGCTGTTCAGAGAGCATCCCAGGCACCCAGCAATTTCAGGTTCCTCTATAACATGGAGGTAGGAATTTGCAGTATTACGGAGAGTTAGTTCTTGTTGTGTTGACTAACCAGTGAAATATTGAAACCTGTTTTGAAAACCCTCAAATTACTGTGTAGCTTTGTTCTACAGCAAGTGGGATTAAGTCTGATGTCTGCAGTTGGGCACTGCACAACACATATAAGGGGTGTGAAGCTGCTGTGATGCTGCAGGTCTTTGTAGTTTGGCCACACTGACTTGCCTGTTTTTTTTTTTTCTCCATAGCTCCCTGTTGTAGATAAGATCAGGCTTATTGCCCAGCAGGTCTATGGGGCAAGAGACATTGAGCTACTTCCAGAAGCGCAGGAGAAAGTCGCCATCTACACTAAGCAAGTGAGTTTTCCACATCATCTGATAGCAGTGGTTCTTTCTGGTTGCTGTGTTGCTTTTACTCTTCTCTAGCATGACATGCTTATGCACTTACCTGCTTCTGCATTGTTCAAGGTCTGTGAAGAGAAGACAGTGTGTGAACTGACCATTTGCTGGTTACAGGGTGCTCAAATAATTTTGCTTTTGCAGTTCATTTACTACTGCCTTATATAGCTTCTTGCTTTCCTGCTTCTTGTATATTCCTTTACAAGCCTATCCTCTAGGCATGTAATTGCCACTTCCTCATGACCTGCAATTATACTGACCAAACATTTCTAATTAACTGATCTCAGCTGAACAAAACTTTGTGCTGTTTAACATTTTGGGAAGAGAGTAGAAAATAGGATGGCTATCAGGGTTGTATATCTAACGCTTTTATAGTGTTTTCCTCACTGGATATGCTGGGGGCTGTGGTGGTTCTTTCTTTAGTACTTAGTGGGGGACACAGAGTTTGAGAGAGAAGGCATGGGGATGCAGAATGGTCAGTGGATCTGACAGGCTGTGGGTGAAGCAGTTGGTGAGGAGTGAAATGTCCTGATAAAATGCCTGATGTCTGCAGGGAATGACAGAATAGAGCAATTACATTTGGGTACAGGAAAAGTTACTGTTTTTTTCAACCGATTTCTCTTCTATTCTCTCTGTTTTTGCAGGGATTTGGAAACCTGCCAATCTGCATGGCTAAAACTCACTTATCATTGTCTCATGACCCTGAACAAAAAGGAGCACCTACAGGTTTTGTTCTGCCAATCCGAGACATTCGGGCCAGTGTTGGAGCTGGATTCCTGTATCCACTGGTGGGAACGGTATGTGATTGGGTGAAACCCTCAGCTGAGGTGAGGGGAAAAAACCTGATGTGCGTTCCAGTAATCAGTTACTCTTAAGTATCTTAAATTAGGAGAATCCTTGTCATGGTTGGTGTTCTAGCAGTCCAGTGTGTTAGATGCCTTAAGTTTTGTCCCCTGGTGTACCCCTCAGGTCTCTTTCTTCCTAGATTTTTGAGCTCTGTAGTTAGTGAATTCTAGGAACAGCATCTGGTAGAGGGCATGGGAAAAATCCTTGGCCCACCTGATTGCCATTGGACTTTGCATTCCTGATGAAAGCACTTTGCAGTACTGCAGGTGAGCTCTGCGGGCACCTGTGGATCAGGGTAGAACAAGGCAACTCCTCCAAAGCTTTCAAAGCAAACAGCTTTGGATGAGGCACGTCCAAAGAGAAGCTGACCTGTGCTATTAATCATTTATCAGGCTCCCCTCCTGTTTGGTTCTCATGGTTTTGCTGACCATCTGTTTGCTGTTCAGCATCAATTCCAATAATTCATTTCACTGTGCCCTTGAGTTTTTAGTTTCTGTTCTTTGACGTGATTGGCATAATGTCAGCTGAGAGGGGAGACAGTAGCAACAATGGAAACAGGATCCTGGAACAGCTTTGATATGAATTGCCTGGCAGAAAGAGGAGCTTACCTGCAAAATGAACTCAAGTTCAGGTTTGCATCCATAGACAGAAACATTAAGATGAAGGGATCTTCTGGAAATCTGACCTGGGGAATCTCTTCGGGGCAGATGTTAAGTAACAAAGGAGAGTATTTTAGGGGATGAGGCAGTTGGAGCAAGCAGCTCTGCCTTTTTCTTGTTTTTTGGGCCTGAAGCTTTTTCTGAAGTCTTAATGGCAACATATTTATTATAATAAACTTTCAATAGCATTAGGAGTGCATGACTCAGATGATGAAATTTGCTGATTTAAGACTTGGAGCCGCTCTTCCTTCAAATGCTTGCTAGAGCCAAATATTGGGTACCTTTTCTTTTAATTCCTTAGAAAAATAATGGTAGGTAAGGGTTTCCAAGTTACCCAACCTAAATAAGATAACCACATCCTGCTGGAAATCTGGTTCATCCATATTCTAAAGACTAATGTGTGTTTTGGGATAGAATGAAAGATAACATGCCTGTTGCTGTTATAAATGGCATTTTTTGCAAGCCAAGATTTAATCCAAACAATGATTTATTTTTATTATTTATTGCATAAGCACTGGAGAAGGAAAGGGTACACTGCATTAATGAGCTACATGAGAGAGAGATGTTTTCAGACATCAAAACCAACATTTTGGCTCTTTTTCTGGTGTCTTCAGTTTCTACAGAGTTGGACTTTTTCCTTTCTGCTCCTTTCCCAGTTTCCTAATTTTTTCTTGGCTATGTGGTAAATCATGGTGTTAATTCTGCTAGAGTTAACAGTAGGTCTTCTGGTTAGGAACATGATCACTCTTCTGTGGTGTCTACAAACCCAGGGAATGGATGTCCTCTCGAGAAGCAATCCGGAGCATTTTGAATCAGATCACTATTTTAAACCCATTCAGCAGGGGATCTGTTAGCCTCAGAATAAATTTTTGGCAGCAGTCATTGAACTGAGAGGTGAAAATGCAACAAATATGTAGCTCTGTGCAGAAGCTTTTGGGATAAATGCGAGGTGAAAATAATCACCAGTGTGTGCATACTCCTGTTATCTGAAGTCATCACAAAGGATGTCACATTCTATTTTTTTCCCAGGTTCTGAGTTTTTGGTTTTTCCCTTTCTGGCTTGGAGTTGAAACTGTTGTACTTCAATGAAATATTTGAGATGTTAAAGTAAATATAATTTCAAATGTTAACTAGATTTGAAGTGAAAATGGAATAAATCATTGGACTCAGGTTGGGCTTTTTTTCTGGTGCTGCTGCTGAATTGAAGTCAAATCCTTTATTCAGCTATTTTTTTAGTCGCTAAACAGCAATTTTTTTTGAAGTTACACAAGAGCAATAAATAATACATGTTGAGTTGGTATTAGTTTTATTTGAAATCTTGCAAGGGGTTTGATGATAATCATGTGGGCTAACTTTTCATGTAAGTAAATAGTGAATTCTTTTTGAGCACTTGTGGTATTAAAGGGGAGGAGGATAATGAAGAAGTTCATTACTTCAGCTTTGAAAATAACTGAGTACATTCGACATTGTAGATACTCGTGCAGAAAATTAGTAGCCTGGATGGAAATTACTCTGTACTGCATGAAAATTTGGGGTTTTAAGCAGACTGCCTTTAAGTAATAGATAGCAGAGTAGCCACTGTGGATGAAAAGAAAGGAGGAAAAATTGACTGTTCATTTCAAAATAGAAAGTGCAAGAAATGGCAAAGTCAGGCACATCTACAGCACCTCCTACTCTATTGAATGTCACTCTGTCAGCCCCTGCTGTGGCCCTCTGAATCTGGAGGTGGAGAGCTGCAAAGCTCCATGGCTCTTCAGTGATACATAAATAAACAGGAAATTTCTTGCTCTGCATGACCAGAGACTGGCAAATGAGAACAGGAAAACCCTTCTGGGTACTTTGAACCTCTTAATAACTTCCTGAGAGGTTCTTGAGAGCAAAATATTCATACAGCTAAGCACAAAAATAAGGACTGAAGGTCCTCTCCATGGTCCCCCCAGTCTCTGTCTGGGAAGGCAGTGGCTCTGACAAAAAGCAGCCCTAGAATTCTTTACAAAGAGGAGACCTGAAGTGACTTTTGCCCCTGCATAAGCCATGGAAGACCTGCAGTGGTGCTGTACCTGTGGGACTGGAGTTAGCACTTGTCAACAGCTTAGGAAAATGGGCTGGAACTCCAAAGGCTCCCCAGACAGTTTTGAGAACAGCAGAAAAGGCATCACCAGCAGAGCTTTACCTCCTTGCTGCTTAGCTTATGATCAAAAGGAAGATGGGGAGGTAACTTGATTAGCGTGCAAAGTACTTGCTCAGGGAGAAAATACCAGGTTGCCAAAGAGATCTTTAATCTAATGGAGACAGGCATAACAATACTGACTGTGAAAGCTGAGGCTGGGTGATGCAGATAGAAAATGAGACCTTTCAAGGTCTCCCTTTTTTGATATAGCAATTAATGACCACTGACACAAACTACCAAACATAGGCACAAGTTGTCCACTTTTGTAGAGCATCCATGTCTAGCCTGTGTGTACTGCTGGGCTAAATGCTGAGTTAGGGAAGGGGAAATGTTCTCAGCTGCATGAATAAATCAGGCCAAGTGTAGTTCCTGCCAGCCTTGCATTCTGCATCCCTGAAACTGGGTGCTCGGTGGGACAAGCGGAGAGGACTGGCCTGAGGCAGGCCTGGTGCTGGCAGCTGTTCTGTGAGCTCTGCCACTGCACAGCCCTCCTGAAAATGTTCCAGTCAGGAGGATGGACCTCTTCGTCTCTTCCTAAGCTTTATCCCAGTTTAGAAAAAACAAACCCCAAACTGATTAAACTCTCAACAGTAATTATTCCTAATTGTATAACACTTCTAGACTCTTTAAGAGTTGTAATCAACTCGGACTTCACAGTCGGCAAAGTTGTATTAAAACATGTATCCTCACTTTAGTACCCAGAAAACTGCCACAAGTAATTATCTCACTACAGCAAAATCCAGGGACACTCCTCCAGCAGTGACCTGGTCAACTGGTTATCCAAGTACTTTGCCAAATCTTGGGCTCAGTCACTGGCAGCTGCAGAAACCAAACTGAATGCTCATCATAAAAAGGAAAAACCTCAGATCTATCTACTCATCCAGGAGTTCCTGGTTCTCACAGTGTGCTTCTAAAGGGTCCATGACCACCATCCTACTGGTCTGTTCATGTGCAAGGAGCTACCTCGGCTGCTGCCATCGTAGTCTTCAATATCCTGTGCACAAAATGATGCTGCTGCCATTTTAACATTCTCTCTCTTCTTGTCCAGATGAGCACTATGCCAGGACTTCCTACAAGACCCTGTTTCTATGATATAGACTTGGACCCAGTGTCAGGAGGAGTAAATGGGCTCTTCTGAAAGGAATAATTAACCAAAGGTAGGTGCCTTCTTGAAGGCTTTCAGTATTTGGGCTTTATGTCTCATGTTGAGACAATGGAGTTAAGCCAATCCCAAATTATGCCATATGTCTCCAAATGACATTTGATTATAATTCAGACTGAAAGTTTCCTGCAGTGGTATATAATAGTAATTAAATATGTTTTTGTTTTTAGCTCCCAGAAGAACACATGATGAGTCAAGTAAATGGAACTTGTGCCCTGATCCTTTTTTTAAGTCGGAACAAGATACGACTGAGAATGTAGTGCAAGAACTGACTGGAAGGAGGAGTGCTGAAGAATCAACCACTAATGTTTAATCTGTAATAATTTTTGTACTGCTGCATTCCAAACTAGTCCACACTGAGCATATAAACCATACTTCCTCTACAGACCTCCCGCTTCAAAATTGTAGCTGAAGCAGAATAGAGAAGCTTGGGTTTAGTGACCTCTTTTGATTCAGTGACGTGATTTTAATAATTAAAAATCCTAAAGCCGGAGCTCTTTGAAACAGTCTTGGGACTTAATTGTCTTAACCATAGGGGTTTTGTAGCATATATTATCTTTGAGAGTCTTGTACACTGCCGTTTCTCACTTGCCATCCTGAGTTCCCTGTTCCACTTCTCGCACTGTGGGGGAAACCGCCGTGCTCTGAAACTGCGCCAATGTCATTTCAAAGAGGGAGCAAGGAGGAATCCCCTCCGCTCCTCATCTCTCTCCCGAAGTGCTTGTCCTGGCTTCTGCTATACATCATTCCTACAGGCACCTGAGCCACGTCAGGTTTCCCTGTTAGAAAGCCCAGCTGTGACTACTGTATTTTACTGCTAATGGAATGAAACCTCTGGATATCGGATGTGAAGGGACTGGATCTGGCCCATAACTGTGGCTTGTACCAAATGTGTCTTCTGAATCATTTTATGCTCAACAAGTGCAGTTACACCACTGACAAGCCTTGTCTCCAAAGGTACCTTTTTGGTGAAGAGAGACAGCATGAATAGTGATCAAGTGAGTTGTAGGAGGTTTTGTCCACAGGCCAAAAATAATTTTGTCACAAGAGGATAGTGTTGCTGTCGATTTTTTTTTTTTTTTTTTTAAACTAATGCAAATAAACTGGGAAATGCTTCAACTTTTGGGGTTTTAATGTTTGCACTGAGATTACTGAATTAGAACTTATTTCTGTGATTAACTGCACAGAAGCAGCAATCCTTGTATTGACAAGTAGGAGTGATTATTGCAGTAATAAGTTGCCTGCAATGCACCAGGGGGTGTGTGTGCATTTAATCTGGTTTCCTTCCCTAGATGATGTATGTCATCTGTAGGAAATAAACTACCTGAAATATTCTGTGGATTTGATGTACTTGCAGCTGACTGCGGAATATCTGAATTAAAACTTGTGAGGCCCATCTGCTTGTATCAGAACTGAAATCTAAAAACATTCTGATTTTGGTGAGAACTGGGAGGATCAGGACGTAGGTGTGCACCAACGCAGGGGAGCATCTGTAGTACACAGATACATTGTGTGTGTGTGTATATATGGAGAGAGATCTATATCTCTTCAGTTGTTCAAGAGGGGGCAAAATTTATATGAAAGTTACCTGGTTGTGACACAAGGAGACAGAACAGTTTAAATAGTCATAACAGCATTTCAGATGCATTCACAGCCTCCTAAAATTTTCCTTTTGATGGTGGTCTGCTGAGGATTTACTGGCAGCCAGGTCTGCAGAGCACACTCAGGGCCCTTGCAGGGGTTTGGAAGGGTTGTCCCCCCATGGCTGCCCCAGCCCCCTGCCTGGGTGACGGGGCCTCTTCACCTGCAGCTCCTCGGCCGAGCCTTCCCTTCCAAGCAGGTTGCCAGAGTGGATGCTGCCAAGTCTGCTGTCAGTTCCTACATTTAATCTTCCCTGCTACACTGCTTTTCTGCAAGTGCTCTGTGTTCCACCTTCATTTTATGCTTATGAAAGATGGGATAAGTGCAAATTTATGCTAAGATTAGCCTCATTTTAGTTTAGCATGAGATCATAGCCATGTGCTTGAGAGAGATGGTTCAAGAGGTTGCTAGTCCACCTCCTGCAGTGAGGCACAGCCCTGGATCAGGCATAAGCTGTTTGAGGGTTGGCTACGCACAGCAGGACTGGTGGCAACAAGGCATGAGAGCCAAAAAATAGCCCCAAGGGCCAAAAAATAGCCCTGAGCATTTCCAGAGGGGCATGTTTTCTAACCTGCACTTTCAACTCCTTGGGATGTGATCTCTCCTCTCCCTAGTCTTGGTCTTGCAGAGATGATACATAAATAGGTTGTTTTTTTAACTCTCTCCTTTGCAGCTAAGCATGCCAGCTAGGTCTTGTCCTTTCAAATGGGACGCAGAGGACACTTAATTTTTTCTAACTAAGTACTGGAAGGTTGTCTTCTCCTCCTGTTGCCTAGAGAAAAAACTAATTATGTATGAATTTGTTCTCTGTGGACTATTTGTGGGACCAGAGCCCTTTGTTGGTGTTATGACCATCCGTCCCCTGAGCTGTGCTGTAATGAGAGTCCTGCATCACGTCATGTAAGAAATAACACATTTATTTTCTGGATTAGTGCAAGGGGCAAAAGGAGAGACTGTTGCTTGGTTGGCTTGTTGCACATCACCAGCACTGGAGTGTAGGCCCAGAAAGAAAACTGGCTCCAGCTGGGCCAGGATCTTTTTCTGACCAGATCTCAGGCTTGCTGCAGAGCCTTCTATTTATTTCCCTTGGGCCACAGCCTGTGGTGTCACCGTCTGCCCCTGGAGCATCAGGAATAATTGAATTCCATGCAAAGTGTTCCCAAATGGAGTTGATGGGAGCTTGCCTCCATCACACCACCCCTGAGGCAGCGCACACATTCCCCATCCTCACATTATCCACCCTCCTTCCTGCTGCCTCCGACTGCAAGGAGGGAAAAGCTCCTCAAGCTGAGGGGCCTCGTTTGGCTTTAATGCAAAGTGGATTGTAATTAGAACCCACCGCCCACGCCGGGGGAGAAGCCGTTTCCAAATGAAGTTTATTATTATCCTGAGTGAATGCAAGCAAACACATCTCACAGGGGAGCTTTTAAAAAGGCAATTCCTTATGATGCTTGATGCACTTTTCTGCCCTCCTGGCTCACATTTCAGCCCATCGAACCCGTTTTGTACCGTTTTTCCCATGAAGAAGCCAAAGAGGGGGAGGCCAAGTGTATTTTTCTAAGCCTGGCCTGCACTGGAAGCCACTTGCAGGTTCAAAGTGCTGCTTTGCCCAGTTGCTTATGTTCAAACACGCTGTGAAGCAGTTAATGTCTGCAAAACCTCTGTGGGCGTCAGTCAACTCCCCATGGAGATGAATGGGGACGTTCAGGCATCTCAACTATAGTTTGCTGTAGTTCATCAGCTCCACTTGGTAGTCCTTTCTCCAGAGGCTCTCCCATCAATCATAACAGCTGGAGACATCATTTTTTTAAAGTCAGATCTCAGCTGCTTTGGACAGAAAAAAGGCTCATATGAAAGAGGCACTTTCTCTGGTATTTTGGGCAGGGATTAGTCTAAAGCCAAGAGCTGGCTGTCCTTACCTCCACCTCCGAAGGTGTAGCTCCTGCAGCACCCCCGGCAGTGTGTGCTGAAAGCTGTGAAGGTTTCAGGTGGTACCTGAAAAAGAGCTGCCAAGAGCAAGACCCCCCGCCCTCCTTCCCACACAGCCAGGCAAACGCCAGCGGTCCCTCCTCCCTGCAGGGTGTACACCCGTCTCCCTTCCCGTGCATCTTGCTGTCACTGGGATCTACAAACCACAGCTCGATTCCTAGGAGGACCTTTGCCTCGAGTCGTATTCGTGGTTTTCGTGTCTGCTGCCGCTGTGCACAGCCTGGGAGGGGACGAAAGGTTACTCTGCCAGCGGGAGAGGGATCCTGCCTCACAAGGAGGGATGCTGCCTCTCCAGAAGGGAAGGATGCCTCCCGCCAGAAGAGCGGTGCTATCCCGCTACGGGGAGGGAAGCTCACAAGGAAGGGATGCTGATCAGCGAACAGGGAGAGATGCTCTCCCATCGGAGGAAGGAGGCTGCGAGCAGGTGCCGGCGGAGCCGGGCCGGGGCGGGGG